>JAODAL010002261.1:0-201231 GCA_025379985.1 Phyllomedusa bahiana | reverse complement strand
AGGTTAGGGGCTAAAGAAAATTTCAGGGGAACCCAGGGGAGTAACATCAGTGCTCCTCGACTGATAAGACAATTTCATAAAAGACACCCGGAAGACCGAGTCGGTATCGCCCAAGGCCGCTGTTGAGGGGAGTAATGTCGGGAATCCCCCTGCATACCTTGGGAATTGTTTACTGTGTTTCCCCTTAATTTTGCCCTCAGTCAAGATGGGGGATCGTTCTCGCGGGGTTTGCCATCTTGTTTCCTGTTTCCTGTTGCCAGCATAAAAAAACTCCTCAACCGATCTCCATTGCTTGAGATTGTGTTAACCCTCTGTGCAGTCCCTCTAGCCGGGAACTTGTTTTCCTTTTAGTTCCTCACCTTTGCAGTTTACCCTGCAAAAACTCTGATACCTACGTATCACCAATGTGCTTCTCCTGACCTTCCTGATCCTTCTACATCTCTGCGCCCCCTGTTCCAGTTGCTTTCCCTTCGCTGTGTAAGCCAGTCCTCGCCATTTTCCAGCTGTTTTCCACTAGTACGTGACAGGATCACTTCTCCAAAATGGCGCATTTTGTCCCATTGCCAGGTTACCCTTCTGACCTCGCCTTGCGACCCTCTTTTCTTGCATGTCTTTCATTTCCCGGCCCTTCCCGCATCTTGCGGATCATGGGGTGCGTTTTGTCCGGGTTTCTGGCGGCCCTTTCTTTTCCCCCAGCTTAAATGAACCGGATTTTTCCTCAGGATCATCCCCAGTCTAACGGGCAGGGGGAAAAGGGGTAAATCAATCTTGGGAAACTACCTACCCCATTTTGTATCTGCCCAGCAGGATGACTGGCCCAGCTTGTTCCCCGGGGAGATTTTTGGACAATTCTTTGGGTTCTGATCGGCGGGGGCTTCTCCAATCTTTGTATTATGCCTTCAACCCCGCCCCACCTCCCCCTGGCTGGGCCTCGAACGTCCCTGCCCTGGACTCCTTTGGGCGCGCCTAAGTCCAAATTGGGGCCACTCGGCAGGCCGCCACCCCCCCCCGGGGGTGAACCTCTGAGTCTTTTCCATAAGGAAATTTGGCCAAGAAAACAAACAGAGGGGAAAGTTATTTCCTTTGTTGGGGGGGTTTTTGGGGGCCCCAGGAAAGATCGTGGAGCCGAGGACAAATATGGGGCCCGGGGAAAGCTGAGAGATTTTTTCAGGGTAGGGGGTGAAGGCTGAAGGGGGGGGGGGGTATGTAACGGTGGCCCCGCAGCCCGCAGTCGGGCTTCTGCACTGTTCCCTGTCCTCAGCAGGCCCCAGGGCACGCGTCCCCCTCGGGCGCATCCACTTTCCAGTCCGGTTTCCCGCTTCCCCCGTCTCGTTGTGGCCGGCGCGCGCGGTCCCGATACTTAGGGCGCTCGCACGCGCCGGTTCTCTTTTAAATTTAAAGGGATAGTGTGCCGGTAATTGGTTTTTTCCCGCCCTGCTCCTATATAAAGGGTACCCTGGGACCTCTTTCTGAATCCATAGGGGCCCTTGTCGATGAGAGGAACCCTCGTTTTTGTTCCGGGTTTTTGCCTACCCCGGGTGTCCAGCCCCGTCTGCTTACGTTTTCCCCGGACCCCCAAACCTTGGCTCCCTGCCCGGGCCCTTTTTGGGCCTGATTTTCGACTCCGTTTTGGGTCAAACCGTTTTCTGTCCCAACTGGCCCCCCGGGAGCCCCCAAGCAAAAAAAAAAAAAAAAAAAAAAAAAAAAAAAAAAGCAAGCCACACCCCCCAGGGGTACAAACCTGGGGAATCCCGCCGCAGCAAGCCCAAACCCGCTTTGGGTGGCTTGGTAAAAACCCGGGAAACCCAACTTAGACCCGCCCCCTGGTGTGGTCGGTACCATCCCCCTCGGGGCGGTCCAGTGGATCCACTACCCCGCGTTTTACATTTTTTGAACTTTTTTCTTTATTAAAACAAAACCCCAAACAGGCTAGAACTAAAAAAAAAAGCTTTTTAAAAACTATCTTAGGATCTTGCTTGGGGCACCTAAATTCCGGGGACCTGGTGTGTTATTTAAATCCCGTACACGAATATGGGTAAAAGAAGGGAAATAAAATTTCAACAGTGAACATCTGATTAAAATTTTTTAATTTAAATTATTAAAAATGAAAAATAAAAAAAATTTAAAATTAAAAAAAATGTTACCTAAAAATTTTAAAACAGCATGCAAAATTTCCTAAACTCCCTGACCAAATATTTGGGGGATGAAAAAAAAAAATTTTACAATCAAAAAATTAAAAATTTTTCCTGTTTCTCAGGAAATTCTACATATGGCATTTGCCAAAAACCCCAGGCCCTCCGGGGACTTGAGGTGACCAAGCAAGATAAACTAAATAGTTTCTATTTACTGACATGCTATTCTAACAGCTTTTATTTTATTTCGAGCCTGTTGTGATATGTATGTAATCACTAATAACACTACAATAATTTGGTAAATACCCAATTGATAATGGGTGTAATCGTAGATGCGTTTTGGGTTTTTGGAAAATTTTTTTATATTATAAAATTTTGTTTTTTAAATTTTATATTATTTATCTTTTTATTTTTTTTATATTCTAATCATTTTTAAAACAGTTTTTTTTCTTAAGTTATTTTTTTTATTTTTTTTTTGCCCCTTGTGGCATTTAACAGTTTTTGTACTAAAATTTTAACACCGCCATGAAAATTTTAAACTCAAAATGTTTTTTAATCTCAATCGGTGTGTCTTCCCTCTAAGAACCCCCCCGAAATTTAAAAAAAGGTTTTGGGGGTCTGTGCATTTTTAACCAGATTTTCCCTTTACTACAGTATTACATCTACAAAGGGGACTAAGATTTTTTTTTTTTTGGGCCCTCAAAATGCTAAAACCTTCGGAAAACCCTTAAATTCAGTAACTAATGAGCTCTTGGGTTTTCAGACCCAAGATAGCTTTGCAGTCGTACAGGAAAAATTTATTTCCCCTGCATTTTTCCAGAAACCAGGGCTAATATATAAGTCCCAGTAACAGGGAAAATAAGAAAGAAGAAAATTCCTCCCTAAGGTCTTTTTCTGGCCTTTTGGAGTCACAATATGTAAAGGAAAATACTAATAAAAAAGTGTAAAAAAATATTATCAAAAAAACACATTAAGCCAAAATTGCAACTTTTAGTCCCGCCAGGCAACCCTAAAACTTTATATCACCTATGTGACAGAAAAGTGTCACAATTACAAAACTTTTTTACGCAAATTTTTTTTTGAAAAAATTTTCAAAAATAAAAAAATTGTGAAAAACAGTCTTTTTATTTTTTTCATATTATATTTCTATAAAAAATTTAAAAATTACCTACAACTAGAGCCTAATGTATCATAAAAAAGACAAAAAAAACTTTGTAGAATAACAGAGCATGAAAAAGCATTACAGCATTCAAACCTGCGTATGCTAAGGAAAGGAAAAAATTTCCCCGACCCGGGGAAAGTAAAAGGGTTGGGGCAGGGGAAATGGATTAAAAATATTTATTTTAAAAAGAACTGGAGGTGGATCCCCTGGGCCCCCCGCGGGAAAGGCTTTTAAAAGGGGGCCCCCATTAGGGAGTGGAATCTAAGTGGGGTCCCGGTTTTTTACCAGAGCCCCCCGCCCAAAACGGGGTGGTCTTGCTGCGGGGGGTGTTTCCCCCAGGTCACTAACCCTTTCCTGCGGTGGCGGCCCAAGGGTGCGGGGGTACAGGGGAAAAGGCAGGGCCCGTAGTGAAGGGAAAACAAAAGGGGCAGGACAGGGGGGGGTTGGTTCGTGGACGGGAGACAAGCAGGTGGGGCGGGGGAGGCGGGAAGGGTTCCCTAGAAAGGTTTGACGTAGCCCCGGGGTCGGGACAAAAAGGAAAGGGAAAAACTGAACCTCAGGAAAACTTTCACCATGGGTAAAGAACACCAAGGGTCCGGGGAGGGGGCCCGGGAGGGAAATGACCGGACTAAATAGGGGCCCGGGCCCGGGAATGAACCAAATTTCCCGCGCCCACCCCTTTAAATTTTTTTTTTAAAAATTGCCCTTTCCGGGGCGCCCCCCTAGGGGCGGGGCTTTCGGCCCGGGGCACCCCCAAACAGCGAGCAAAGGGGCGTGGGCCGGGAAAAAGGATTTCCGGGGGGGACGGGGGGGGAAACGGGCCCCCGAACCCCAAGTGCGGGGCCCGGGGGTCCCCTCGGTTTCAGGAGCCGGGCGGCCTGGGCCCGGGCCCGTGGTTTTGGGGAGGGGCGTTCCCTTTGGGGGGGCAGGGAAACCCCCCCCCCTTTTTTTCCCCCCCCTCTTACCCGGATTGGGGAAAAATTTTGGGTGAGACTGCCGGGTTTTAGGTTTTCCTCCCGGCCCCCCCAGGACCTCTCTTCAGGGCCGAAACCCTTTCCCGGGCCCCCAAAAAGTATCGCTTTTCCCCCAGTTCTTTCATGCCCAGAATTCCCTTTACCCCGAAGGGCATTGGGGCATCCACCCCAGACGGAGGAGGACGGCCTTCTGGGAAAAAAAGGTTTTAAAGGGCCCGAGGTTTTAAAAAGGAGACATGAAAACCCCTTTTGGGGAAAAACCCTGGGGAGGGAGCCGGGGGTTTTTATGCTACCGGATTTATGCGGCTGATGACCTCAAAGGGTCCCGGGAAACGGTGGGGCCCCTTTTTTGAGATTTTAAACTTTAAGGGACATATCTAGGGAGAGCCCCACCTTTTCACCCCCGGGGAGAACACCGGAGGGGGGGATTTCTTTTCTTGTCCCTTGAGACTTCATGCGCTCGGGAAAGCCGGGGCAGGAAAGGGGGGTTTGGGGCCAGATGGGCCCTTTATGTCTTGAACCAGTGCGTCCGCCCCGGGTCTGGAGGAGGTTGCCAGAGGGAAAAGGGGGGCGGGGATGCAAGCCCTACCCCATGTAGAAAAGGGGGGGCCCCTGCGGGCCCCGGGCCCCCAAGGGGGTTAAAGGAAAACTCCCCCCCCACGGCAGTAAATTGGCCCAAACATCCCTTTCGTGCCGAGACGAAAGACGAAGGTAGAACCCAAGGAAATTGGTTGACCCCTCCACCTGGCCGTTCGTCCCCGGGTGGTAGCGGAAAAGGGAAATCGAGCTTCACTTGAAATTTGGTTTGCACGAGCTCCCCCAAAACCCGGAGACAAATTGAACTCCCCGGGGCCCCCGGGCAAAATTTTCTTTAGGGAGTCCATTGGGGCCGGAAAACATGGAGAAGAATAAATCACTAGGCCGGGGGGGCAGATGGCAGCCCTGGGAAAGGGAAAAAAGTGCGCCATTTTGGAAAAAGGGGCCATTAAAAAAACCCCGAAAAATGGTTTTTTGCCCAAAGAAAGGAGGGAGGTCGGTTATAAAAATCCATCGAAATGTTGGTCCCGGTTGGTGGGGAAAAGGAAAATGGCGAAGTAGGGCCCGGGCCCGGGTTTTGACGTGGCGGGTTTTTTTCCCGGGGGGAGGTTCCCCCAAGACGCAACGAAGGGCCTTGATAAACCTTCCCCCACTCGGCCACCCAAAAGAACCCGGGGTATCAGGTTTGGAAAGGGTTTTTCGGGCGCCCGGGGTGGGCCCGCCCCCAAAGAGCAATTTCCCCATTTCAAATAAAGTCCCGCGGAGAGCAGGTAGCCATAATTTTTTTCCGGAGGGACCCTTTCCAGGTTCCCCTGGAGGGGAGCCCAGATGAGACGTTCTGGGGATGAAAAGTGTTCAGGGGTGGCTCTTTTACCCACCCCGTCGGAAACCCGGGGGGAGGGGATCAGCTCTCAATTTTTTCTTCGGGTTGGCCCGAAATTTGGGTCTGAAAGTCGAAACCCGGGGGAAAGAAGAGCGACCCAAACCCGGCCCGGGGGTGGGTTAAGTCGCTGAGCAGTTTTGGATATTGGAGGTTTTGTGGTCCGAGTAGATAGGATGGGAAAACGGGCACCCTCCACAGATAACGCCCCCCCCTCCCGGAATTTGATGGCCATTACTTTCCCGGGCGCCACGGTAGTTCCTCTCGGTTTAAAAAGAACCCTTTGGAGAAGAAACCGCAGGCACATCTTAACCCCTAGGGCCCTTTTTTTGGGAAGGACTGCCCAGCCCCCCACAGGGCGAAGCATCCATTTTCCCAAATGAAAGGGTTTTTTCCCCCGGGCTGGAGGTTTCAAGGAAAAGAAGCCGTAGGAACGGAAATTTAGCTTCACAAACGCCCCCTCGGGCCTCGACAGGCAACTGCGTGGATTGGGGTTGTTTCCCTTTGGGGAGACCACTATCCGGGGCCACCCCGTAGAGAAGGGGCGGGATGAAAATTTTGGGGAAATAATTGAAGGAAAACCCAAGGGAAACGCTGGATTAAAACCCCAGCCGCGGGGGGGGGGCGTGGCCATTGCAAAAACGGCAGACATTTAGAGGGGTCCATCCCCTTGGGCCCTTGGGGCAGGGGGATGCATACCCCCAAAACGGGGGGCTGTTTGATGGAAGAGGCAAATTCCCTTGCTTGGGATACAGGTGGTTCTCCCGGGGGGGAACCCCTTTTTAGTACTTGACGGACATGGCTGCGGTTTGGGGCTCGGAGGTCAGGGGAGAAAAACCGATGTCATGAGGTAGACTACCACGGAAAGGGGAGGAGGAGGTCCCCGAAACCCTCATTCCGAGCTCCTTTAAAGACGGCTGGGGGGCCCTTACAGGGGTCCGAAAGGGGATCACCGGTACTCGTAGGGGCCCCCCCTGGGGGTTTAAGGCCGTCTTCCTTCATCGCCCTTTCGGAATTTGGACCAAGTTGTAGGGCCCCCCTCAAAACCAACTTTGGGGAAAATTTTTTGGGCCTTGCAGGGATCAAAAAAATTCCGGTTTAGCGGAAGGGGTAAAAGGTTCTTTTGTGATCTTGTTCAAGGCCCCCGGGAGGGCCAAATGGGCCGTAAGGTACCGTCCCTTTTTCTTTACGAAAAAGAAACCCCCCCCAGCGGGGGGCAGAATTCCGGATGAACCCCTTCTTTAGTTCTTAAGGATGTACTCCCACCTGGTTTGGGGGCTCCCGGGAAAAAAGAGGGAAACTTGGCCACGGGGAGGGAAATGGTACCCGGCAATAAGTCGATTAGGGCAATCGTATGGGCGATGGGGGAAAAAATTTTCCCGGGTTTCTCTCGGAAGAACATCGGCCAAAAATCCCGATATTCGGGCGGCCAGGGCCCCCGGGGAGCGGCTCCTGAAGGGTTTTTAAAACGGGGAGCCGGGGGAAGCCCGGGGAGGGGGCCCCCAAAAAACGGGCCCCCCCCAAATTGGGACCCCCAAGAATCACCTCTCCAGTTGGGCCCAAATCCCCGGTTTGGTGAGTGGGCCTTAGCCCCCGGGGTTTCCCAGGGGGGATCGCCGACGGGAGCAAGGGGAAAAAACCCTAGAAGGGGAAATTTTTCCCCCCCTTTTGCAGGCCCCCAAAATTTGGGGGGACAGTTTGGGTTTTGGGGACAAAACGATGGGGTCGAAAACAGGGATGAAGATGACAAGCGGTTTCCCCAGACTACCACTGGGAAACCATACCGCCTTCCCAGAGGTGGGGAGAAGTTCCCCCCCGAGCCCAGTCCAAAAAGCCGGGAAAACCCCCAAAGTGAACCCGACTCTGACACAAACCCGCACAGGCTTTAACAGGGTGGAGAGGGGGAGGTTGCCCTTGGGGAAAGCCTCTCCCAATCCTAGGGGCGGGGGTTTCCCCCCAGCCTTGGGGCGCTTGGACCAAAAATCCCCCGAAAATGCTTGGCTGCCACAGTTTAAGGGCACAAGGGCCCAGTTGTTTGGGGCTGGGCCCAATTCTTGCTCAGAAAAGGCGAGCCCCAACACTCTGCATGGGCTGTGGGTGGGGTTGGAGGCTGTGGGGCAAAGGGGGGGGGGGTTGGGGGGGGGGGGGGGGGCCCCCCGGAACACCGGGGCCAGGGGGGGAAACCCGGGGAGGGTTTGGGGTGGGCTGGGGTTTGCGAAGCCCCCTCCTTTCCCCTTTTTTTAATGAACATTCGATGCGGGGCGCCAACCGGGTCAAGTTTGGGTAAGGGGGGGACGGGGGGTTTCTACGGCCCCAAAACGTCTTTTTAACTCGAAAATTTTGGAAATCCCTTCCCTTTAACGTTGGAAAATAGTGCGGCCCTGTTCCATGTCAGTTCAGGGCCAAAATAAAGGAATTTTTACCGCGTTTGTCTCCTACAGACGGTCTCCCTGGCTAGATTTTGGGGGCCGTCTCAGCCCGGGGGAGGCACGGGCTGGTTCCCAAAAAGTTGCGGGAAAATCACTTAGGAATGACTTTAGATCCCCGTCAGGGTCATTTTTCTGTTTCCCTAGGGGGGTAGCCATGCCCGGGCCTTCCGGGGGGAGGAAGGGTGAACCCCGAAAACCACCCTTTTACGTTCGGAAAGGAAATTTTGGGGGGGGGGCGGTCATCAGCCCACTTTCATTTGAGCATTGAGTGATAAAACCCCCCGCATATTTTGGGTCACCGCGAACCCTTTGGGTGGGGGTGCAGCCGAAAACTTGGGTCCCCCGGGATCACCGGAACCCCCATGGGGGAGGAGCAACTGGAGATTTGGGGTGGCTGCTGCTGGACGGTTTTACGACTGCTGCACCAAAGGGGGGAGTTTTTCTGAGCTGCTCGTTGCTGCGCAATTTTTTTTGATTTTCTTGACCAGACGTTGGTGATCTGGGAAAAACTTGGCAAAAGGTTTCCTTGGCGGGGGTCCATGGCCGGTTTCCCACGGGAACATTTGGAAGGGGGGATCCCACTGGCCCCCCGCGGGCCGGGTGGCGTAAGCCCTACCCGGGGTGGAAAACTAAGTGGGAAACCCCGGTTTTTACCAGACCCCCCGCAAAGGGGATGGTTTGCTGCGGCGGGGTGTCCACCAGGGCCCCCTTTCCATGGGGGGGCTGCCTGCGGTGGCGGCCAAAGGGGGCGAGGGTTTTTGGAAAAGGCAGGCAGGCTCGTATTTGAGGACGACCCGAAGGTTTAGGGCGGCGGCTCTGGTTCGTGGAAAGGTAACAACAGGTGGGGCGGGGAAAGGCCCGGGAAGGTTTGTAGACGGTAGACTTGCAGAGGGGCGGTTTCACAGGAAGGCCAAAACTGGAACGCTCAAAACACTTTTACCCTTTGGGGAAGAACACCAAGGATCCGGGGGAGGGCCGGCAGGAAGTGACCGGAATAAATAGGAAACCGTGCCCCCCCCAATGAACCAATTAAACCGGGCACTGCCCCTTTAAAAATTTAAATTGCCGGGGGGGCCGCGCCCCTAGGGGGGGAGCTAAAGCCCCGGGAAAAAGGGGAAACAGCCTAGCAGGAGCGGGGGGCCGGGGGTAATTGCATGCCGGCGGGGACGGGAGGGGAGCGGACCCCAAAACCGACTGCGGGAAAGGGGGTCCCCTCGGGGGCAGGGGACGGGCGCGCCTGCGACCCGGGACAGTGGTCGCAGGAGCGTCCGTGACATTTATTTTATAAATAAGGTTCTTGTAACATATTCCAACCAGGCCGGCTGGGGGAAAAGGGCCCGGGGGGTTTTAAGGATCCTCAGGGCCCCCCGGGGCGCCCGATGGTTTAGTGCAGGCGGGGGGGGTAGCCCAAGTGAAAGGGCTTTGAAAAAAAGGTCAAGGGAAAGGAGGCTGGGCAAATGCAGGTGTAACCCTTCAAGGGTGCATTTCCCGTAAGCCAGAGAGTGTTTGGCACAGTCCAGGTATGTAGCGGACTAGGCAAGGCCTAGCAACAGGAATTGGCCAGCAGTTGCAGCGGCTGTTGTTCAACAGGCAAGCAGGTATACATGCAGATAAATGTATAGTATAAGGCAGCAATGCAGCAACCAAGGGGTCGAGCTCTAATGCTGATAACAACAACGAACTGACAACGGCTTGAGGGAGGAAGCTCCTTAAGAAGCCAGAGGTCACAGGTCACTGGGCCGGACCAAGGACCACTGACTCCTTAAGGACCATGCAGTGCCGCGCGCGTGCCCCTAGAGGGAGCACGTGGGCGCACAGGAAGACAGGAAGCTGGAGGAAGCCATGACTGAGACCTGCAAACAGGTGGGTGAAAAGAGCCAGAAGCTGCAGAGACACGGGCACGCTGACGGTCCGTAGCAGGGGCCGCAGCGTGAACCGTGACAGTTCTATTGTGAGAATAAAGTATTTACTAATTTCAGTGCATGTACATCATGCATTTAAGCCATACCCAAGTTAATTATCTATTATATTTATTATTCTGCATTTAACTTGGCTTTTGTCTTCTATATTGCAATTGACTGACAACCATATTACCTATTTGGATAAAAGCAAAGGAATTTAATAAATTATTTTTCCAAAACCTAAGTACTGTAAACATTTCACATCACATTATGAGTTCACTTTGATAGCATTTATTTGTTTATAATATGATGATTAATTAGCACCAGAGAGAAATGTTGTTAAGCGCCATGGACTCTGGAAAGCATTTACTGATGATCAAAACATGAAGATTTGTAACTTTTAGTAAAACATATCTAGGCATGAATCCAATTAGCATTCATGTATACATCTTGTAAGCAGTATTTAAAGAACCAGTCTGGCCTTTTATGAATGGAAACAACTTGCTGGGAATGAAATACCGTATATAATCGAGTATAAGCTGAATTTTTCAGCACAAAAAATATGCTGAAAAAGCCTTCCTTGGCTTATACACGAGTCACTGTCGGCGTCCGGGTGCTGCCAAGGCCTGGGCATCGGCAGCAATCCCTTAAACTGTATGCGATTCTTCTGGGAGTGCATACAGCTGACACTTGAGTCATCCGTCGGTGTCCGGGTGCTGCCATGGCCCGGGTGCTGGTGGAAATCTCTTCAGCTATATGGGACTCCTCTGGGAGCGCATACATCTGAAGACACTATTGCGGAGAAGAGAGAGAGCACTCTCTGCTCCGCAATAGGACTCCAGAAGGCCGCAAGCAGACTTGTGGCCTTCCAGAGTATCCAGCACAGGCGGCGTGCTGTGTCATCATGCTGTCTGCGAGGCCTGATGACATCACACCGCCTGTGCCGGGAAGAAGACAGAGCACCTCAGAGCAGTGGGGGAGAGAGGTGATTACTTGTATTTTTTTTTTTTTAAAGACCCTGCCTATACCTGCCTATGGGGGACATATACCTGCCTATGGGGGACATTAAACTGCCTATAACTTCCTACAACTGCCTATGATGGCCATTTAACTGCCTATACCTGCCTATGGGGGATATTTACCTGCCTATATCTGTCTCTACCTGCCTATGTAATTTTATTGGTATCCATTTTTATTTTTTAAATTAACCAGTTGCTGAGTCAAGTTTTCCCATTATTTTGTGGAAAAATTAGGTGCCTTGGCTTCTATACGGGTCGACTTATACTCAAGTATATATGGTAAAAGAAGAAAAACCTCTGCACTAGACTAACAAATCTGGAATAGTAATCTTTTTATTTAACTAATTTCCTCCCTTTACTTCTATGATGGTGCTATTGGAGGGTGTAGTAGTATAATGTTGTACCATGTTAGGCATATAAAACAGTAGAAGAGCAAAGAAATAAAGCAATACCTAGAGGCTACTACTGAGTGTATTTGATGGTAAGCTTTTGAGAGTAGTAGTTCTCCTTATCAGACATGGTATAACACCATGTCTGACGAAGAAGGCTAGTACTCTCAATAGTTTACCATCAAATATACTCAGTTAGCTTCAAAAAGGTATAACCTGATTTCTTTGCTATTGGAGGATGTAGCAATATGATATCAAACATTTCATATAGTGCTCTGAACAAATGAAAGGACAGCTCTAATTGGTTGCTATAGGAAACATAGAAAGTTTTAGACCTAGACAGTTTTCAAACATGAGGCCCGAATTATGTCAGAAGCATAAAAACACACAGAAGATTTCAGAAAGTAAAAAGGCTGTACTGTTTTTTTTTTTTTCTATTGGCAACAGGTTGGACCCATTAGATAATCCTTCATCTGTTTTTGTATTTGAAAAAAACACAATGGACCTCATTTATTAAAACTGACTATCAAGAAGAAAAAGAGTCCAGCACTTCTGAAAAGTCTTCCTCTATTGTTGAATCTCCATTAAGCAGTGGAGACACATATCACATAAAATCCAAAATCAGAAAAGCAACGTTTATGTGCTTCAGATTATATAGAGTTCCTTACTAAAAGCTATAGTGATTTGAACAGTATAAGCAATGCTTTTCTTTTTTTGTTTTGTATGTTGTACGTATTATTCCTTTTTCTTAATGAAGATTCAACAATAAAGGAAGAATTTTTAGAGGTGCTGAACTCTTTTTCTATCTATATGGTTTACCTATGATCCAGAGTGGCATCTTTGGAATCTGTGCACCTCCAGTTATTTTGCTCAAGGCACTAAATAGATTATATATTGTTGAGCTGTGTAAAAACTGACTTTGTTGCCCATAACAACCAATCACAGGCCAGCTTTCATTTTTTGAGCTGCTCTGGAAAACTGAAAGGTGATCTCTGATTGGCTGCTATGGGCAACAAAGATAGTCTTACTGTTAGACAGTTTTTATAAATGAGGCCTATTATTTAAATGGTCTCTTTTCAGTGCTAATTTGGCCTTTTCCTGCACTATATGTAGCCTCCCTTATCTACATCAGCAGCAGTATTTCTTGTTTGGCAGCCATTTACCTTTGCCCTTCAAAACTACAAGTTCTACAATGCCCCTTTTACTAAGCACCATCCACTTCTTTAAAAAATTGTTGAGGGTGCATAAAAAACATAGAAGAGTCCCAGATTTTTCTGCAATTGAGGTCCATGCATCTGTTGTAGACCAGACAACTGGACTACATTACATTATAAATTCCTTCTTTCTATTCTTGGCTTTGGATATAATATTTTTTTTTTCAAAAACTGCATTTAACAGCGCACTGGCAAATGGAGTCAGATGCTGAATGTATAATCCCTTAGGGCTTATTTTTCTAAAATGTCCACCTCATAATACATGTCAACAAGAGGCATAATCTATACCCTGGCTACCTGATGCATTTTCTGTATTTAATGTGGAAAACTCATCTAGTAGCCAGGATGTAGATAAACTCTAAACTGCTGCTGCAACAAAAAAATTAAATACATGGCAAAATTGACATGTCCCTTCTTCCCTGCGCTTGTAAGGTTAAATACACATTGTTGATTTTCTGCTACAGACTTGTGTGTGGAAAATCTACAACATATTAGGGTATGGAAACTTGATAGATCATATTTAGCACTCAGGTTGATATGGTGGTGCATGTAGGAAGGATATGGCAATACTATATACTATACTATATAGTATTGCTATGTTCTTTCTACATGCACCACCGTATCAACCTGAGTGCTAAATATGATCTATCAAGTTTCCATACCCTAATATGTTGTAGATTTTCCACACAAATCCATAGCAGAAAATCCACAACGTGTATTTAACCTAGATATATGTACATACATACATATAAGGCACTCAAAAATTGTATGTCAAAGTCTTTTTGTTTCGAGATTATTTGATACAAAGAGTAAACACTGTTCCAAATAAATCCAGTATTCTTGTATGAAATCATAGAGTGGTGTTGTGACTGCATTGTGACGTTTCAGTTTATGAAAACCTTCATCATACAGTTTACTAGAGAAAGCAAACATGAATCAAGTTAGATGAAGTACAGGAATAAGAAAATAAAGATAGATGAGTTTAGGTCCAATGAAAATAGCAAAAATATGCAAAAATGAGGAAATCAAGGAAAGCGATAAATAGGTGAGTTTGTGAATAAGAATGATTTTAAAGAAGAGCAGATGAGTTATAAAAGGGAAAGGGGTAAAAAAAAGAGGGGGGATAAATAAATTATATGAAGAGGCAGACAGGTAATCTACTTAGAGATAGAATAAAAGGATAAAGGGAAGCAGAAAGGAGAACAAAGTACAAAAGATAGGGTAGTTGCGGAATGAGGAGAACAAAGAATAAATGGAATGTAGCATAATGAGATATAACAGGAGTAGTGGGGTAAGTAAAATGGAATGTAAAGGTAGAAAGGGCATAGGATTGAATGGAAGGGAACATAAAGGGCACTTACCAATTGCTGGTAAGTTTGTCAAAATAGAGTCACAGCATCACTATATGATTTTATACAAGAATATTGGAATTATTTGGAATGGTGTTTCCTCAAATGATCTGGAAATAACAAAAACTGATATATAATCTTTACAAGCAACTTGTGAGCATCAATGGTATTAATACATGGCGCTGTTTCAACATGGAAGTGACAAGAACCACACACCTTTTATGTGGCTGCCAGTGGCCATACAAGTTTGCTGGAATCTTGTGTGGCCATTGGTGTATACATCGGAGGTATGGTGCTTGTCCACCACATGGCTGCGACAAACCATGTGGTGTATCCACATGCTTACAGTGGCAGTAGTGTGGATTAGACTTGAAAAGGGTTTTTTCACCATAGGCTTTTGAAGACATGAGCTGTTTCTCTCTGTTTTACAGCTTCAAATCCTGGGGCGTGTCTCTCCTCCCAGTGGGCATGTCTTCCCTCACTGAAGACTGGTGACATCAACATTCTGTGTGAGAAGTGGAAGGGAGAGGATGTCACAACTCTGCAGACCTCCTGCAATGGGCAGTTCTCATGCCTGTAGAGCTGTCACCTCCCTCCACAAGCTTCTTGTAACCAGAACACCTCTATTAGTGTAAAGTGTTATACATATAGCCTGAACTGATTAAAAAAAAGTGAGAAATGCACTCTGCTCCCCCCCCCCTGTTTTCAGGCAGGAGGTAGAGGGGAGCAGAGTGAATAAGGCGGTTTTATATGGGTGGAGAGAGAGAATCTAATAGCTAGAGAATCAGTAATTGCCCAGATCCTTCACATAGAGCTATCACTGGGAGAGAAGCAGAGAGAGCTCAGGCAGCCTGTATTACACAGCTCAAAGGGCAGTGAAAGACAATAAGAACATAGACACAGACAAGCAAGTTTCATTTTCACACAGTTCAGGGAAAAGACAGTGCAGGACAGCCAATCACAACACAAGGGGTGTGTCATGCACAGGGGGCATGTCCTGACAGGGCTGAACTAAATATCAGGCAGCCAATCACAGCAAAGGGGGCATGGCCTGACCTTAGGCTTCAGATTTAGCTCTAGACACTCACAGATTAGCTAATAACTACTGTACTAAATTATTTATGTAATACAAACCAATTGCAAAAGTGCTTATTTTTATTGTCTCCATCATTATAGTTATGATCTTTGTATAATAAAAATTCACAGTGAAGAAAAAACCCAATTAAAAAATAACTAACTTTTACTTGATATGCCTTAAAAGAATGCCCTCCAAAATGGAGGACCCACAGGAACAAACACCAAAATTTGTTCTCCTAGAAAGGAAGAAATGCTGGTTCCTCTAAATCTAAATATCCAATATAGTGGTACTGACCCAAAGAGTGAAAATTGCCCCCCTCGGCGGAGTAGTCGCCCCAACAGGAGCGGCCCCACCTATTGAGAGCGCACCATAGGTCAGACCCCTTAAACAGTTCCTAAAAGGGTACCAGAAGGACTCCCATATGTGCTATAGACACTCTAGGAGAAACAATTCTATCCACATAAATCATTCTTTTTAGTCACCTGTACAAAACAAGAAAAAAAACAAAACAAAAAAAAAAACGTTCTGTTGTATCATTGATTCAGAAGCCTGTGTGATTTGTTCAAGACCCACAAACAAAAACAACGTTCCGTTGTATCATTAATTCAAAAACCCGTGTGATTTGTTCAAGACCCGACGCGTTTCCCCCAAAATTCTATAGGGTTCATCAGGGGTAACAAGAGAACATTTAGCCAACAAGACTAAAATCACAGCTACATAGACTAATAGATAAAGATACTTAGCAATGATATCCTTAATGGTGGTAATGCTGTCAAGATAATCCAATAAGATACAGATTGATGATGTGTCTGATGCCTCAGTGTGGACGATACTGCCATGCATCAGACACATCATCAATCTGTATCTTATTGGATTATCTTGACGGCATTACCACCATTAAGGATATCATTGCTAAGTATCTTTATCTATTAGTCTATGTATGCTGTGATTTTAGTCTTGTTGGCTAAATGTTCTCTTGTTACCCCTGATGAACCCTATAGAATCTTTGGGGGAAACGCGTCGGGTCTTGAACAAATCACTCGGGTTTTTGAATTAATGATACAACGGAACGTTGTTTTTGTTTTTGTTGGTGGGTCTTGAACAAATCACACAGGTTTCTGAATCAATGATACAACAGAACGTTGTTTTTTTTTTTTTTTTTCTTGTTCTGTACATGTGACTAAAAAGAATGATTTTATGTGGATAGAATTGTTTCTCCTGGAGTGTCTATAGCACATATGGGAGTCCTGCTGGTACCTTTTAGGAACTGTTTAAGGGGTCTGACCTAGGGTGCGCTCTCAATAGGTGGGGCCGCTCCTGTTGGGGCGACTACTCCGCCGAGGGGGGCAATTTTCACCCTTTGGGTCAGTACCACTATATTGGATATTTAGATTTAGAGGAACCAGCATTTTTTCCTCTCTAGGAGAACAAATTTTGGTGTTTGTTGCTGTGGGTCCTCCATTTTGGAGGGCATTCTTTTAAGGCATATCAAGTAAAAGTTATTTTTTAATTGGGTTTTTTTTCTTCACTGTGAATTTTTGCTACAAATTTAACCCAAATAGGCAAAATTAGATTTATGTCTGTGAGTTTTGATCTTTGTATAATGTCAATTTCTGTTGCTGATATACTGTGGATTTATTGTGGACCTTTTTAATTGACTTCAAATAGGAGGTGAAAATCTACAACAAATGTGTACAGTGGTGGCCAAAAGTATTGGCACCCCTGCAATTCTGTCAGATAATACTCAGTTTCTTCCTGAAAATGATTGCAACCACAAATTATTTGTTATTAATATATTCATTTATTTTGCTTGCAATGAAAAAACACAAAAGAGAATGAAACAAAAATCAAATCATTGATCATTTCACTCAAAACTTCAAAAATGGGCTGGACAAAAGTATTGGCACCCTCAGCCTAATACTTGGTAGCACAACCTTTAGCCAAAATAACTGCGAACAATCGCTTCCGGTAACCATCAATGAGTTTCTTACAATGCTCTGCTGGAATTTTAGACCATTCTTCTTTGGCAAACTGCTCCAGGTCCCTGAGATTTGAAGGGTGCCTTCTCCAAACTGCCATTTTGAGATCTCTCCACGGGTGTTCTATGGGATTCAGGTCTGGACTCATTGCTGGCCACTTTAGAAGTCTCCAGTGCTTTCTCTTAAACCATTTTCTAGTGCTTTTTGAAGTGTGTTTTGGGTCATTGTCCTGCTGGAAGACCCATGACCTTTGAGGGAGACCCAACTTTCTCACACTGGGCCCTACATAATGCTGCAAAATTTGTTGGTAGTCTTCAGACTTCATAATGCCATGCACACGTTCAAGCAGACCAGTGCCAGAGGCAGCAAAGCAACCCCAAAACATCAGGGAACCTCCGCCATGTTTGACTGTAGGGACCCTGTTCTTTTCTTTGGATGCCTCTTTTTTTTTCCTGTAAACTCTATGTTGATGCCTTTTTTCCAAAAAGCTCTACTTTTGTCTCATCTGACCAGAGTACATTCTTCCAAAACGTTTTTGGCTTTATCATTAGTGGTGAGCGATTGCGTTGGCTATCGAGATCGAGCGATAGTCGATAGTCGGCCGCTATCGATAAGGTTTTTCGATAGTGAGCATCGATTATGAGCATCGATTATGAGCGATTACCATTAAAGTCTATGCGAGAGCAACAACACCTTCATTATTACACCCAAACAAGGCTGGAGAAGCTGAAATTAACATCCACAACAGTCAAATGGATACGTGCTACATCTTAGGCAACACACTTAGGTTATAAAAGTCACAGAACCTTTCAATTCACCTGTGGTGAATATAGAATTGCTGTTTTAAGATTTACTTGGATGCTGCGTCAATGAACAAAGCTGGGTGCGCAAAAGTCAAAAAACACATATCTGTTATGTTTTCGTATAATACACGGTATTATTTGCACCTTTCAATTCACCTGTGGTGACTATAGAATTGCTGTTTTAAATTACTGATTTATACGTGGGTATGCTTGCGTCACATTGATAACAAAGCTGGGTGCGCGCATAAAAGTTCAAAAAAAAACACGTATCTGTTATGTTTTCGTATAATACACGGTATTATTTGCACCTTTCAATTCACCTGTGGTGACTATAGAATTGCTGTTTTAAGATTTACGTGGATGCTGCGTCAATGAACAATGCTGGGTGTGCAAAAGTCAAATAACACGTATCTGTTATGTTTTGGTATAATTACCGGTTATTTTTGCACCTTTCAATTCACCTGTGGTGAATATAGAATTGCTGTTTTAAGATTTATGTGGATGCTGCGTCAATGAACAATGCTGGGTGCGCAAAAGTCAAAAAACACGTAACTGTTATGTTTCCGTATGATACACGGTATTTTTGGCAACAAACAACCTGTGCTGACTACAAGATTGCTGGATTGTAATTTAATTGCAAGGTGGATATATCAACAGTCACAGGTGTAATGGGTAAAATTAAAATGAACACATATCTGAAATGTATACTGATAATAAAAGTGGAGTTTTGCACCTAACAAAGAGACCTGCAGTTACTAGAAATGATGTGTATCCAATATCCAGGAAATATTTCAATAGCAAACTGTTAATAATAAAG
Organism: Phyllomedusa bahiana; assembly: GCA_025379985.1. Taxonomy (NCBI): domain Eukaryota; kingdom Metazoa; phylum Chordata; class Amphibia; order Anura; family Hylidae; genus Phyllomedusa; species Phyllomedusa bahiana. Next base: position 182,568 of record JAODAL010002261.1, on the reverse strand, counting down.
ATATTCCACTACAATGTCTATACTAAGTCTTGGTGAACTTTATCCAGTGTTCTTTATAGATAGAGCTTGTCTGTGTTCGCCCACGGGGCCCCCCCCCCTGCTCCGCCCACCGTGAATTTACAGCGGTAGATGCTGCTTTAAAATTCTCTACCTAACTACATAAAATCTTCAAATCTCTAATATAACTAAATTGGAAGGATCACAGCTAATAGTAGAGGTTTCTCTGTGCAGAAATAGACTAACTTCACTGAGCTGTGAGGCCACAGGCAGAGCGCAGGTCCTATCCCTATGAGACGCTGAGAGACACTGAGGCTGAAACAGGAAACGCTGTTCTATGTAAAACGAGGTCATGTCATTTTTCCAGCCAATCGCAACCATACACATCCCAGTCATGACGTCGCACACACATCTCACCCTGCTCTATTCTGTAATCTGATTTGCTGGCCGCGTAAATTACAGGAAGCGCCGAAAAAGGCGCGATCTTAATAGATGATGCTCAGATTTTAACCTTAATTATCGCATGATCTGGAAATTTCGATCACCATAAAAACCTTGCCGATTTCAACTTTGTCGATAAAAATCGCTCAACACTATTTCTCAGGTAAGTTTTGGCAAACTCCAGCCTGGCTTTTTTATGTCTCGGGGTAAGAAGTGGGGTCTTCCTGGGTATCCTACCATACAGTCCCTTTTCATTCAGACGCCGACGGATAGTACGGGTTGACACTGTTGTACCCTCGGACTGCAGGGCAGCTTGAACTTGTTTGGATGTTAGTCGAGGTTCTTTATCCACCATCCGCACAATCTTGCGTTGAAATCTCTCGTCAATTTTTCTTTTCCGTCCACATCTAGGGAGGTTAGCCACAGTGCCATGGGCTTTAAACTTCTGGATGACACTGCGCACGGTAGACACAGGAACATTCAGGTCTTTGGAGATGGACTTGTAGCCTTGAGATTGCTCATGCTTCCTCACAATTTGGATTCTCAAGTCCTCAGACAGTTCTTTGGTCTTCTTTCTTTTCTCCATGCTCAATGTGGTCCACACAAGGACACAGGACAGAGGTTGAGTCAACTTTAATCCATGTCAACTGGCTGCAAGTGTGATTTAGTTATTGCCAACACCTGTTAGGTGCCACAGGTAAGTTACAGGTGCTGTTAATTACACAAATTAGAGAAGCATCACATGATTTTTCAAACAGTGCCAATACTTTTGTCCACCCCCTTTTTTTATGTTTGGTGTGGAATTATATCCAATTTGGCTTTATGACAATTATTTTAGTGGTTTTCCATTGAAGACAAATTAAATGAAGATAATAATACCAAAGAATTTGTGATTGCAATCATTTTCAGCAAGAAACTGAGTATTATCCGACAGAATTGCAGGGGTGCCAATACTATTGGCCACCACTGTAGTGAAAGTTTATTCTCTGGAAAGGCTGTGTATCTGCAGCAAAATACACAACTGTGGATTCTGAATATATAGATATTTTTTCTTTTAACATTAGTGTAATTCATTCCAAAATTGTCAGTGGCACATCAGCAACAAATCTGCACTATTTGTTTCTGATTTGTAGTTGAGGATTTACTTGTGGTCAGGCTACCAATTTTCTGCTGTGGGCAATCCACAAAATTACCAAGCACCCTAAATCTGCAGTAAAAAAAAATTGAATTATGGGACACATTTATACTTAGTTTTCATACATATTTCAACATAAGGTGGATGCTTTATGATCAAATTTTACATTTAATTACTCTAGTATTAGTGAAATATGAAATCCTGTATATATTGATGAGTGATATGCTAAGAAAGACTTCTTCACTAAGTTCCAAGTATAATTTTGTTTTATTGTTGTTACATAACAAAAGGTATTTTTTTTTTTAAATTGATAGTAGGTGCTTTGTAAGCACTTCAGCTGGAAACTCTTTACAGAATATGAAGGAATATGTACGCATTTAAAAGTATAATGTAACCAGTTCTGATGACTGTCACATATCAGTCATGGTTTTACAAAAAATAAAATAACCATGTTATTACATGAGAACTGTGATAAAAAAGACCAATTAGCAATATAAGAGTATACAATAAACACAAGAGGAGATATGATTTACAAAAGGTACCAATAAAATATGAGGTATAAGTGCTTTTCATCTATTGAAGTTCAAAGGGACCAACATTTTTCATCTGGAGCTCAATGGTATTCGAGAAGGGACAAGCAGCTGAGCCGCAGCTGTCTTTGGAATGGAAGCAAATGCAGTGAGTACCATGGATTTATCGTTATACACTGCACAACCTTCTGGTATTATGTCACATATTATTTTTTTAACTATATAGTTTACCAATTTGTTTTAGCAAACATACTTAACACATCGGACACATCCTTTTCACATACACTATAAAGATTTTTGGGCCTAGTACAGGATCTATACTTATTCTAGTGTCTGGTATACAGTTCGTAGTTATTGTAGGGTTTGTATTTATTTTGGAGTCCCGTCAGGTGTCTATGCTTATTTTTGGGGTTATAAAAGTCTGGATATGTGTACAGTATATGCTTTATTTGTGTGTGCTTGCAGGGGTGCAACTAGAGATGCCTGAGTCCCATAGTAAACTTTTGGATGCCCTCCCCCCTTCCCAACCACGAGCATTTACCGGAATCATGCAGTTACTAGATAATACAAGGAACGATTACCTCACCATACATATCACAATCATACTGCTATCAAATAAATTCACTATACCAAGTCTAACATTACCAATAATGCTACTACATATGGACCTGATTATACCACCAGAACATGATTACACATTACCACCACATAGTGACTGAATAACACCCCTATACTATTACTGAATATAGATCAGTATACAAAGACCAATATAACTGCCATATAGTTGTAACGGGTGCGTCGACAACAGCATACGTTGAAGCGCCGACCGCTGACATCCGGGTGTGGATCACGTGTGGACACCGCAGGCGAGATGGTATGAGGAGAACCACGCCAGGGAGCGGAGTCTAAGGGGCCCCCGGTCTTCACCGGAGCCCACCGGAAAGTGGGACGGACTTTTCTGCGGGGACCTCCAGGTCGCTACCCCTGACGTGGCTACCTGCGGTTACAGCCGAGATGCAGGACAGGAACACAGGCGGTGGTAGACAGCAACATAGGTAGCTGGATACGACATACACAACGGCAGGAACAGGACAGGTAACACAGCAGGATACAGCAGGTACAGGACAGGGATCACAGCAGGATACAGCAGGAACAAGACAGGGATCATGGGAGGATACAGGACAGCAGAAGATGACAGAAATATGGTCAGGAGCTCTGGTGGACCACAGGAACTGAACCAGGAACTAGGGGTTAAATCCAGAGAGGCTGGAAGGAGCTCAGAGAAGAACACTGCAAAAAACAATGGACTGACCCAGAGCAAAGGCAGGAACTTCCTCTTATAGTCAGGGGTCATAGGTCAAGAGGAAGGTGCACAGGACAGGAAACCAAATTAAAAGGACAGGAGCTCACCGTGCGCACCCAGGAGGCACATGCACACACAGGACCCCAGTGAGGCGGAGCGAGTGCAGCTGGAAAGTGCAAGGAGCCATGCAGTAAGCAGGGCAACAGGCAAGACCAGGAAGGCATGACACACAGGTGGTCCATGGCAAGGGACCATAGCGTGAACCGTGACAAGTACACCGCCCTCAAATGCCCTCCTTCCCCTCCAAATCACAGGATGACGTTCCACGTAGGTAAGGGACCCGCAACTTCTACGAGGGCAACTCCAAAACCCAGTACGGGCTGTATGATAACCAGTATAGGGAACACGTAGATAAGGAGGTGCACGGGAGGAACAGACGGGGCACCATACAAAATGGGAGGGGACTCAGGGCAGGAAAGCAACAAAACAGGTACGGACGCTATGAGTGGGACCATGAGCTAGGCAACGGAAGCTCTGGGCGGGACCATGAGCTAGGCAACGGACGCTCTGGGCAGGGCCATGAGCTAGGCAATGGACGCTCTGGGCGGGACCATGAGCTTGGCAACAGATGCTCTGGGCGGGCTCATGAGCTAGGCAACGGACGCTCTGGGTGGGATCATGAGCTAGGCAACGGACGCTCTGGGCGGGACCATGAGCTAGGCAACGGGAACTCTGGGCGGGACCATGAGCTAGGCAACGGACGCTCTGGGCGAGACCATGAGCTAGGCAACGGACGCTCTGGGCGGGACCATGAGCTAGGCAACAGACGTTCTGGTCGGGACAATGAGCTTGGCAACGGACGCTCTGGGCGGGCTCATGAGCGAGGCAACGGACGCTCTGGGCGGGACCATGAGCTAGGCAACGGACGCTCTGGGCAGGACCATGAGCTAGGCAACAGACAGACACTCTGGGTGAACCATGATCCAGCGGACAGACAGACACTCTGGGCGAACCATGAGCCAGCAGACAGACAGACACTCTGGGCGAACAATGAGCCAGCGGACAGACAGAGACAGACATGACAGCAGTTAACCGCAGAAAAACGTAGGCGAGGTCACCACGGCGGTATCCATGGTCAGTCCATTCTGTAATGGGTGCGGCGACAGCAGCATACGTTGAAGCACCGACCGCTGACATCCGGGTGTGGATCCACGGTGGTCACCGCAGGCGAGATGATATGAGGAGATCCACGCCAGGGAGCGGAGTCTAAGGGGTCCCCGGTCTTCACCGGAGCCCGCCGCAAAGTGGAATGGATTTTGCTGCGGGGACCCCCAGGTCGCTACCTCTGACGTGGCTACCTGCGGTAACAGCCGAGGTGCAGGACAGGACCACAGGCGGTGGTAGACAGGAACATAGGTAGCTGGATACGACATACACAACGGCAGGAACAGGACAGGTAACATAGCAGGAGACAGCAGGTACAGGACAGGGATCACGGCAGGATACAGCAGGAACAAGACAGGGATCACGGCAGGATACAGGACAGCAGAAGAAGACAGAGATATGGTCAGGAGCTCTGGTGGACCACAGGAACTGAACCAGAAACTAGGGGTTAAATCCAGAGAGGCTGGAAGGAGCTCAGAGAAGAACACTGCAACAAACGATGGACTGACCCAGAGCAAAGGCAAGAACTTCCTCTTATAGTCAGGGGTCATAGGTCAAGAGGAAGGTGCACAGGACAGGAAACCAATAAAAGACAGGAAGCTACTGTGCGTGCCCTAGGAGGCACAGTGTGCACACAGGACCCAAGGTGGCAGGAGCGAGTGCTAGTTGATAAGTGCAAGGAGCCACTCGCAGCAAGCAGTGAAACAGGCAAGACAAGGAAGGCATGGCAGGGGACCGTAGCGTGAACCGTGACAATAGTGACCATACATTGGTATATACCAGTGTACACAGGTGCCCTGGACTACATATACTGCCATACAGTTACCATGTAGTATTAGATAGATATACACAGGCTCTGCAAACTGTATATTACCACCATACAATGAACATATGGTGGTATATACCAATGTACACAGGTGTCCTAAAGACTACATATACCACCAGTGACCATATAGTGGTAGATACCAGTGTACACATACTCTGCAGACATATAAGTGATTACAGTGCAGCTATATCTTGTGACTCACAGGTGATGTTTCTTTGATGAGTCGTTGACTTTCCTTTTTGTTCTGCATCCAGTCCAGACCACCATAATGACTTCTCCCAGTCACCATTCGTCCCTGCAGATTTAGACATTAATATCTTAGGATCCTCACTTTTCCAGCACATCCCTCACTGTCCCCCACCTCTGTACAAACTTCCCAAGGGTTTGAGAGGGGATACAGGCCATATCTTAGAGGCCCAGTATCCTAGAAGGGAGGGGAGGACCAGAGAATTCACCCCCTGGAGATTGTGTTACAGCTGTGGCCTGCACCCTTCAGAATCATGTTACCAGGTAGGTAGACTCCCATTAGATAGGTTGATAGGCCCTAGGAAGTAAGTAGGATCCAGGTAGGTAGGTAAGCAGTAATTAGGCTTCAGGTCGGTAGGCAGTACATAGAACAGATAGGTGGGCCACATGTAGGTAGGTAGATTAGTCCTAGGTAGTTAGGCAGTAGTTAGGCCACAGGCATGCAGATAGGTCCCAGGTAGGTAGACAGCCCCCAGGTACGTAGGTAGGCTGCAGGTAGGCCCCAGGTAGCTAAGTAGGCTGTTGCTAAGCTACAGGTATCTAGGTAGGCATTAGGTGGGCCACAAGTAGGCTATGGGTGGTTCCCAGATAGCTAGATAGGTAGGCTAAAGGTGGGGCCCAAATAGGTAGATAGGCTATAGGTGGGTCGCAGTTAGCTAGGTGGATAGGCTAAAGGTGGGTCCCACATAGGTAGATAGGCTATTGATAGGGCCACATATGTAAGTAGGTAGATAAATAGGCTATAAGGGGCCCCAAATAGGAAGGCAGGGTTAAGGTAGGCTGTAGGGGGCCATATAGGTAGGCAGGGTTTGGGTAGGATATAAGGTGCCATATAGGTAGATAGACAGGGTTAGGTAGGCTCTAAAAGCGCCCCATATAGGTAAGGTTTAAGGTAGCCTATAGGGGGCCCATATAGGCAGGTAGAGTTTATGTAGGCTATAGGGCCATATAGGTAGGTAGTCAGGGTTTAGGCAGGCTATAGGGCCCCATATAGGCAGGCAGGGTTTAAGTAGGTAGGGCCTATAGGAGGGGTCAGGGTTAGTAGAAGGGTATTAGGTAGTCAGGGTTTAAGTAGGCTATAGGGGCCTCATCTAGGCAGGCAGGGTTTAGGTAGGCTATAGAGGTCCCACATAGACAGGCATAGTTGAGGTAGGATAAAGGGGCCCCATATAGGCAGGAAGGTTTGATGTAGGCTATATGGGCCCATATAGGTAGGCAGGCAGGGTTTAGGAAGGCTTTAGGGGCTCATATAGGTAGGCAGAGTTTAGGTAGGCTATAAAGGCCCATATAAGTAAGTAGGCAGGATTTAGCTAGGCTATATGGGCCATATAGGTAGGTAGGCAGGGTTTAGGTAGGCTATAGGGGCCTCAAATAGGCAGGCAGGCAAGGTTTAGGCAGTCAAAGGGGCAATATAGTTAGGTAGGTAGGGTTTGGGCACCATTAGTGGAAAATAAGAAACAAATAACTTACTCACTTGACCACGATCCCTAAATGCGAAGTTAAATAAAAAAAATTGCCAGCTTCATCCAGAAAACCAAGTTGTTTATGTGTAAAAAATCCATCTTTTATTAATCACTTTTTTAAAAACATGAGGATAGACATTGTATGATCCTCAAGCATAGATCGCACCAAAAAAAATCAATATAGCATGATGTAAAAAGGTTAATAAGACTTACTCGTTTTGGAATGCATTCTTAATCGTAGTCTCCTGGAGACTATGATTAAGGACGCATTCCAAAATGTACTAATAAAGATTGTGATTATATTTTTTATACAAATTTCTTTTCATCATTGTTACAAGTGTAAACCTGTACCTTTCTTTCGAGTGGTTTCACACACAGCTTTTATGTGTTGGAAAACTGTACTGCAGTCTTTTGAACCAAAATCAGGAATGGATCCTGCAAGTAAGAGAAATATAATTTTTTCCTTTTTATTTTCAATTCCCATTAAGTTCATAAGTACATATGCATGCCACACTTTCCAGTCTTTTATTTGCAACAATTTGGAAAAGCACATATAATTTTCTTTACACTTCACATATACTTGATCCTTTGTATCCTCAGATAAAAACGTCAATAAAATACATTCAGGTTTGTGGCTGTAATGTTTAAAAATGAGGAACCATTCAAGGGGTATAAATACTTTTGCAACCCACTATAAACAGCCATTCATTGTGAGGCTGAGTTTAAATGAATATTTTTTTTCTTGACACCAGGTGACTATTTATGTAGCAGGGGAGAATGTATTAAGTAACTGAGAAGACAACTGTTGTGTGAGGGAACAGAAATAGACAGATAATGTGTGGAGTCAAAAAAGTAGATTACTATTACTGTAAGAGAGCCTAAAGTAGGACATAATTAATTTATGAGGGCTCAAAATGGGATGATCCTACTGTACATGTGGGCAAAAAAATAAATTACTGTGTAGGAAGCAGAAATGGGGTCAAATTTATTGTGTAGGATGCTTGAAAGGGCATTACTACTATATGAGACCTTATTACTATGTGGTTCATTGGAGGGGGCATTATTAAGGTCTCATGCACTATTAATGTCTGCTACACCATGGATAGAGAGTTTATGTCATTAGTCATGGCTGGAAGTAACCATAATTGCATTCTGGGATGAATGTGGAAAGTGGTGGGCTTCAACCGTGAGCGACTGGATGTAACTGTATTGTATTCACTTGTGTGGTCTGCAAAGCACCTTGGCATTTACCTCTAAATAGTCACTCTATGGTGATATTTTTGGTCTTAATATACCGGTTGTTATGCAGTCACAGTATGGAGGGATTATGGTTAATCAATATTTGGTGACAATACATTATCTGATCCTTGTGTATAACACTGTTGTCACAGTACTAGGGCGGCTATAAGGTTTATCTGATTTCCCACTATTCAGGTCACAAAAGAAATACATAATACAAATATATAATATAAATCTACACAAACAGTCTAACATGATCTATTACTTTTTGCTATAGCACTTGAATATTCACAATAATGGTGTCCTAAGTGTAACTGTCATTCAAACGTGAAGTTAGTTTTCTTAAATGCAAACACTACTTTATCTAAACCACTCTTTAAAAATTACATAATATAAATAAAAAAACAGTATTGGATCATGCCCACCAATCCTACAATTTGCGCTTCCTAGTCTCTTACATGCATCCTTCTCTGCTGCTGCAAGTCTCCACTATGGCGCCCCAGTCCAGTACTCTAGCAATTATAGAACTACGAGTACAATGACACACTTTCTCTCTGGCCAAAGATCTTCCATGTTTTGCACTTATTAATCGCTACACCCTTTGCAACACAATTAGTCCTTAGTTCTAATAAAAGATGCTCTAGAATTGTTATTTCATAAAGAAATACAAGTATATAGTAAAGCAGACATGTCAGGAGAGGCAATAGATGACTTTAAATGTTGCTTATTCTGCCTGTGACTGTCTCCGATTAGTGCTGTACTCTTATACTCTCTTATATTCTTATACTCTGCAAATAGCATGTTTTGATCTGGTATTTGACCACTATATGGTCATTGTAATGTGGTATTATTGGCTACATTGGTGCTTGTATAGCTGTAGAGCACACTAGTTCCTGCCTAAAAAAACAAGTGGATCAAGAGATTTACAGCAGAAAGGTCAGGGCAACTTGCTGCTTGGTAGACACTTAGCTTATGGCCCAAAAGTGCTAAAGTTTTATTTTCTTAGTTACAGTGGAAGTATGATTACCATTTTATGGCAGCTAGAGCCCTAATGAAAGTCTCCAGGTCTACCATCTTACTGATCCTTTCATACCATGCCTTAGACAGATTGTAACAAAAGTACGTTAATTATATTTTATTATGCATTATATTACTGTTGCAGAATAGTGTATAAGCAGAAAACTAGCAATACATGCCAATAAAAAATGTAATGCACTCATGACTACATGTCAAAAAACAAGAAGAAAATAATATTGCACAGTTGGTATATTTGCACCAGTTAGTAAAGAGTCAGCTTTAATATAGGGTATCCTATGTTTTTTTTAATTTATATTTTATTTTTTCTGTGTGGGACTTTTTAATTTATATATGTAATCTGTTTGTGACACCCGCTAGATTTACTGTACATGGGGATGCATACGCAGTTCAGTGTATTTTACTTCTGTTTAATTTACTAACGCATGCAGGGTGATTCTATTTTGCTCACCAACATGCACATTTTTCCATCCTTTAGCGCATCTACAATATACACCTTTTTGGTTTACTGACATGTACTTTGTGCCCTGGTACACTGAGTAGTGTCCCATGGTGCTGAGTTTATGCAGTTGGAAATGGTGAGTTCATTATTCATTAGTAGAGATGAGCGAACCCTAGCAAGTTCAAGTTCGAGTAGAACCTCGAATTTTGAGTCGAGCTCAAACTGAACTTCAAACCCCATTAAAATCAATGGGAGGAGAAGCTATGCAATTAGCATCCATAACAGTAAAATGGATACATGGAACAACTTAGTGAAGAAAATTTGGCTCTAAGAGTCACATAAAAAAAAAACAGACTAAAATAATTCATTCCTTTTAATTTGCTAATTGAAAGATAAGGGACAGCATTGCTATTTGGATTAGGGCCACTGACAGAAGTTTTGCCCTATTGGCACCCCCTGCACCTCTTTTACAGCAGCATGACCGCAAAAGCATCAAAAATGACTTTTCGGACAATCAATAAAATTAGCAAGAAGAAATGACTATTTAAAACAAGATTGTTTTGAATAGGACAAATAGGATAAATATTAAAAATATCAAGATTTGTTCACAGTCTCTTATTGAAAAAACTGTACTCCAAAGACAGCAAATTAACAGTGTTCTTAAATACCTATAGTTGGCAAATAGATTCTAAACAGATTTTTTTCTGTGGAATATCCATACAAAACTATTGGGAATGGGGCTGAGAAGCCAGTATCGCTCTGCTCTGCACTGATGAGGGACAAAAATCCCGAAACAGTGTTGTTTGCAGATGAGAGATACTGGCTTGGCTAAAATCCTTTTTGCTTTCTCAAGACCTGGTGGGTCAAAAGCAAATTGAGGATTTGTTACATCCAACAGAGGGCGCTTTGGGCTTCTCAGCCCCTTTCCCATAATGCCTTGTGATATGCAGATGCTTAGTAGAGTGCGAAAAGGCAAAATAAATCTCTTCTATTAAATAGACAGTCTGGTCCATGCTTGATTTATTGTTTGGATGCAGTAACACATCAGTGGCATGAAAGATAGGTGTCTAAATATAAGAAGCATTTAGTTGTTATGAATGCTGCTAAAGGTGGTTCAGTTTGGACCTCTATGACAACCCCATTTTTTAAAACTGATGTGTTACATTATGTAACTTTTTGATACTTTTACCTATCCATGTGATTCAGAGAATGTTTTCTCGTGACACATTGTGCTTTCAGTTAGTAATAAATTTTGGTCCATAAAATCCTTGTTTATTTGTGAAAAATATCAAAATATCGTGAAAATTAGAAAAAAATTGCCATTTTCAAACTTAAAAAAATTGTGTATGTAAGACAGATAATTACACCAGACAAAATAGTTTATAACTAGCATCTACCATATATGAAGTTTTCAATAAAGAAAGAAAGTTTATAAAAGGTCCTTTCTGCGTCGACGTGTAGCTACTTTATGTTGGCAGAATTTTTTAAATGTCTTTTAATTTTTTTTTTTTCACGACAGTAGGTTTCACATTTTCAAGAAAAATTTTTTATTGACCAGTCCAGTTCTGACATGGCTTTCATGGGCCTGTGTGATAGAAACCCCCATAAATTACTCCATCTAAAAAACTGCACCAACTAAAATATCCAAAACGGTTACAAAGTTTTTTCAACCATCTTGGTGTTTCACAGAAATTAAAGTGGAGGTGAATTGTAAAAATTTCAAATTTTTTGAAGCTTTTCAATTTTAATCCGATTCTGCCGTTTTTAGCAATAACCCAGATGTGACCCTAGTGCGCTATTTTATTCAACCGCAAGCCTCAGCATAGGAGGAACCGGACATTTGTTTTTCATTTTTGTTAGGATACTTTGTAGGCGCCATTACAGGTTTGTAGACACCCTAAGGTGCTAAAGCTTAGAAAACACCCCTAAAAAAAGACCTAATTTGGGAAAACTACACCCTTTAAGGAATATATTTAGGGGTGCAGTCAGTATATTGACTACAAAGGTGTTTCATGTTTTCAAGTTTTTTTAGCTTTAGGCTATAAAAAGGGGAAATTAATTTTTTTCCAATAATATGCGGTTTTAGCACCCCAACATTTATTCAGAATTTCTTCCAAGTATGTCAATACCCTATGTGTGGGTGTAAACTGTTGTGTGGGCGCATGGCAGGGTGTAAGAGGTAGCGAGTGCTTCTTTCCTTTGGAATGCAGATTTTGGTAGGTGCTATGTCGCATCTGCAAATCCTTTGAAGCACCAGAACAGATGAAACCTTCCAGAAGTTTCCCTACTTTAGATTGGATACCCCTCAGGGAACTCATCTAGGGGTGTAGTGTGCATTTTGGGTGCACTGGTGTTACACAGTTTTTTTAGCACTGGATTGTAAAAATAATTAATGATATGATAACTTTACTATGCAGGTCGGTACAATTATAATAATATATTTTATATAGTTTATGTTTTATTACTTTTACACAATAGGAATATGATTGTAAAAAATGGTTTTTATTCATTTTTGTTGTCATAGTCTGATAGTCATTACTTTTTTTATTTTTCTGCATATGGAGCTACTTAATTGCTTGTTTTTATTAGGAGAGTTGATGTTTCTATTGGCACCATTTTGGGGTTCATATGATGCTTTGATCGCTTTTTATTGATCAATTGATCGATTTTTTTTTTTACAACAGTTGCTGTTCAGTATAAATGACATGTTAACTTTGTTCAACAGGTCTTTACAAATACAGCGATATTTCATTTATATATTTTTTAATGTTTTACTACTTTTACACAATAAAAACACTTTTATGTAAAAAAGAAAACACGTTTTTGTATTGACATAGTCTTAGAGCCATAGGTGTGAAGAGGCTTGTTTTTTTGTTATCATTGGTAACATTTTGATGGGAAAAAGACTTTTTGATTGCCTTTAGATCTGTTTTTTTTAGGAGGCAGGGCAAAGAAAATACTGCAATCCAGGAAGTTTTTTATTTTTATTTTTTTATAGCAGTAACTGTGAAGTATAAATGATACGTTTTATTCTGTGGTTCGATACAATTATGGTAATACCCAATTTATATCACATTTTTTATGTTGTAACACTTTTTTTAATGTGTTTTTTATTGTGTTAAACAATACTTATGCATCGCTATCTTCTGATAGCCTTTATTAGGCTTCCAAATTGCTATTAAAATCATTGGCACCCCACGATCGAGTTTACAGGGGGGCCGAGGGAGACAGAGACAGCTAAGCAAGCTCCAGTTGTGGTCAACAGCGCATGGATCCATCTGTAATATCCAGCTGTTTACATGCGCGAGTTGCGCGGGCTCACCAGCTGATCTGTATGATGTACCTAAACGTCAATTTGGGGAATCCCTTCGCGACCATGACATATGTCGGTAAAGGGTTAAAGGGAATGTGCTATTTTTTTCCTCCTGGTCTTTCAAGAGTCTAAACTTTTTTAAATTGTTTCTATACCTAGACATAGAAAGGCTTTATTTTTTGGGACAAGATGTACTTTTTAAGTACTATTGACCCTACCATATAATGTATTGGGAAACAAAACAAAAATCTTTGTGGGGTGGAATGTGAAAACAAATGCAATTGCACCATTTTTGTTAGGTTTCCTTTTAACTTTTCTGGATAATTGACTTTTTAATAACTTTTTATTCCAATTTTTTTTGGACACAAAGGATGACATTCATGAATGGGGCGTCAGAATTCTGTCCTCAAAAAGCTGTAGTAGACCAGTTCTAAAGATGTATGAACAGGCGCACTCCAAACTTTGGCGCGATAAGTGCATCGGTACCGCGCCAAAGACACTTTTTAGTGCGCCAAAGTTTTGGGGCGTTCTGGGGACATCGCACCACATTAGTAGAAGTAGACACATTTAGGATTCCTTGACGCCAAAACTTTGGTGCAGAACAGTTAAAACATCCAGACCAAGTTAAAAGTGGTCTGCCTGTGCCTGAGTTGTCATATTGGCACTAGACTGCGCCTGTATGTATGAACTGCAGAAGAACAGGTTCATACATTCTGGCGCTGTTTATACTACCTTACAGCGATTTAGAACTGGTCATTCAGAGCCAGAATTCATACATGTCACCCAAAATGATCAAAAAGGCCCACAATTTTGACATTGGGTATTTCTTTCTAAAATATTTACCATATGGGATAAAATATGTTTTATTTTAATAGCTCTGACTTTTATGGATGCGGTAATTTCAATTATGTATAACTTTTTAAATTTTTTTTAGTAAAATGGCAAAATTGTATTTTTTTTTATTTTAAATGCTTTTTATTCTTTTTTTTACTTGTTCTTTTAGTCCCCCTGGGGTATTTGACCACTAAAGGGCATGATCTCTTATAATAATAAGAATTTAATAATAATAATAATAATAATAATAATAATTAATAATAATATTGAGAAAGTGTCTAAAATGGTTTTCCCTTTAAATTCCCGTGGCAAGAGAAACAGGGGGGAAAGACAGCAGCTATGGAGGCCTTTTTTTAGGTCCCTGGATGTCATGAGTTATTATCACAGTCAATAAGACTAAATCTGTAATTTTTCCTTGGGAGGTATCAAAAAGATTAGGGAGAATAGTTATTACATAGTCAATATTCTATGTTTTAAAAAAAGGTCTATATACAGATAATTAACAATCACATTACTGGCAATAGCTGATGATCACAACCTCTCCCTCCCTCCACACAGGTCAGAGATCATGTCTAGATCATTTCTATTATAGAGGTCAATGAGTCATCTCCAGACCTAGGTTCTTATGGTTCATTTGGCTGCTGTTAAAAAATATCTTAATGCTGTTAAAAAACCAAACAAGCATTAGGAAAAAAACAAAACAGTAAGACATTAACATGCAATAGTACCTAGACCATTAGTAAATAAAAAATATGCTTGATACATTCCTTTTAAATTAAGGTTTGCTGGGTTTGTGGATAACATTGATAACTAAATGCTGAAATCAGACTTATCTGACTAAAAAGGTTTGATTTTTTTCCTCCCCGTTCCAAAGAGTTTTCCTTTTTATTTTACTGTCAAATAAGCATAATAGGGCTTGATTTTTGTGGGGTGAGTTTTATTTTTATTTGTACAATTTAATTTTATTTTAAAAAAATATAAATAATTAAAAAAAAACTTGGTGGGGAAGAATGGAAAAAACACCCACTTTGCCATAGTTTGGTTTCATTTTTATGGTGTTGACCATGCAGTATAAATGACATGTTGTTTTAAGTCTGTAGGTTAATACAATTCCAGTAAACTATAAATTGTTATAGTTTTTGTTATGTTTTGTCTCCTTGTAAAAAAAAAATGAAAACAATGTTTTAATTAGTTTTGCATTGCCATGTTCTGAGATCAAAAAGGGAAAAGTGGATGTGGTTTTCCAAAGGGGTCAGGGCCCTAAAACTTCTTCCAAAAAGGGGCCAAACTAAGGAGTTTTAAACCGGGAAAGGCGTGGGCCCCTTTTTCACACTCAGGCGCATGTTTTGGGGCGGTTTCTCTGTTTTAATGGTTAAAAGCCTGTTATATGTAGGGATTACTTCCCCCGATCATTTTCAGGGGGGGAATTTAAAAAGTTAGGGGAATTTGAACTGAAACTGCACACGAAATCCGTATCCCCCCATCAACACTACTGGGGGATCCCGGGTTATTTTTTTTGCAATTGGATTACTTCTGTCCAGAGAATGGTGTTTTTTAAGGGAAAAAAAATTTTACACCTGTTTAATGGCCAACACTTTCCAACCGATAAAATTGTTGCTAAATAATAAATAAAAAAATAATAAAAAAATTTTTTAACTAAAACTCTTCACTTTTCAAAAAAACTCTTGCCCTACCAAAACAAATGACTGCTAAACTTTAAATTTTTTCTGAAAGGTAAAAAAATGAAAAATTTTAAAAACATCCGGCTAGGTGAAAAAGGAAAAAAACTCCTATTGGAAAAAATTTTAAAAATTTTTTTCATGAGTGTAACCTCCATTCTTGCTGACGCATTTCGAACTACATGCAGCTCAA
The DNA here is from genome assembly GCA_025379985.1 of Phyllomedusa bahiana. Lineage (NCBI taxonomy): Eukaryota > Metazoa > Chordata > Amphibia > Anura > Hylidae > Phyllomedusa > Phyllomedusa bahiana. The sequence goes on along the minus strand of JAODAL010002261.1, from coordinate 166,728 downwards.
AATGCATCAGCCTTACCATTAGGTCCACGGGCCTTTCCATACACGGGGTTTTCAGATTAAAACATGGGGGTTTAGAATTTTTCAAGGTGATGGTAAGTCTTCTTTTGCTTTTTTCTCTATGATTGCTAACAATGTTTAAATTGTCAATGGTTTCATAGATCTCCTGGTGAAATTAACATCAATACGTGCCATGTCTGGAAAAAAAGGGTTTAAACATCAAAAAAAAAAAAAAATAAACTTCTCTTTTATTTATTTTGGAAGCTATAAAAAATTTTTAAAACCCTTTTTCATCTTTTAAAGTGAAAAACGTTTTTCCACTCACTGGAGCATCTTTTGGGACAAAGCCCCGGAAAATTAGGGTTTAATAAACAAGTAAATTTAAAAGGGGGAAATTTGGGGATCAAAAATTTAAAAGATGATAACATTGGCTTTACTAAGAATAGACCCTCAATAGCTTGCATTCACTGGCTAATTAACATATAATATACTGCCAACAATGCAAAATCACCATCTGCCTGCTCCTGCTTTGAACAGAGTTAATCAGCACATGGATTACCCTATATGTTTCAGCAAATGAAAAAGGAAAATTTAATGTGATCCATAAAAACATTCACCATATTCATTGTCTTTCTAAGAAAAAACCGAAGTCCTTGCATTCTTTTCAATCTTTTCTTTTGGCTTTCCCCCAAGCTACTTTTTTCGTTGTGGGATGTTTGAAAATGCGTACTTTCAGAAGTTTGTCAATATTTGTTTTTCTAAATATCTGGAGTTTTTGTATGGACACCAGGTCTTATGTTTTTTCTTTTAAAAAGTTTTTTTGTTTTTAAAGTTTATATTTAAAGGAAATATTCCCCTAAAATTTTAAGGCAAAACATACCTATTTTATTTTTAAAAAGGCCCTTTTTTTTACACTGGGGGTTTTGGGGCAAAAGGGCCATGTTTTGGGGGCCTTTTTAAATATTATTTTCATTTTGTGGTTTTTTCTCCAAGCATCATCCCACCAGAATCTCTATCCTGCTAATTACTGCAGTGTATTGTGCCCTGGTCCAAATATTTAGAACTGAACCTATACATTATACTATCCAGATGTTGTATCGCAGTAGTGCCCAAAAAAATTTTGCTGTCCAGCTTAAAGGAAAGCGTCTCTGGGGTTCCCAAAATGGGCCAGGTACAGCATGGGTTCAAAAGGGAAGATTTGCTTTAATGTTTATATTGAAAAAAGGGTTTATAGGCTGGCCCCTATACACAATTTTTCCCTTATTTTTTTAATAGCTTTTCTTTTTTGTATTTTTTTAGTTGCCAGATGTTATTTTACAGTCTGTAATAAAATATAAAATGCACTCTTTAAAAAGTATTTATGTTTTTTGCGTCTGTAGTTTTGACATTATTTTCAGTTTTTTTATATAGGATTTTCTATATGACTTGAAAAAATCTCAGGGAAAAAACATGTTTTAATTAAAAATAAAAAATGGCACCAAAATTGTAAGATATTAAAGCAGATCACACTTATATGGATCTGTTTTTAAATGGCCAAATTAAAAAGAAAAAAAAAACTACTTTACAAAACCGAATTTTTGGGTTGTGTATGCAAAAGAGACAACCCCCAACGCCCTTCTAGCAAGTAGGCATTTGCTAGGGCAGACCCTGACATTGTTTCCTAGGTTTTGCACACAGGAGGGTGATCTTACTCAGGATTCTAAACACATTTAAAAAACAATTCAACGATGTTTACTCTGAGTTATACAGTGTGTCTCCTTTGCCCCTTTCTCTATGATAACTTGCTGACAAAGTCTTATCTCCTTGTACTTTTCCCTTTGGCATCCAAAATGAAAAAATCCAAAATTTTTAATGGAGAACATTTTTTCCTTGGGAAAGAAGTAATTCAAGCCATAAAGGAGTTGTTGAGGTCATTGGAAAATTAAATAATATGCTAGTGCAGTGAAGTAAAATGAAAAAAAAAACCCTTTACTCAACTGCCTCCGCTCCTCCATTCCAAAGCTGGTTCTTCTGTGTTTTCTGTTTAGCTTCATTCTCTTCCAAACGGGAAGAGAATGGGGAGACCCAACAATGGAATGGAGTGGCTGAGAAAGGTGAGTATAGGTTTTTATTTTATTGATCTGCACTGGCATACTATATCATTTCCCTATGACTAGAGATGAGCAAGCAGTTAAAAATTCTACTGTAGTTCGATTAGAACCTCGAACTTTAGTATTTTTGGTTGGGAGGTTCTATTGAACTAGAACTCAAAACCCCTTTAAAAGTAAAAGGGGAGAAGATGTTCTGTTTTTTTTTTTATACCTAAAACGGGTAAGAGAAGCTGTAATTACCATCCATAACAGTAAACTGGATACAGGGAACAATTTAAGGGGAAGAAAATTTGGCTCAAAGGGGACAAAAAAAAAAATTGGGGAGGCGAAAATAAAAAATTTCCCTTTTCCCTTTGGTTTAATGAAAAAAATGGGGACAGCTTGCAAGAAAGGGGCCTTAGCTATAAAAAATGCACAGTACCCGCTGCTATGGGGCCCTGCATCCTGGGGGGGCCCAAAAAGGGCCCCTTTGACACAAAACGAAAATTTTTGGAGATGGTGGGGTTTATAAAATTACTGAACCCCCAAAACTGAAAAAAAACCCTGAATTTGGGGGGGAAAACCTGAAAAAAATTTAAAAAAAAATTTTTTGGGAAAACCTAGCACCTTTCCATGTAATAAAAGATTTAGGAAATTATGTGACCCTTTGCAAATGTCACCAAATAACAGCTTCTGGGTGTAAAAAGATGCGGCCGGAAATACCAAACCTCTAACTAAGGGATTTTTTATGGAGGGGAAAATGCTTTTAAAAAGTAAGATCAGTCTTTACAGTACAGAGTGAGCTAAAAAGGGGGTGTTTATAAAGCAATACAGTAAAATTTATATATATAACACGGCCCATGTAATTTAGAAACCAATGAACCCACACCCAGTAATGACGGCTTAAACACTTTTTTGGTGCTCTGCATTGATTGGATGGCTGCCAAAAGGGGGCAGAAAGGTGTTTGGGGAGGGTTTTCCCAAAAAGTGCAGAAAGCCGCTGAAAACGAAATTTGAAAATGGTGTTCGAAGTAAACTAAAAATTACTTGAACTTCAAAAATTTTTGGTTGGGTTTTCTAAAAATTCGAGAAGTTGGGTAGAACTTACTTTTTTAGAACATTTTCGATCAACACTCCCCTATACCGGAAAAACCTTTTTTAAAGGTTTATCAAAACTTACAGGGCTCTGGGACCTGATGGGTTTCTTGGATATTATTACAAAAATGTGCTTCCATTTTCAAACTTGGTTTTTTTTTTGTATTCTCTTTAAGACAACTGGGTGCTTTTTCTAACCTGGCCAACATTTTAAGTTGTGTCATGTTAATGTTTTTTTCCCCAAAAAACCCCTAAAAACCCTCACCCCACAGAATTTTTGATTTAACTTTATTTAATTAGGGAAAAACCCTTTTAGATATTCCCCCGGATTTTTGGGTCAAGCCCCAGGAGAAAACAGGCAGCAGACGATATTCATTGTGTGCCATATATTCATGTGAAAGCCCAATTTTGGAAATTTTTGGTCCCACTAGGCGGGTTTATCCCTTTTAAAAAATGCATCCACTAAAGACTTTTTAATTTAAAATTTAACATTTTTTAAAAAATATTTTCATTACAATTTGAGATAAATAAGATATTGCATTATATTTTATAACACCCTTAAAACCCGTTATGTATATCTCACTATTCATCTGCATTAGATACTTTAGTGTTTACTCTTTTCAAGCATGGGGCAGGGGGTGGGGCTCTAAATTTTTTTAAAATTTTAAATTTATATATATATAAAATTGTCAGGGGGGTGGGCGGGTTTCCGCTCCCCCCCGCGACCATTTTCCCCGCTCGCGGGGGGTCTGGCGCGGCGGCTGCGGCGGCCTGCACCAACCCTCTGCTCCCTGGGCGCCGAAATTTCTCTTCCCGGGCCGCGTCCCGGTGAAGGGCCGGCGCCTCCCCTGTCCCGGCCAGGGTGCCCGGGGCCCGCCCGCTTAAGGCGCCCCGGCTTCTCAAAATTTTAAAAGGGGCCAGGGGCCCCCAAAATTGGGTTTTTTGTGGGGCGCTGGTCCTTTTTAAAAGGAAAATCCCCCCCCCAGTACTTCCTGCCAGTTTTTTGGTTTTTTTTTTTGGGGGCGTTAAGAGTATTGGATTTTCGTTTTATGATTACCCGTGTACCAGTCCGCTTGCTTACGTTTCCTGACCTTGCCTTTTTTCCCGCCTGCCCTGACCGTCTCCCGCCCCTCTGACTACAACCTCTCCCGCCCCCCCCTGACCTTCGCTGTCCCAGACTACCCCCCCCGGTTTCTTTTTCTGTACCAGGGCTTTAACCCCGGGCTGCCTTCGCAAGCAATTTCACGTCAGGGGAAAACGCCCCGGTAGCCTCACCCAGCAGCAAGTCCATCCCGTTTGGGCGGGGGGCTCGGGTTTAAAACCCGGGGGCTACTTAGTTTTCCATTCCTGGGGGTGGTTTAAAGCTATAAATCGCATGCTTTTGGCCCGGCGGACCCCATCCCCCCGTTACAGAAACAGACTGGCCATGGTTTTCCCCCAAGGGTACCCCCCCAATTTTCTCCGGGACATCACAAACAGTTTGTCCCCCACCCAAGTCAACGCATCGACCGCTTGCGGCCATGATGCAGAACCGGGCAACTCCGCTGCCCCCCAACCGGTTTTCCCTGCCCCTGCCCCCTGCATCCGTTGTTTCCGGCACCCAAATTCTCTCCCTGTTTCGGGCGCCCGGGCCCCTTCTCTGCATTGCCACCCCCTAAACGCTACGATGGAGACCCCAAAAGTGCCGAGGGTTCATCATCAGTGCTCCATCCTTCCGAAATGAGGGGGCCCCCAATTTCCCCCCTTACAGAGCGAGGCCAAGGGGGCCTTCATAATCAGCCTCTTGTCTGGAGAACCCTTTGGGTTTTGGGGCCCTACGCCACTAGGGGGATCGGGGGGGGATCCTCTGACGGCGGACCCCAAACGTTCCCCCGGGGGGTTTTACCGCACCGTTTTCGAGGAACCTGGCCGTACTTCTTCGGCGGCCGCAGCGCGGGCCCCCGGCTACGTAGGGCGACACCAAAAGTCGGCCCAGTATTGGTTTCAGTTTTTGCACTCTCGCTTTTGGGGCTGGACTGGGAAAAACGAAAACATTGGGGGGCGACATTTTGGCAAGGCCTCTCGGACGAAAACCAAGGCGACTGCCGCTCGGGGCTACCCCCTGCCTTGGGGTACCTAAACCATTTGGGCCCCCCCGAGGATATTCGGGTTCGCCGAAAGGCAAAAAGAACCCGCCTGGAACGGGAAAACCCTCCGGCCACGCCCTTTCCCTCCCTCCTTTGGGTCCCACGTCCAGCGGGGCCCTCTTCCTCCAACGGCCTCTGAAGAGGAACCCATCAGGTCGAAGAGCCCACCTGGGCCCCCCGGAGAACCGGGTTTTTAAACGTCGTCTGAACGGTTTTTGGGTTTTTTTTAGTGGCGGTTCCCGGGCCCTTTTTAAAGGGGGCTGTCCGGTGTGCCCGGGAAACTTCCGCACCTAGGGGTCGTGGGGGAGGCAACCCTTTTGGTTTTCAGAACGGCCCAATTCCCCCCTGACCATTCCCTACATATTGGTTTCTTCTCCGGGGCAGCACCTTTCAGGCCACCACCAAATTTTCGACTAGGATCGGCAGGAAACTTCATAAGCCACGAACTTGTGACCAGGTTTTTGTCCCCGGGGACTCTGGGGCAAGAAACCTATGTTCGTCTCCTCGGGCAGTGGGGAATGCTTAAAGGGCCCCTATCCCCCTCCTTTCCGGGCCCCCCCCTTTTTTTGCAAAATTTGGGGGACTTCACAAGGGAAATTGCAACTACAATCCTCCTCGAACCCCCAGGAAATCTTTCCCGGGCCCCCCTTGGCTGCAGGACCATACCCCACCCTTTGGGTTGGGGCACAAGGGGAGTCATGCTTGGGGTTCAGCTTTTCTCTCTCGTTGCCCTTTTAAACCGCAACTCGGGTCCCAAGTCTTCCTCCCGGAAGTCTGCCCCAAACCCCCCTCCATCCCCACCTTTGACTTACTGGGGTTTTTCCGATGTCTTTTCGGAAGCCCGGCTGAGACCTTCCTCCACACCGGCCCTTTTGATTTCCCTTGGGCCCCAAAAATGGCTGTACCCCCCCAGAGGGCCGGGTTTTTTTCCCCCTCCCCCCGTCCCGGAAACCCAAAGGGGATGTCTGAGTCCTCAAGGGAACCTCCGCAAAGGGGTTCATCGTAAGGGCCCCGCTCCGGGTGAGCCGGGGTTTTTTCTTCTGGAAAAAAGGATGGGGCCCCCCCCGGCCCTGCATCACAAATTTGGGGGCCCGAATAAAATTACCAAAAAAAACCCCCTACCTTTTCCCTAATCTTTCCCAACTTTTTGACCGCCCCGCGTGGGGCAAAATATTTTCTTAAAAGGGTTACGCCGGCCTACAACATAAACCCCGGGATTAGGGAAGGGGACGAAAGGAAAAAAAGCATTTTTAAAAACACTGGACGGCCATTTCGAGTTAATTTTTTGGGTTTTGCCCCTTTTGGTCTCTGCAAAGCCCCGCAGTATTTTAGAACTTTGTTAAAAGAGAACTTTTGGGACCTTTCTCTATGTCTGTTTAAACTCTTACTTGGACGTTTCTCACTTCCCCCCCGATCTCGAGACTCATCGCCACCAAATTTCCCCCAGTCCTCATATGACTAAAACTCATCATTTCTTTGCCCAAACCCGAAAAATGCCTCTTTGAACTGCCCGCTTACCCTTTTTAGGGTACATCGTCTCCCGATAAGGGGGCTCCGATGGATCCCCCAAGTCTCCGGGTTGCAGGGCCCCAAAACCGGGGGGGCCTTCGGGGAAATTTAAAGTTTTCCCGGGATTTGCGAAATTTTTTAAAAGGGAAATTTAAACCCCCACTTCCCACACGGTGGCTCCCTTTGGGGGCCCTGGGCTAGGGAAAAATGCCCAAACCCCAAATCCGGCCTCCCGAGGGCCCCAAAAAGCCCTTTTTAACCCGGCTCAAAGCTGGCATTTGCTTTTGCTCCGGTCCTGTCCCCCCCCGTCCGACCCAAAATGTCCTTTATTCTGAAGTGGATGCTTTGTCAGTCGGGGCTGGGGCGGGCCCCCCTGCAAAAGATCCTCCACGGGAAGCTAAATACCTGTGGTTTTTTTTCCAAAACATTCCTCCTGCCGAAAGAACTATACCATTGGGGATCGGAATTACGGCCATAAATTTTGGCTCTTGAAGAATGGCGTCACCCACTGGAGGGGGGTCGCCACCCAAAAAGGGCATTTTTTAAAAGACCAAAAGAACCTCCTATAAATTTTTTTCGGCTCAACCCTGAATCCCCGGGAAAGGGAGGTGGTCATTATTCCTTTTCCCCTTTTTCTTCCCCCCTACAATTTTTGGCCTGGCCCCAAAAAAAAACCCCGAGCTGATGCTCTATCCCTTCCCCGGAACAGTGGTTTTCCCCAGCCTCCCCCCCAGCCCCATTTTCCCCCCGGAGCAAATCGTCACGGCGCCCCCGTTGGAAAAACCCCCAGCACCCACCTCCTGGGAAAACGATGTGCGCCCCCCCTTGGCCTTAAATCCTGAATTTGGGGCAAATCTTCTCAAAATGGCTGGGGACCCAGGAAATTCATAGGGTCGCTTCAATTAGTAAACCCATATTACTGGTGCCAAAACTTGCTCAGGAAAACCAGGGACTTTGTTTTTGCCTGCACCCCCTGTCCCGTAATAATTCCTCCCCCCAAGCCCCCGGCCCTTCTTCAAACCGCTCCCTGTGCAGAAAAACCCTGGACCCCCTGTAGCCATTTGGCTTCAATTTCGGACCTCCCCCCCCCCCCTCCCGGAAAAAAACGTCAACTGGGGGTTTTTACCAAAAAGACCTTTTTTTTCCAAAAAGGCCCACTTTACCCCCTTTCCTGGGTTAAACCCCCTGCCCCCCAAATGGGCCCCAAAATTTTTTTTTGTAAATTTTCCCTCCACGGTCCCCCCTTTTTCCTAAATTTCCCCAATAAGGGGGGTTTCCCAATTTTTTGCAAAAAATTTTTCGGGGGTTTTTGTGGTCCCAATTTTCAGGTCCATTTTGACTTCTCTTCCTCATACCCCCCCCAGACTAAAGGCGGTTTTAAGGGTCAAAAAAAGGGGTTGGGCACCTACCTGAGGCATTTTTTTGTTCCCCCCCGTCAGGATAAAATTTGGGCTGATCTTCTTCCCTGGGGGGGAGTTTTCCTTTTAAATCTTTTGTTTCGGGATCCGCGGGGCCTCCCCCCCTTTTTTTCGGGGGTTTGGGGCACACCCCGCCCACCTCTCCCCCCTTTCTAACCCCCCGGGCCCTGGGGTGCCCAAGTAAAAAGGGCACAAGGCTTTATTGGCCCGCTCACCGATAGGCCCCCGTTACGGGCTTTTTGCCGAAAATAAAGGGCCAGGCTGACCCGATACCGTAGGGGCTCCGCCCCTATTTTTTTAAAGGCAGGCGAAAAGGTTTGGCTATCCAGCAAATATTTTTCCCCTTTAAAGGGGCCCCAGCTACAAGTTAGGTCCTAAAAAACGGGGTCCTTTTGAGGGACGCAAAAGTCTAAACCCGGTGTCCTACAAGCTCCCCCCTGCCCCCCTAAACCCCGCGCATCCCGAACTCCTTTTCCCTTTTCCCCCCTCAAGCCGGTTTTTGCTGAATCGCTTCTTCCCCCTGGACCCCGGGCTTCCCCCTTTTTCCCCCGGGGGCCAACTCTTTAAAATCTTTTAGGTCAAAGGGGGTTTTTGGGACAGAAGACAGTGAGGGGGGGAAACGGGTTTTTTCTCATTGACTGGGAAAGGGGGTTTGGGCCCGGGGGAGCGGTCTGGGGAAATGGGGACCCAAACCCGTCTCCTGAAACCCCCCTCTCTAGGGTTTCTAAAAAAGGGGGGGGACCTAAGGGGGGGGGGGTACGTCACGGGGGTCGCGGGGGGTCCGCGGGCCCCCCCCAACCATCTTTCCCCGGGTCCCCAGGAGGGCTGGGGCGGGGGCTGGGGGCGGCCCCGACCACCCCTCTGCTTCCTCGGCGCCGGCCCTCACTTCCGGCCGCTCTCTTGTTTAAACCCCCCCGCCTGCCTGTCCCGGCCGGTTCCCTGGCCCCGTGGCCCCCCCGCTTAAGGCGCGCGCCCGCCCCGGCTTTTTTTAAAAATTTTAAAGGGGCCCGGTCCCGATTTAAATTGGTTTTTTGTCGGGGGCTTGGCCTATTTTTAAGTATCCGCCCCCCGTACTTCCTGCCAGTCTGTTGGTGTGTTTTTTTTGCGTTGAGAGTATTGGATTTCGTATTGATTACCCTGTAACCCAGTCCGTTTGCTTACTTTTCCTACCTTGCCTGTTTGCCCCCTCCCCCTGACCGCCCCGTTTCTGACTACGAATCTCTGCCCCGCCCGACCTTTTTTCCTGTCCCCACACCCCTCCGATTACGTTTCTGTACCCCGCTGCCCCCCCCGGCCCGCCTTCGCAAGAAAATCACGTCAGGGGTAACGACCGTAGCCTAAACGCCGCAGCAAGTCCACCCCTTTGCGGGGGGCTCTGGTGAAAACCGGGCTACTTAGTTTTCCCCCCCTGGCTTGGCTTAGCTATCATCCGCTTGCGTTGGGCCCCAGCGATCCCCCTCCTCCGTTAAAAATAAAAATTTAAAATACACCACCGGGCCATTTTATTAGGTACACCCCTTTCCAACTGCTCGTTAACACTTAATTTCTAATCACCAAAATCACAAGCGGAACTCAGTGCTTTTAGGCATAAAAACAGGGTCAAAAAATCTCCTGCATTCAAACCGAGCATCAGTAGGGGGAAAAAGGTGATTTGAGTGCCTTTGAACTGGCATGGTTTGTTGGTGCCAAAGGGCTGGTCGAGTATTTCAGAAACTGCTGATCCCGGGGATTTTCACGCACAACCATTCTGGGGTTTTACAGAGAATGTCCAAAAAGAAAAACCATCCAGGAGCGCATCCTGTGGGGCAAAATGCCTTGTTGATCCAAGCAAAGGAAAGGGGCAACTGGTTCGAGCTATAGAAAGGCAACATTGACTCAAAATAGCCACCCGTTACAACCCAAGGTAGGCAGAAGAGCATCTCTGAACGCACAGACGGGGGAACTTTGAGGCAATTGGGCTACGCACAGAAGACCACACCGGGTGCCACCCTTTCAGCTAAACAAAACGAGGCTCCAATTTCCCAAGCTCAACGAAATTTGACAGTAAAAAAAAAAAAAAGATTGGGGGAAAAAAGTTGCCTGGGCTGATATCTCGATTTCTCTGCGACATTCGGGGGTAGGGCAGAATTTTGGCGTCAACAACAGAAAACAGGATCCATCCTGCCCTTTTATCAATGGTCAGGCTGGTGGTGGGGTGTCATGGTGGGGGAAATTTTTCTTGGCCCCTTTGGCCCCTGGGACCAATTGAGCACGTTGCAACACCCTTTTGGAATCTAAAGCCACAAGAATTGAGGCAGTTCTGAAGGGAAAAAAGGGGGGCCAACCCTTACTAGCATGGTGTACCTAATAAAGTGGCCGGTGATTTAATATATATATATATAAATTTATTATATATAAAAATTTTATATATATAATATTTATAAAATATATAATGGGTTTTGCTTTTCTATGTTAGTAATCTGCTTGATTTTCTTCTTTTCCCTTTGCATTATGTTGGGTGACATTTTGGGGACACAGAACCAATTACAAATTTGAAATAAAGCTATGGTTTTAACACAAAATTTACCCCATCTCAAAACCAATTTTAAAAATTTGTATTTTTTTAATTGGCATGAAACTTTAAATATAAAATAAAACATTGGTGTCCCTTCATTGCTGGTGACACTTTTGGGCGACATGATATGGGGTTTTTCGCCTGTTTTTTGGGTGTATACTGCGCCTCCCACCCAATCCCCCTGTCGGAACCGCGGGGATGCGGTTTTAAACCCCCGCAGCGTTGGGCCACTTTCAGCTCACCCCGCATGAAGGGGGGGGCAGTGGGCCGGTGGGGGGCCGCGGGGAAAGGCTTTTCCCGGGGGACGCGGCGCGCCCCAAAAAACCCCGACATGAACAGGGCGAGTGGGAAAAAGGGGGGGGCGCAATGCGGGCCTCGGGAAAAGCTCCGACAGGCAACCTGGTTTTTTTTTGGTCTAAATGCTCCCGGAAAGGGGCAAGTGAAGCAGGATGGGAAAACCTGCGAGGAAGCAGATAGAAGTTTCCGCAAAAAGAAATCTGGGGCCTCCGCCCGTCCCGGCAGGAGTATAAATTCCCCAAAAAATCGCCTTTTTTAAAGGGCCCCGGAAAAACAGTGCCAAAAAAGAATTTAAAACAAAAAAATAAACATAATTAAAAAAAAAATCACTTTCCTAAACTCTAGAACGCGCAATAACAAGAATTTTTGTTATTGTAAATTCCCGGGAAATTTACAGTAATTAAAATTTCTGAAACCTTTTCCCTCATTGGCCACATAAACCGGCCCAATCAAAATAGGGGGGCGAAAAGGGTGAACCATAAAAAACCTGGGGGGAAGGGAAAGACCAATCAAATCAAAGGCGGGACATTTTAAAAATACAAAAAAAATGGGAAAAAAGCTGATTGGCTGAGCAAGCGGGGGTTTGACAAACTGGGCCAATTTTCAGAATAGGACGCCCAAAGTCCCATTATAACCTATGGGGGAAAATTTTGCCCAAAATCAAAAAATAAGCGACAATGTCCCTTTAAATATCCTTTTGGGAGACTTTTTGGGCCCAAAATTCAAATTTTCAAACCCGGGACATTTCAAAATACAATAAAAATCCCAAAAAACCGAGCTGTTTTGGTTGAAGGGGCGAGGGCTCGCCACAAAAGCCAAATTTCAGAGCGCAAGCACTTTCCCTCATAGGGGTTCTATGGGAAAAGAAATTCTGAGCGCCTTCTGTTTTTTGGCAAAAGTTAAAAGAGGCGCCAAAATTTTTTGGGACCAATGGGAGGGGCGAGCGACGCTCCTATGGGTTTTCTAATGCAATCTGAAAAAAAACGCACAAGGGCCCAAATCAAATTATAACACTACAGAAGTTTACCATTTTATAAAAAAAATAAATAAAAGGGGTAAAAGGAAAAAAAAAAATTAAATAAAAAATCATGTTTATTTCCCTTTTTTTTCGTTGCAACCCCTACTATTGATCCTTGGGTAACGAAAATAAAGAAATAAAAGAATTTTTTTGAATTTTTTAAAATTTTTTTTTTGTTTTCCACCCATATTATTTTTCGTTTTAAAATACACCTCGGGGAAAAACTTTTTGGGATGGGTTTTAAATTTTATTTCGGGCCCGTACATTTTATTTTTTGATTGCATTAAAGGGAAAACCCCTAGGAGCTCGCTCGCTCTTCCCCTTGGTCCCAAATAACGGCCTCTTTTAACTTAACCAATCACAGAGCGCGCTAAGAAATTTTTTTTCCCCCTAAAACTTATTAGAAAGTAGCTCGCGCTCCGGGTTGGCTAAGCTTTGGGCGAGCTCCCGCCCCTTCAACCAATTTATCTCGTTTCTGCAAATTTTTTTCTGTAAATTTTTAACTGTCCCGCCTTTTGGGAAAATGATTGGCAATTTTTTCTCCATAGGGTTTTAATGGGGCATTGTCGCCCTAATCTGATTGGGGTGGTTTATTCCACCATTGAGAAAAACTTAAAAAAATTGGAATTACTGTAATTTTTTTTCCCCCAAATTTTCTCTATTTCAATTTCCCTTTTTTAGCGCCGGGCCCGGCGACAAACGCTTGTTCGGGATTTTTTTCTGCTTTTTTTGTAAAGAAGGGTTCTTTCTCTTTATCTGAAAAATTTTTTACATTTTTAAAAAAAATATATATTTTTTTTTAATACTTCATGCCGCACGCGCTGAGTGGGCCGGGGGATTTCAGAGCGCCCATCTCTCCATAGAAATATAATGGGAGAATGGCTTGGATAGCCAACCCCCACTAGCCACCAATCAGCTCTTTTCCCGTCTTTTTTCTGTATTTTTAATTTTCCCGCCGTGGATTCCCGATTGGTTTAAAAAAAATTTTTCCATAACTAGAAAGGGTTTTTGTCGCTCCTATTCTGATTGGTTTAATAATTCTCCATAGGTTTTTTTAAAAAGGGTTTTCTGTCGCTCCTTTCTGTTGGCCCGAGGGTAGCCCCAGCCCCCCCCCTAGCTCAGCCAATCACCTCTTTTCCCCGCAATTTTTTCAGTAATTTTTAACTGTCCCCCCCGTGGATTCTGATTGTTCCCAAACTTCTCCCCTAAAGGGTAAATGGGTCCCTGTCGCTCCTTTTTGATTGGCTGGCTAGCCAAAACCCCGGGACTTAACCAAACAGCTCTTTTCCCCGCATTTTTACAGTAAAAATTTTAAATGTCCCACCGTGGATTCCCGATTGGGCCCAAATTTCTCCAAGGCTAGAATGGGGCTCTTTTCGCTCCTATTCTGATTGGCTGACTACCAAAATCCCCGGAAACCCTTTAAACCAAATCAAATTCTTTTCAAACATTTTTAACTGTATTTTTGAACTTTTCTCCGCCGGAAATTTTGTTGGGCTAAACTTCCCCATAGGGTTTTTAAAGGGTTTACTGTCGCTCCCATTCCCATTTTGGCCCGGTTTTTTTGCCCACCCCCAGAATAGCTTTTTGAAATTTTAATTACTTTTAATTTTTCCCGGAATTTTTCCCAAAATCCTAATTCTTTAATTAGGGTATTGGAAAGTATTTTTTTTTTTAAATTTTTTTTTTATTTTTTTGGTTTCTAGCTCTTTTCCCCCAAAAATGTTGAACGCCTTTATAAAGGGCGATTTTTTTTATTTTATACCCCCCGGGCATCCCGGAATGTTTCTCCCCGCTGTTCCCCGCCTGTCTCACATCGGAACTGTTTTTCGGCGCAGGGGCCCCCACGGCGCCTAAAACCCGCACTGCGCCCATTTCCCCCCCAATGTCCCCCCACACACTGGCGAGGGGCAGGAACTTTTGCCCGCATGTACGAGCGCAACCGCAACCGCCCCAATCTTAAAGGCCGGGCGCGCCCACGGGGCCTCGGCCCCCCCACGCGCCCCAAAACACTGGGCCCGGCGCGGAAGGGGGCTTTTTCCCCGCTTTTATTACCGAAAACCATCCGGGGCCGAATCATAGGCGCAGCGCCGCACTGCGCCTCTTTCCCCCAAAAGCGCCTAACACACAGGGGAGGGGCGGGGGAAATTTTCCAAAGCTATGTATGAGCGCCCCCCCGGCCCCGACATAAACCAGGCAACAGATTTTTCCCCCCGGGAAAAAAAAAAAATGGGGGGGAAAAAAAAAAAAAAAAAAAAAAAAGGGGGGTGCCCCCCCCTGGCGAAAATTTACATGCCCCTTTGTCTTAAATTTTTCCCCCCACTTACCTGTCCCTCTGATAAACGTTTTGGGTTCCTTTTGGGCCCTATTATGGGAAAAATTTTCCCAGCATTTAAAACTGTCCCTTTGTTGCCCATAGTAAAACCCAATTTAAAGCCCCCAGCTTTCATTTCAAATAGTGTCTGGGAAAGTAAAAGATGCTGCAAGCCATTTTTTTACAAAAATCCCTTAAAAATTTTTGGGTGGGGTGTCTTTGGGCTTCCAAATAAATTTGGGATAAAACGTGTTGTCTTTGTAACGGCTGGGGAGTGGGGTCCGCTGGAACCCCCCGCAAGGGGAAAGATATTAAGCCACCCCCAGGGGGCGGAGTCCTAAGTAGCCCCCAGTATTCACCAGAGCCCGCCGCAAAGCGGGATGGACTTGCTGCGGCGTGAGGCTACCAGGTCGCTACCCCTGACGTGACTTGCTTGCGATGGCGGCCGAGGTGGCGAACGAGGGCAAGTCCGTAAACCAAGAATCGTAGTCGTGGGCAGGCAGGAGGGTCAGGGCAGGCGGCACAGGTTTGTGGTCATGGACGGGCAGGAAGGTCAGGGCAGGTGGCACAGGTTCAGAGTCGAGAAATGTAGCAAGTGGTCTGGTACACGGTAAGGCAGGAATACACTTCAGAAACGCTTTCTCTAAGGCACGAGGCAACATAGATCCGGCAGGGACTGATTGTGGAGTGAACCCATAAATAAGGGAAGCGCCCAGCAATTAACCAATTACCGGGACGCTGGCCCTTTAAATTTACAAGAGCGAGTGCGCGCGCGCCATAGGGGACGGGCACGTGCGCCTCAGTCGGCAGAGGGTGCGGAAATGACCAGAGCGAGGTCAGGTGAGTATCCAGGAACGGCGGAACCAGCGCTCGTCCCGCGGCCAGCGGCACCACCCGACCCCGGCATACATCCGGGGGGGCAGCCACGGGTGCGCCCGCGGCCCGTGGGCCGAGAAGCGGGACGCACGTAACAGTCTTATCTCAAAGTTTCATAGGATGCATGAATGAATTAATGATGTTTTGATCTGTCACTTCCTGGTCAAGCTGTCTGTAATTAGCATATGAGCTCTGTGTATTCAGACTTCTGCTAATTAGATAAATCTCATGCTGTCAGGACCAGGGAAGCTTCTGATGTAAACAGCAGTAATCACTGGCTTTTTTCTGAAAGATCAGATAATAAGCAAGCTCTCACTGTCCAGAGTTCTGTGCTGCATGACCTGTGTGATAAAGTCACTCACTACTATCAGATAGAACAAACAGCAGGAGGGGAGAAGTACACAGGTCAGTCACTTGGGGAACCAGAGAGAGCACAGAAGATGATAAAAGCTCCTTAACAAAAAAAATGAACAGCGCAATATATTTGGAAAACATCTTTATTTAGTGATCCCAACATGTTGAAAGCTAATCTTTATAGTGAGATAACCTCCTTTAAGTCTGAATGTCATAATATAAATGTACCTGCGGTGAAGGTTCAGTCAATCAAACTTCGCATCAATTTTCAGTGGAATTATTATGTCTGTATTACATTTTCTATGGCTAAAGCTTACACTGTTGGAGCACAGCCAACTATGGATCTGTACCAGAAGCCTTGGTGGGGCAGGATACAAAGATGACATTCTCATTTTGTATCTCTTACCCTTTTTGCAGGCTCCCAATATTAGAAGATAGACATGACTTGATTATGGTGCAGTCATAACTTCTTGACTTCTTTTGTCACTGTAAAGTAAAAAGAATCAATCAGTTTACTTTATATGTAAGACTGTCCCACGGTTAACAATTATCATGCTGTCCAGTTGGCTCAGCTGAGTTCTCTATGTGGACTGAGGCACCTCAACACTGTTTCCCTATAGAGAATAAGGATCGCCTATTAAAACAATACCGACTTTGCTCATCCTGGCTTAATGAAGGAGGGGAGGCATTCATGTGATGGTCGCATAACAGTCTTTTTGCATAGCTGATTTTATTGATTGCATAGGCATCAATTCACAGGCAATTATTCTCAATATCAGTATGCCTCTTTCCCAATCTTTCCGATTTCTACAGATTAGACACATATCTTCCTAAAAGAAAAAGTAAAATAGAAAAATTCTGAAATATTTATGTTTTTAAAACAACAGTGGTGTACTATCCTCGGCAGTCCCAAACACTTTGAATGGAAGAGCAGAGTGCACACTTGTCAGCTGCTACCTTCAAAGGCTTCCTCATGGCAGGATTACAGTAAGGAAGAATAGGGGACTGAGGGCCTCCATTTTAGTAATCTGTGGGAGCCCCTGTTTCTGTTCTTATCCAACCATCAGCTGAAAACAAGACTGTTTTTGGTCTGGGAAAAGAATGGTGGAGGGATCAGGGATCTCCCCCTTTTTAACCCTTTTGTAACCTCTGTGTGTGGTCTTTCTTGTTGTCATTGCTTTAAGTTAAGAAACAAAGTAAAATTTTATTGAATTTGTGGTGTCAAAATATGTTTCAAACATAAAAAATGCTTGAAACACATGAGGCTTTATTTATCAAAGCTGTTTAAGGGTATGTTCACATGCCTGATTTTGATGCTGTTTTTGGAGCATTTCTGCTCCAAAAACAGCATTAAAAAAGTCTCCAAAAGGCCCACAGTTCATTCTCATTGATTCCTAAGTAAAACAGCATTGCAGTTCACACACAACAAGGTTTTTACACTCATTTTAGATGCTTCTTTGGACACTGCTTTGGGTGCTGAAAAAGAAGTATCATGTCAATTCTTGAAGTGTTTTCACCGCTGAAAATCCCAATAGGAATCAATACAAAGCGTCAAAACCTCATTTAAAACCCTGCTGTGTTTTTGACGCGTTTTTTGGAACGCCGCATTTTTCTGCCCTGGCTATTCATTTGTATGGGTGAAAACAGTGTTGAGAACCTCATCCAAAGCCTCATCCAAATATGCATCAAAAACGCGCCGAGAAACAGGTCTAAAACCTCTTCTGAAGGAGCGTATTTCAGGCGAAGTTTTAATGCTGCAGGATGTTGCGACTGTTTACTTGCACCCTCACCTTATTGAATCTGCATTATTTTAAGGGATATCATTAAAATGGCCTATTGTTTAAATCAAGTTTATATGAAAAGCATATTTCTTATAAAGCTGTGCTTTTTAATTTTCTGTCACGAGCAGTATGGCAGTGTGTGCTTACCGCTCCCTCCCTGATCATGTTTCTTGTTTTAAGCCTTTCCTCACTTTCTGCTTTCACCTCTAGTAAAAGTATTCCACGTGACCTAATCATTTGCCTGCTATGCCTCTTCTGTACTGCTTTTCTGAAGCCAACTTTTACTATGGTAAGCGATGGTAGCGTCTTGGTAGTTTCCTGCAGTGGACTCCAAATACCCTTATTGGCATTCTGGGATTTGTGGTCTCCTTAAACTTCCCCTTTTTGGTTGGCCAAATAAACAGCCCCCTTAAAGGACTAAAGTGGACCCCTCCATCGTTCAAGGTAAGCCATCACATTTTGCTTGTAATTATCTTAAAAAAAATAAAAATTAAAAAATTTCAAAATTTTGGGGCAAAAAAAAAATTTTTACTACTAGCCACCGAATAGGCTCATTTATTATTCAGTAGAGATACATTTTTATCAGCCATCTTGTTTTTAATTAAAGCAAATAAAAAATAAAAACCTTTAAAATTTTTAAAGGCCCAGCTGACACAGAAGCATCCCTTTTTGACAAAAGGTTTTAGGGCTTTTTAATGCCCCCCCCCCACCCCACACTCTCTGTTTTAGGCAGGAAACAAACCATGCCCAAAATAATCTATTATAAGTCCAGGAGTTGCTGTTCTCATACTGATTTTGGCAAAATTTTTTTCAGAAAATAAATTTTGGATTTCATCTATTTTGAAACTAGTAAAGGGAAGTAAAGTAAACCCCAAAAGCCTTTAATATAATTATGCAACATATTTGTGCTTTTTTCCACTTTATTCAGAAAAATACATAATATTGATCAATAATATAATTTTTTTTTTACTATGAACTGTTTTTTTTTTTCAGCAGGAAAGACAGCTATAAAAATGCCCAGTTTTTTGTGTCATTTTTTTACTTGCTTGCCATTTAAACGCCAATTTAAAAATTTTGGAAGGTTTTTTTTTATTAGAGCTGAAAATTCTTTCATTTAAAAAATTTCACAAATTTCATCAAAATGTGTTAGAAAAACATAGTGTAAATTTAAACTTTTATTTCATTCTGTTTAAACCCCAAAATAAAAGCTTTTTTTTTTCTTTATTATTTTAATATACAGCTCAGTAGATTTTTCCCCAAAAAGAAATTGTATTCTTTTAATTTTTTTCGTCAGGAAAACAAAAACCCACAAAAACAAAGAAAAACTAAAAAATAATTGTATTTAAACAAACAATTGCACTGTCATATACAATGGGCAATACTCTTTTAAGCTAATTTATGTTTTTGTTGCAGGAAATATTATGTAAGCAGTTCCCATGAACCAAATCACTGGCAATTGATGTTTACAAGGACTTCTAGAAAATTGATATTTTTTATATGCTCTAGTTTTTGCTTTTGAAAAATGAAAACCATGCAGTTTTATCCTCATGACTAATAACATTTATATATCCCTTATCTGCAGGAAGGCTCTCTTGCCTCCACAATAACAAATCTTTTTAATAAAACTGTCTGGTACAGAAAGACATGGTTGCTAGGTAGCCAGTGTCATGATTTCAGAAAATACTATAGAAGCATCTGTAGGTGATTTCCTAATAATATAGTAAATTTAGCTTTTTGGGTTTTTCTGTTTGCAAGTGTTTGAAATATACTGTATGGCCAAATCAGTATTTTCTAATCTGTAAATTCTGATAAGAGGGGTACTGCAACAAATGCCTCAGACATTCAATAAATTGTTGTTGCTTATAACTCTACCTACATTGATTAATCTCCCTGTGGTGTCCCACTCATTAATACAACGGAATATTACAATTTATGAGAATTTGTAGACTTCTACAAATGTGCATACCACAGGCTGCTTTAAGCTTGTAGTTAGAGGATGAGGTTTTTATATAATTTAAATGAGATCGTAAGAAAGTTTTATTTTTAATTTTCATTATCCTGCCCAACTCTATGCAGCACAGTTGTTCTCTTGCTACCATGACTTGCTGTGGGTAGATTACAGACATTGCCTCTACTTACAGCTATATACATGCCACACTCAGGCCCGGACTGCTAATCTGTCTCACCGGCCGGATGCCCGGTGGGCTGTCCCCGTGAGTGGGCCAGCAGGGATGAGGCAAGTTTTTTTCCTTCATTTGCCGCTATCTATTTAATAGATAAGGGCCGCTGGTACTTCGCAACACGCATACAATGGAAGAGGGGAGGGCCGTCAGTCAGCACTGACAGAAATAGGTTGACATCCTTCTCCGATGTCAGCCTGTGCAAAGGGATATTGCCGACTACAAGCTAGGTGGAGGCGGGGCTAAGAACGAGCAGAACCTAACAGGGGCGGGACCATGACCCTGGAGAAGCGAATAGAGACAAAGCAGGAAATCAGGGGCGTGGCTATAAAAAGGGGCGGAGACAGACGGAGGACAAGGCAATGGAGACAGTGAGACTTCAAGAGCATGAGGGCAGGACAAGTGAGCACAGAGAGCTGAAGACCGGAGAAAGACTTTCTAGGCTGCTCTGGAGGGCTGTAGTGGCAGGAAAGGAGCAAGCCCAAAACAATAAGGTCAGAGCTGCTGACTGATCCAGAAGATAAGAGAAAGGCTTTGTAGACTGCTCCAGGGACTGCTCGGGAGGGCAGCAGATATGGTTAGAGCTGCTGGCTGATCGAAAAGATTGGCATCGTTTATAAATTGAACTCCTGGAGCCTCATCAATTACATGTGTTTGCTAGGGGATGGATGCCTAGTAGTTAAATTATAGGATTATGTAGTTTTTAAAAAAAAAAATAAAATCAGCAATACATGCTGCAAGATTTTCCTTCAAGGAGTCCTTGCAGCGTGCCATAGAGAAGTCAGGGACAGTTTATAACATTCCCTGCCTCCTGAATAGCTGTATATACAGCATTCAATGAGTATGAATGCTTCCTGCTTCCCAGCTTTTACATGACCGGCAGGGTTCAGGAATTGCAGGAGTCTTAAGGCTATGTCTCCACAGCAAAGTTAAAATACCGTTGAAAATCCAGCAGTATTTTAATGTCGCCACACCGTGGTTTTTGCCATGTTTTTTGCACAAAAATAACACAGTCTGATTTTGGATTCCCGACAGCCCAGTGCATTTACTGTACAGGAAACAGACTTATGGGGGCACAATATTTAAAGTAGATGTAAAAAAAAAAATTAAAACTGAAAAAAATTAAAGAACAGAGAAATAAAGTAGAAGAAGCAATTAACTGTTAAAATCCCTCCCAAAAAAGTGGCTGATAAGGAATGGGATAAACAGCTCTTTCAGTAAGCATATGTTCACACAGCATGTTTTTGTTCATGTAACATACACTTTTGAGCTGCGTGTTTGGATCCGTCTGTCGGACCCCAAACAGTCCCAAACACGCAGCTAACCAGTAGCAGTGTGATTTACATTGCTTTTACTATTAAACACGCATTGGTGTTCACACAAGTGATCCGATGGTGTTTCACTGCATCTTTCGGATCTGTTCCAAGAATTGACATATCAATTCTTGGTCCGAAAGACGCAGCAGGAGCCCAATAATAAACTATGGAGTGCGATCCTGCTGCATCCAACATGGATCCAAACACGCAGCTGATACGTGTTGGATCTGTTTAGGATCCGATCGCCGCTGCGTTTTTGGATGTGATTTTCAGATCCAACATGGATCCAAAATCGGATTCCAAAATGCTGTGTGAACGGCCCCTTACAATGCCACTGAAGGCTAGGTCTTCACTGCAGTGAACAAAAACTCACTGAAAACCAAATCCTAAAACCATTCATAAAACTGAGTTTTTTATCCAATGACTGTTTTGTAGCGCTTTTTTTTGCAAATTTTTCGGTGTTTTTTTTGCGGAAAGGCACAGGATTAATTGCTGTGGATTTCTGCAAAAAACACACCAAAAAACGTCCGACAGTTTACATAGACTTCAATAGTAAATTTTTTCCCTGCTCTTATTTTTTGCAATATGTTTCAAAAAAAAGACTGGGGGCGAAAAAAAAAACGTTCTAGGAGATTACAGACAATTTTTTTCTATTTTTTTAAAAGGGTTGTCTTCATCGTTTTTTCAGCATTTCAAAAATGAAAAAAGTTGAAAAAACTACTGAAAATGTGCACTGAGAAAATAGGGTAAGACTGATGCAGTGACAAAAAACTACTGAAAACCAAACCTAAAACCATTTATAAAACTGAGGGGTTTTTTTTTTCCCTGCATGTCAAAAGCTGCTGAAAAAATGACTGTTTTTGGGGCGTTTTGCATTTTTTTTTCAAAATGCCAGCATGTCATTTTCTGCCAAAAAAGTGTCAAAAACCGTCCGATGCTTTACATAGACTCCAATAGTAAATTTTCTGCCCTGCTCAGTCTTTTTTTTGCAACGTTACAAAAAATGACCAGAAGCAGAAAAAAATGTTCTGTGGAGACTACACGGATTCTTGTGTTGTTAGTATGTTCTAGATATTTAAGAACGAAGTCTAATCATATTACAGCAAAATTCATCACAGAGCTATATGTGGGAAGGTAAGGGTATGTTCACATGGCGTAATTGCGGGGCGTACATTACGCCTCGCAATTACACCGGGTGTTCGGGAGTCACGCTAGTGCGTGCGTCATTACTTACGCGCCTCGAATAAATGACATGTCAGTTCTCTCCCCGCGTGTACAACACAATCGTATTGTATGCATGGGGGGACGAGGCGTAATCCATTGTTCTCTGTGAGAGCTTTGGATTGCCATGATTATGGGGCACATTTCGCTGCGTACTGAACGCAGTATGCCACAAAATACACGGCAAAATGCCGCGTGAACATACCCAAAAGGCATACTGCTTAGGGGAAGGGGCTGGTTGGTTTTGTGTGCCAGGGCTGTTTTTAAGTCCCAGTCCGGCCCTGGCCACACTGCTATAAACTCTAAGGTAGATCAGATTAAAGATCAGAAAAGCCATTTATCAGATTCGGGGCTATCTAATTTTTTCACACAATGGACATTTATCACCTATCCTGATGATAGATGACAAACAACTGATCACTGCGTGTCCCGCCACAGGGACCCTCACTATTCACTAAAATGGAGGTCCAAGTCTCCCTTTCTTCCTCACTGATGGAATTGAATTGAGCAACATTGGAATATTTGCAGTTCTGCTCTCTTCAAAGCACTGTAATTAGCTATCTTTGTCATAGGCTTTGAATGGAATAGCAGTATACATATTTGACTGCTGATTCCTTCAAGTTGGGGATATGGGGCCCTTACTTTAGTGATCAATTGTACCCCCAGCGATCAAATGTTTATCGCTTATATTGTGGACAAAGAACAAAGCCATTTAAGCGTTGTCCCAGTTCAAGCAAATTCCAACTTTTTTCATCATTTATCGACTTGCTTTTTGCAAGATAAATGATGTTTTTTATTAGTGCCATTTAGGGAATATATGTAAGTTGATATGATGGGACACTCCAATTAGAGGTGTGGGTGATTCACAGAAGGATAACTAATTCTTATGCACATGTAATAGAAAACCATAGCACTCCTTTAACATAATTTAGAAAATATGGCAAAGGCTTAATTTTACATCTAAAAGTGATCAAATAGTGTAATTTTCCAAATTTAAGTGTCATTAATGGATACGAAATTCCAGATTAGAAGACATTTCAGATGGCATTGAGCCTTCTTCAATAAACATCTGGAGATAATATAGCACAATATGTAAATATGAGGTACCATTTCTATGGAGAGTAGAGTATTAGTAAGGAAGGGGAATAAAAGAGAAGAAGAGAACAAAAGAGAAACAGGGAAAAGAAGGGAGAGGTGGGAAAATGGAGAAATCAATCTCCCTTTTCCTTCCGCCCTTCCTTTCCTCGTTTCTTTCTTGTACTCTTCTCCTCTTTTATTAAAGTTCACATCATGACAAAGAACTCTCTGAAGATCTGAAAAAATAATTGTTGCTCTACATAAAGATGGCCTAGACAATAAGAAGATTTCCAATACCCTGAAACTGAGCCTGAGCATGGTGGCAAGGACCATACAGTGGTGGCCAAGACAGGTTTCACTCACAACAGGCCTCTCCATGGTCGACCAGAGATGTTGAGTGCACATGCTCAGCATTATATCCAGAGGTTCTTCTTTCAAAATAGATATGAGTGCTGCCAGCATTGCTGCAGAGGGATGGGGATCAGTCTGTCAGTTCTCAGATCATATGCCGCATACTGGGTCAAATTAGTCTGCATGGCTGTCGTCTCAGAAGAAAGCCTCTTCTAAAGATGATGCACAAGAAAGCCCACAAACAGTTTGCTAAAGACAAGCAGACAAAGACCATGGATTACTGCAACCATATTCTTTGATCTAATGAGACCAAGATAAACCTATTTGGTTCCAATGGTGTCATGCGTGTGTGGCAGCAACCAGATGAGGCATATCTCCTACTATACTATCACCTTGAACTCTTTGTTGTGTGGTATGCCAGAGCAATTTCTGCATTTAGACCTGGTGCATTATCTTGCTGAGGTCAGCACTATTGTGGAATACTTTGTCATGAAGGAATGTACCTGTTCTGTGTCAGTGACTAGGGAAAAGGCACATGTCAAAGTAATATCCAGATAAATACCGAAACCCGTTTTTTTTAGCTTTACTACTTCCAATACTACATTAGAAACAGGCTGTCCAAATAATGTAAAAGACAATATGATCAGACAATGCCATCTTTTTCATTTGCTTCAGTTTTTAATCTCTTATGCCTATTATGGGCATTTTTCGTGGTGAACCATGGTCAGGATAGAACCATATGCAACAAGCTGTGATGCACTGTGTGACAGCTTTCTATTACAGCCAGTAATAACCTTTCAGCAATTTATGCTATTGAGGCTCATTAGAGAGAGCATATGAGATAGTTTAGCCCTCTTCCACCCTTAACCCTGTGGTTTGTTGCATGGTTATCCTTCCTTGCTAGGTTCTAACCACTGCATGCTAGTAACTCTACACAAGACTTGCAGTTTTGGAGATTCTCTAACCCAATTGTATAGGCATTACATTTTGGCTCCAGACAAACTCTATTGGATCCTCATATTTGCAATTTTTTCAATCTTTGAACACATCAATTTCAAATTTTGACTGTTCACTTGTTGCCTAAAATATCCCATCCCTTAAAGGGTGCCATTGTTGTCAAATAATGTTATTCACTGCCTGTTCTAAAATAACATCACCATATATCATATAACTCTGTGTATGCTAACTAAATAAGCCTGCTGTCGACTGACTAATTAACAGTGTTCAAGCCAATCAATATTCCAGTCCTCTCCGCTGTGCTAATATGTTCATAAGGTCATGGAAAATCTACTCCATCTTGACAAAACGTCATTTCAGTGATTGTCACAACAGCCTGCAGTCACTGGATAACAGAGCCATGTACCAACACCCATAGCCAACAAGTGATATCTCTATGACAGGAACTTCTAAATGGTTAAGCAGTTCAACTTTCATTTAATTTTTCCAGATTTGAATAGGCTGACATTTGACTCACATTATACTGTATATATGACATATATCGATAGATATATACAGGGCGACATGTCAGAAAAGCCCTGCTCCACGCCAGTTTTAAGGTGCATTAAATGAGTGTATTGAGTGTATGGTGCACCTGAATGAAATGAAATGAATTACCTGTCAAAAATCTGGCGTGTGGTATATCTTGCATAGTAAAATTGATGCGCCTAATCTAGGCCCATAGCATATTTTAGGTGCACAGCAGATCATTGCTAGCACCTACTTTAGGTGCATTCAAATGTGTCGTGTCTGGCATATAATGCGCCTAGTTTTGGTGTACTACAGTTCATTTACATAGAGAATAGGGTGTCAACAGTTTTTTGCCGTAAAGTACACCAAAAAAATTGCGCAGCATTAATGGGATATGTCTCCCATAGTCTCTATTTTTGTGTTAGGGCCCATTCATACAATGGATTTTAATAGGGATGTCAACACAGATTGTATAAACTCATGGCTTTTCATTTGAATGGCCAGTTTGCATTATAGTTCACACACAGATTTTTCACTCCACAGATTTAACATCCATGACAAGGAAAAAAGAGAACGAACTTGTTCATTCTTTTTAGCACAGTCTCATCGTATCCCGCTCTGGGCAGAGGAGCGCAGGTTTGCCCTGGAATGGAGCTAACCCATATCAGAATCAAAGGCAAAAGACGTGAAAATCCTCAGCAGAAATCTGAGATGTTGCCTCCGATTTTTGCTGAGGAAACCACGTTGGACTTTTACATTTACAGTTTTTCAAATCCCTCTTTTCCATTCACATAGCAGCATTGTAAATGCTAAAATTCTGACTGCAGTATAAAGAAGAAGCCTACTGTATGTAGATTTTACAGCTCATTTGAACGTAATAAAAGCATTATAAAACTGTACACAGTAACCTCTACTCTAATGGTGGCTAACACAGTCAGTTGTCATAATTTAACCTTATCATAGGAAGAAAGATTTGGAGGTCCATATAAGAAATAAGGGAGCTCCAACCCCTATAAAGATATATAATGCAGTTAGGCTGTTGTTCCCCATGGTACTAACCAAAGAATTAGCCCACCATCCTTGCTTATGTTGTTTCGTTAAAGGGGTGTTACCACCATAGACTTTGATGGCATATCAATAGAATATGCAATCAAGGTTTGATAGTTGTGGATCCTACTTCGAGGACCCACACCTACCTTAGGAACGTGCCCCTGAAAGTTATGGAGTAGAATGGAAAGCCAGTTGTGCTTGTGCACCACTCTCCATTCTGTTCTAGGGGGAATCCTGAAAACAACCAAATGCTGTGTTTGTCTGTGCTCTGAACTTCTATAGAACAGAATAAAGAATAAAGTCGTGTGCAAGAGGCACTGGCTCTCCATTCTGCTTCGTAACTTTTTTGGGCCGGTTTAAAATATAAGTGTAGATCCTAGTGGTGACAACTTCACCTTTTAGACTTTGATCGCATATCCTAGCAATATGCCATCAAAGTTTATGGTGGGAACACCCCCTTAAAAGGGTTGTTTGTTTATAGTTTAAACCACCAACAATTATGCACATTTTTGTATTTACATTAATTAAAAAAAATGCTTTTATCAATAGATTGTCACATCAAGGGAGATACCGTGAGCCCTAACTGGAACCCAGCCCACTGTCCCTGCCTACTTGATGAGCTGCCCCAGGCGGCAGCTACCAACTGAGCGACAGTCCCTATGCTGCTAAAGTGCTGGGCCGTCAGGAGGAAGAAGTGTCAAACAGTCCGGGTCAATAACAGATCAGTAATGTCAGGCCAAGAATCAGAACGAGAGAGAGAAACCAGTAAGCACTCCAGGGGTCAGAAACACAAATGGGAGCGAGGTACAGAAACAGAGTGCAAGACGACGTAAGGCAGCCAGGAGAATATCACAGACACAGCACTCAGCCTGCAGGGAGTTTAAATGTGGTACCCTGATACCACCCCTGTAGCTGATTGGAGCAATCTCCAGGTCCTCCCATTGGCTGCTAAGACACGCCCTCTGTCCAGAGTGGCTGGGCCTCTGTCACTCACACAACTTCCAGCAGAATGTCTATCAGGGTGGGGTCGCAAAGCCTAGCCCTGACATAGAGGTTACAGAAATACTGCTGGGATAATACCACCTACTGTTTCTTTTCAATTGCTGTAGGATATGGCCACACAGCAAGTGTAAAATGCCAGTCGAATTCTGTCTTAAGAATCGGGGCCAATATTTTATTGTCTTCTCAATAGTTTTGGGGGAAGATTCTGTCTGTAGTTTGCGGATTCGCCCACCCCTCTAAACCATTGAATAGCACAGCTTCCGACTGAAATCCAGGCAGTAGATTGTGCATGTTCCGGCGGTATAAAAATCTGTCTGGCTGAAAATCCGTTCAGTGTAGACTACTGAGCAGATTTTATATCAAAGGCTATGTGATGACAGTCGATTTTCAGATGGTTTTCAAATCCGAAAACTGTCTGAAGATCCGTATAGAAACCTTACTGTGTGGACGGACCCTTATTCCATCCACCTTTGTATATGTGCCATAGTTGGCATGAAGCTAGCTAGCTTTTCATCTTCTCTGGGTATATGAAGGGATCCCCAAAGTGATAGGCAACATACTTCTAAACCTACAGCTTCTTCTCTGTTTGGCAGAGGAGACCACAATTGCACTTGCTCATCATGTCCTCTTAGAAACAGAGAAGACTCAGTTACTTCACAGGAAGGGGTGCTATACGAATATTACACCTATAGTATCTAATGGTATTATATTTTTAATGAGTGTAAAAACAAAACAAATGACTATCATTTGAAGCTACATTTAATTATGAACAATATTCTTCTTGGGATAACCACTTTCAGTTATTTTTTCTCTTAATTATGCACTTTATTTCTTATAAAGGAATCATATATGGGATTTCTGACAAGTTACACAAAATACAGTTTTAATTAACAAATTCCATTGTGTATTCTAATATACCATAAGAAAATGTGTTAAACCGTGGTAGATAGAATGAAACGAGCACTAACATTTCACCAGCTGTGCTTCTTTAATATTCCACACCAAACATATTTTTTGCGTTTGTCATCCAGTGAGCTGTTATTCTAAAATAAATAGAAACATCAGAGCTTCTGGATCTAGAATGGGGTCAGCCACTGATCAGCAAACACAGGGAAATTGGATTACCAGAATTTTGTGCTGAATTCTAGTTATTGTTTTCCTCCTAATCTTCCATGCTGCTCACATTAAAAGTAATCACAAAGCACTAAGGCAGAAAAAGTCATCTGTGATTTTCAATACAATGTAGAGATATTTATTACTGTAAATCACTGTGATAAATTCAGTTTCCTACATTGCTTGGCAAATGGTTTTTACAGTATGTGTGACATTAAGATCAATGCCAACAATACTAATTATTAATTGGATGATAATGTGCTTGATGAACACTTCCTGTGACACATGGTCTTGATTATCACTGTTAAGTGTTTCTTAGCATTATACTTTTAACCAGTGAACAGGTAGCTTGTATGGCTACATTGTGCTAAGACACATAATTTTATGCTTGGGATGTGTTTTATTTTTGTGGATGTGCATTTAATATAGTAGATATAAAAAGTATTTCTCCCCCCACCCCTTATTTTTTCATGTTTAATTTTGTAACATAGGATCACAGTAGATTTATTTAAGCTTCTGTTGACAATGGTCATCAGAAAAAGGCTTTTTAAGGTCAAATATGTTATATTAAAATATTATAATTCTTAAACATATAACGCATAACCATTCATCCCAATTATGTTACTAGTAGCGATGAGCGATTGTGTTAACTATCGTTATCGGATCGATAGTCGATATCGGCAATTATCATGCCGATATCTGATAGCCGATAATAGATAATCGCCAATGACCATTAAAGTCTATGGGAGAGGAACAACACCTTAATTTTTACACCCACACGGGGCGGGAGAAGCTGGAATTAACATCCAAAACAGGAAACTGGATACGTGCTACATTTTAGGCAAGACATTTAGGCAACAACAGTCACAGAAAAAAAGTCACAGACTATTCACTATCCCTGTCCTGTACCACAGCATGACCCTTAAACCTGCATGACCCACAAATTATAAAGTTCCAGAAGGCAGTATTATTTGAGCCATCATTTTACTTGAACTGGACATTGACTATGCCTGTTCTGTACCACAGCATGACCCTTAAACCTGTCTGACCCACAGATTAAAAAGTGCTGGAAAAAGGAATATTTTAACCACCATTTTAGTTAAACTGGACATTTACTATGCCTGTCCTGGACCACAGCATGACCCTTAAATCTGTATGATTCACAGATTAAGAAGTGCCGGAAAAAGGAGTCTTTGAACCACCAATTAACTTGAACTGGACATTGACTATCCCTGTCCTGGACCGCAGCATGACCCTTAAACCTGTCTGACCCACAGATTAAAAAGTGCTGGAAAAAGGAGTCTGTAAATGTTATATGGATTAATATGGCGGTGCAATTTACTATAAAATATCTATAAAACAATATGCGTACAACTGAGCTCTCTGCACCAAACAGACGCACGGACTGCAATAAGAGTTTTTAAATTTTATAGGCAAACAGACGCATGGACTTCAATAAAACTATTTCAGTTATAGGGATAAGTTATGCCGGTTTTTGGGAACACTGACATGCAGTGATTGCAATAGATCTGAAAAAACAGGGACAATTTCAACTCCTATCAGAGGTCTGCTGGCCAAAAAAGTGGTAAAAAAACAATGCTTTTTCAATTGAAGATCACAGAACACACTGAGCTGCAAAATATCTTCCTTTCAAATGCCTCTCCTCCTGCCTCCTTCAGACATCACTGATTATTTTACTTAAAGCTTATGGGAAAAGAGCTGAGGAACTCCACAATGCACTCTATTGGATGTAGTTATCCTCAATTCACATGTAGCTCACAGGAGCCTTGCAATGTGAAAGGGGTTTGAGCCAAACCAGTTCAGTTCATCTGCAGATAGCTGTTTCAGGGTATTTGGCCCTCGTCAGCACAGCGTAGAACTTACTGGTTGGCTGTGTGAGAGGCTAGAGTGGTTTAGAAGGGGAAAAAAATCACTCCTTGGGGAGAGTCACCAATAAATTGGTCAGTGTGAGGATTTGCTTGCTGCACATTAGCTTCTGCCTAAAGAAGCTGGCGACTCTTGAGGGTCCTCCTCCATAAAAAATGGCCTGGTAAATAGAGTTTTTGCTAAGTTAGTCACTTGACTGCCTATCTCCTTGGAGCTTTGCCTACATACCTTCATTGAGTCTTGCTTGCCTACCTACCTGGCTTCCTGGGGCGTTGCCTGTCTGCCAGGCTTTCTCCCTGGGGTTTTGCCTGAATATCGACCCTCCTGGGGGCTTTACCTGCCTGCCTACCTACGCACATGGGGCCTTGTCTACCTACCTGGAAACCCCTTCAAACCTATATCCCTACGGGGCCCCTTACCTACCAGGGCCCTATTAGGGGGGCAAACCCATAAAACTAATAATGGTGGGTTGCCTACCTAAGTACTAAATACAGTGCTTACCTACCTAATAAGGACACTTCTACCTAATATGGGTTGCGACCTGCTTAATTTAGGTCTGCCTACCTAAAAGAGGGTCTATTTATCTAAAGGGGCCATACTTAAACATGTCCCAGACAAATTTTAGTTCTTGGTTGCACCCTAAAGTTTCCAAACATTAAATTTTCCTCCAAAAGGCCTGGTAATTTTTTTTTTTACAGTTTTTCTCTTTGGACGACACATACAGTTTGGAGTACAATAGATTCATTGGACTATTTCAGACCAGCGTTGAATCCTTTTTTTAAAATAAATGGTCAACGAGGGATGTTGTCGGGGAGTGTTTATTTGAATAAAATGGGTTTTTTGTGTTGTTTTTTTTTTTTATTGCTTTATTTTATAACTCCAGCATTAGTGATCAAGGTGTCTGACAGACACCTCTTTTATTGACACTGGAGAAATAAAAAAGTGATACAAAAATGAATCCAATGATTGTCCAACGTACTCAGAGTCCAATGTAGTCCGAAGGTGAAACCTGTTGAAAAAATTAAAACAATACAAAAAATATGACAGTATGACAGTGCTAAACTCCTCTGCAGCCCTTAAGGATCATGGTTACTGCTAATCTTCTGGGGCATGCAGGGGACAGAGTCCGGGTCTTACAATATGATTATGGGGGGTACAGGCTAAAGCTACAATTCTGTCCTTATCCCCCCACTATGCTTAGTGCCAACACAAACTACAACCCCCAGCCATAACCCCATAACCTTCCATCACAACCTATCATCTCAATGTGAATTTGTACAGAGTTAGTGAAGGAAGAGATAAGGAAAATTTTATATTTAAATATTCAGCACAAAAGTATTTACTGATATTTTTTTGTAACAAGTAAAACAAAGTACAAGCAGTTGCAAGCAAGGGGGGCCAGTGGTCACACTTGTGATCGTACCCCATGAGACAGGGAAGCCCACAGGCCCCCTCACCACATAGAACTAGTGCTCATTGTTGCCACCTGCACGGAGTAGGCAATGGCTGAGGCAAAACAGCTGGGATACACTAATACCAGCTGTTTAGCCCACTGAAGGTAGCGGGGCAATGAAATGATGTAATTGTGCCACTGCCTTGACTAGGCCCTAAGCCTATCGCTAGGCATCCCAGAGTGTGCAGCGTGGTTTTCATGCGGATTTAAAAGAAGGGGCCATAGGGAACAGGGTAGAGGTGAGCATTATTATTAGCATTTATTTTTTTTTTTAAGGGGGGTTATATTTATCCCTTGAAGGGGGGATTGAATTATTCTGATATTTATTTTCTTAGTCAGTTTGGTGATAGTCACTATAAGGTAGTAAAAAGGTAGTATTTGGGGTTTACCCTATATAGTGTGAGTTTGGGTGTAATGTTCCCTTTTTAAATTTATTTCCCACAAAATACAGAAAAAAGTCAAACGTTCATATAAGCTCCAACAAAAACTAAACCCAAAAAGCAAAGGCACAATTGCAATTTTTCCATTACTCCAAAAAAAACTTTTTATTTGGGATAGGGAAGGCAAAGTGAAAGACCTTTTGCGTATAATTTTTGGTTTCTTTTTTTTCCCTGCCCTCCGGGGCCCCATTTGAAATGAATTTTCCCTTAATTAGAAAATCCCTTTAAAATTTTACTCCCTCCAATTTTTCCACACACTACACCGCAACACCATCACCCCAAAAAAGGGAAACCCTGTTGTTGAAAAGAAAATTGGTCCAAAACTTTTTGTCTGGGTTGGGGGGGGCCCGGGAAAAGTTTTTCACCAGGCCCCCATGGGTCTTTGCTACGCCCGGTAGAAATATTTGGGGAATTTACAAACATTAACAAAATATTTTTTTTTTCCCACATTTTTATAGATTCATAAACTGAAAAGCATGACGTGCCTGTATTCATACATACTCTGATACCCCTAACTAAAATCCAGTGTGACCATTTGCCTTTAGGGTATGTTCACACAGCTTATTTTGGTGGGCATTTTGCGCTATTTCCTTTAACTGGCAAATTGCCCCAATTACGGGAATCCCAAGCTCAAAAGAGACTAGGGTTACATGTTTTCCCCCCGCGCGTACAATATGATCGTATTGTACGCCGGGGGAGAAAAGTGACATGTCAATCGTTAGCGGCGAATACAGCGAATAACAATGAATGTCTATGGGGCCGGTGCCCGGCCGGCCCCCGTGCTTTGGAAAGACGCGCTGTTCAGCGCTTTGCTCCTAAACACCCGGTGTATTGCAGCGCGTACTATACGCGCCGCAATACACCGTGTGAACATACCCTTAGAAGTCATCTAATTAGTAAATAGAGTACATCTGTATATACTTTATTCTCAGTATGACAACAGCTGTTTTATGAAGGCCTCAGAACACCATGAAAACCAACGAACATAGTTGTTCAGGGTTAAAGTTTTGGCAAGGTGTGTTGCATGGTTAGATGTTTTTTAAAAACATATCCCAAGCTCTGAACATCTCATGGATCATTGTTCCATCCATCATGAATGGAAGGAATATAGCACAACTGCTAACTTGCCAATACATGGCCTCCATCTAAACTGACAGCTAAGACAAGGAGAACACTAATTAGAGAAGCAAGGCAAGAGGCCCGGGGTCACTCTGGAGGATCTGGAGAGATCCACACCTCAGGTTTGAGAATCTATCAGTCGTATATTCCACAAATCTGGCCTTTATGGAAGAGTGACCAGAAAAGAGCCCTTTTTGATAGCAAGCTATAAGAAGTCCTATTAGCAGCTTGCAGTAAGCATGTGGAAAAAGGTGCTCTGCTCAAATGAGACCAAAAATTAACTTTTTGGCTTTAATGCCAAACGATATGTGTGGAAGAAAGCCAACACTGGACATTACCCTGAACACACAATCCCCACCGTGAGGCATGGTGAAGGCAGCATTATGCTATGGGGATGTATTTCTTCTGCAGGGAGTGGGAAGCTTGTCAGAGTTGATGGGAAGGTGGACGGTGCTAAATACAGCGCATTTCTGGAGGAGGATCCATTGTAGTATGCAAAAAATTTGAGACTGAGGCATAGGTTCACCTTCCAGTAGGACAAGGACCCTCAACATACAGCCAAAACTACATTGGAATTGTTTAAATTAAAGCATATTCATGTGTTATAATGGCCCCAGACCTAAATCCAATTTTTTGTGTCAGGACTTTGCTGTTCACAAACGTTCGCCAACCAATCTGACTGAGCTTAAGTTTTTTTGCAAAGAAGAATGTGCAAAAATTCTAGCATCTACATGTGCAAAGCTGGTAGAGACATACCCCAACAGGCTTGCTGCTGTCATTGCAGGAACTGATGAAGGGTGCTTCAGCATACGAAACACGTTTTCCTTTTAAAGAAATAAAATCCTGATAACTGAATAAGAGGTTCAGCGCAGTCGCTTGGGTTGTTGAACTACTGTAATACAGTGGTAATGCATTGGAAATTCCATTACCTGCAAATCTACATCCCCGGCTCCACGATGGCTCCAGGGCATTGCAACCAGACAGCAGCGATCCTCACCACCATCTTCAATGAACTGAAGGCTCTTCTGAGTGTTGTGCCTCTGCCCACACAACTCATTAAGGTTAGTGTACAAGAGATTGTAAACTAATTGCAATATCGCAGTACTTGTCCTAGAGAGCCCTTTCTCTCTTTTCTCTTCTATTGCAAAGTATTGACTTGAATACATATGCACACCACACTTTCCATTTTTTTTAATTTGTAAAAATGTGAAAAATCATGTACCATTTTCTTTACACTTCACAAATACTTGTTACTTTCTGATGCTCTATTCCATAAAATACAAAAAAATAAATTGTGAAAGAGAACATTCAAAGGGGGATAGATACTTTTTTAACTCAAATTTTTTTTCCACCTCACACATTTACGAGGTAAATACTGTAAAAAATATTAAAAAAGAACAAACAGGAGATTAAAAACATGAATTTTTAATTGGATTTTGCTTGGTGTAAAGATTTTTTTTTATGAAAAACACTCACCGCCACTTATTATACACCATAATAACGGGTTGGGCCCCCTTTTGCCTTTAAAATGCCTCAATTCTTCGTGGGATAAATTCCACAAGGGGTTTTCAAGATGCCCAATTGTACCAAGGGGGCCCCCAAAAAGTGCCCAAAAAAAATTCCCCCACACCCTACACCACCACCACCCCCCTGAACCCGTACAAGGCAGGAGGATCCATGCTTCATTTTTGACCCCAAATTCGACCCTACCCCCCCGAATGTCGCAGCAGAAACGGACTCATCAGACCGCCCCGTTTTTCCAATCTCAAATGTCCAAATTTTGATACTTGGGCCAAAATTGGGGCCCATTTCCTGTTCTTACGAAAGGAGGTACCCGGTTTGGTCTTCTCGCTTACCCCTCTCCCCAAAGTTCGCCTACTGTGCGTTCAGAATGCTCTTCTCCACCTTGGGGTTTAACAGGGGGCTTTTAGTCACTGTTGCCTTTCTATCAGCTCGAACCATCCCCGCCCTTCTCCTTTTACCTCTGCATCAAAAAGGCATTTCCGCCCACAGGCCCCGCTCACTGGATGTTTTTTTCTTTTTTCGGCCCATTCCTGTAAACCCTAGAGAGGGTTGTGCGGAAAACCCCAGGAGATCACTTTTTTCTGAAATACCAACACCCTCGGGCACCAAAAAACCATGGCACGTTCAAAGGCACTCAAATCACCTTTCTTCCCCATACTGATGCCTTTTGAACGTGAGATTGTTTTGACCATGTCTACATCCTAAAGCACTGTTTTTCCGCCCTTTTTGGGTGATTAGAAAAAAATGTTAAAAGAGCAGTTTGGGCAGTGTACCTAAAAAGTGGCCGGTGATGTAAAATATATAGAAAATTTCGGAATTATTCAACAATAAACATTCTCTTGGAACCACAAGAAAAATGACTATTTTAATTTCATGTTTTTATGTAAAGCAATTTTTTTAACATTTTTTGGTTATGTTTCTTTTTTTACTTAAAGAGGGCTCAGGTCAGAAGCTTTTAGGAGAAGATTCGGAACAGAACAGGAAAACAGAGAGGTATCGGGGCTCATTCTTAAGACAGGTGCCGATCGCATAGTTGGGACCTGCACCAATCTGACATTGATTTTCTTAGCAATAAGTTAAAAAAAACAAAACGTAATAAAAAAAAGACATTCGACATGATTGCAAAAGCAATTGTTCTCTGAAGTAATTTTGTAGTTTTTCCTACTTTCTCAGTCTTTTAGTGAGGCAAACTAGAGGCCAAAGGTATTGTTGAGAGAAGTCACGATATGAAACATTTCTCTTGGATATTACTCTCTAAATTAACATAAATTATTTTATGAAAGTTGTACAGTAAATTGAGTCCATAGACTCAAAAGTTACTGGATCATACACTGTACATGAACATACCTACACATACATGTACTCTTCAACTTACAGTTTGGCTATCAGGATATTAGGAAAATTAGTTCGACAAGTCAAGTTATATAAAGCTCTAAATACTTTAAGCTTTGAAACATCATACAACCTAAGATCAGGTGAACCTGTTTCAACCAGCAAATCTCCCCAGCACTAAACGAATCACACGGTAGTAGCAATTGAATGGTAAGTAAGTTAAGTTTACTTTAATATAGTTATGTACTAAGCATATGTGTAACTAGAATTCATAGGACCCCAAACCAAAATAAGATGGGCTCCCACTACCAAGTAACATAAATGGCTATAACTTAAGGTAAAGATAATAGGGTCAATTAATACACAGCTTGCATTTATTAGACTGCTCTGGAAAAATGATAGCTAAACTGATTGGTTGCCATGGGCAACAACGACAGTCTTACAGTTAAAGGGGATTTGCCGAGAGACAAAGATTCATACCTTTCAGCTTAGCCCAGGCAGAATGTCAACAAATCACGCTGAGTCATGAAGCTGTAGTGGAGAGAGGGAGAGAGGAAGGGGGGGGGAGGAATCCAAGGGAGCGTCTCAAAACTTTAAATGAACTAATAAACAGTACAACAGTGGATTCAATACAGAAGACACAGGCTTCATACACTTTCACTGTCAGGAGAAACCTACTGCTAAGAAGCAAGTAATGTAAACAAATCACGGAGCAAGAACAGAGACGACCACAGAAACACACAGCCAGAGCACAGAGCCTGCATAAAGGATCCTTTGACATGTTACAATCAAATAATCAACTATAACTTGTGAATTCTGTATACAAAAGAGAACACTAAATTTTACACAGCAGCTTGAAAGCTTCTTCATTTAGATAAAGCAGGGGTCTAATAACACTACAGCTAGTATTCTGTACACAAAAGAAAACATATTGCTACCCAGTGCCTTAAAAGACCATTCATTTTGCCTGTCATCAGATAAGAAGTGATTCACGCAAGCGCGGCCTTTCAGCTCCTGGGGCGTGACTAGGGGAAGCTTTGTGGGAAAACCAAGGGCATTGAGAAATGCGTAGCTCTCAAGTTTTTCACTTTTTTTAATCACATATATTTAGAAAAGTAATTAAATACCCATTTTGGAGGTTCCCACGTCAACATTACATGGTGGCAAAACCCCTTCAAATAGTTTTGATAATTAAGGCATTTTTCTTCTCCATATAATACATAAATTTGTGATTTCATGTAATTGGAAAATAAAGGGGGAGTTTTAAAAACTAAAATTAAAAATACTTTTAAGGAAAATTTCACATTCATATTGAGCGTATAGTGGTGCGTACTGTGCAAGCCGCTATACGACTGTTGTTTTAGAAGCACGTGCTGATCATGTCACTTCTTTCTGCTGACGCGCAATACATGTCAGAGAAAACGACAGAACGACAGGTAATCATAGCTCTCAATATGAACTATGAATTACCATATTTTGGGGGCCGATTTTGTGCATTTGAAACCCAAATTACCCCCCGAAAATGGCCTGAAAAAAACCTGTTAACATACCCTTACTGACCTGATAACCAGGTCTATTGTTCCAGCGCTGCCAATCTGGTAGGCCCTGCTGGTCCTCATTTACTCTACTACAGCAATGACATGCCCATGTTGTATACCAGTGACCCTTTTCGTCAATCCTTGCCAACATCTCATGCCATACAACACTAAGGCTGCTCAAGCACCATAAACAGGATTTAACTGGTTAGTAATGGTTTGTTATTTAATAGCACTTCTCTTCCTTGCCCATATTTTTTCTAACTTCAAAATACCCCTTAACTGAACCTACAATAAATCATACATCCCCTTTAAACAAATAAACACTTGAAAAGCAATATGTTGTATAAAATTACTTAAATATGTGATCCGACAGACCCATAACTTCCTCAGTCGTCAAATACCCTGGGTTATTGAGTAATCCTAAATAAAAAAAAGTCATAGAGAACAGATTTTGTAAGAGAAAAACAGCTTAGATTTTCAATAAAATGTGATACTTTTATCTTGTTTTTAAATCAGGGGATTAATGTGAGTATTAATGTAGGCATGAGGAGCTCAACAAAGTAAAAATATGCACTTTTACTGAAACCCGGGGTGGTATGATATTTGGTAAAATAGATAATGTATGTATAAAACACCATATATATTTTATATATAATATAATATATATTGTGTTATAATTTATATATATAAATATATAATATATATATGTGTGGTATAAAAATATACTTAAAATACAAAACTGTCCAAACTATTTTTGAGAGATCATAGCACTGCTGTTTTGTGCCAAGGGGAGTAACCCTCCCCATTCCTTCTCGGGATGATGAAGGGCGCAGGAGTGACAACACCTGGGAGATAATTAAACAGTCCAGCAGGTATTTTATGGAAGCTAGGAGACAGTTGGACGACGTTTCTTTTTTTTTTTCACCCTTCTGGCTGAAGACACAGCAGGCTAGTTGTGAGAGACAAGCCTGGGTGAGCCTAAAAGGGTTTCAGAATTTCTGAGTTTTGGGAAACTGGTTGGAAGAACTCTCCATTGGGAAAGAATGTTGAGCATTACTTTGGGTATCACAAGGGCGATAGTCGATAGTCGGCCACCATGAAAAAGGTTTTTTTCGAAAAGTCGATATTTGATCATCCCCTTTCCCATTAAAGTCAAAGGGAAAGAGCAAAAAAACCTTCATTCTTAGACCCAAACAGGGCAGGAGAATTTGGAATTAACACCCAAACAACGGGCCCAAAAATGGATACCGGGCTACATTTTGGGGGCACAACATTGGGCTAAAAAAGCCACAAAAAAAAAAAGTCACACACCTTAAACTTTCCTGTTTTGTACCACAGCATAAACCCTTTTAAAACCTGCTTCCCCCCAAAATTAAAATGTCCCAAAAGGGGCAGTATAAAATTTAACCATTTTTTTAAACTTGAACTGGACTTTAAATATCCCTGTCCTGGAACGAAAGCATGCCCTTTTAAAAACCCCCTTTAAACCCACAGTTTAAAAAGGGCCCGGAAAAAAAAGGGTGGGTTTTTTCAACCACCCTTTTTATTGAACGGGACTTTGAAAAACCCCCTGTCCGGAAAACCCCCAGCATGACCCTTAAACCTGCCTGACCCACAGATTAAAAAAAGGGGGCCGGAAAAAAGGAATTTTCAACCCCCTTTTAAATTTAAAACTGGCATGGATAAAAATTTTCCCCTGGGACCGCAGTATGACCATTAAACCTGCCCCGGACCCCCAAAATTAAAAAAGTGGGGAAAAAGGAGTCTTTCAACCCCCTTTTTAAAGTTGAATGGACACATACTGTCCCTTTCCGGGGCCCACTTATGCCCCAAAAACCCTTTCGACCCCCAGTTTAAAAAAAGTCCCGGGAAAAGGGGAGTTTTTCCCAAAAACCCAAATTTTAGTTGAACGGGACTTTGCCCAAAACCCTGCCCCGGGGACCGCAGCAAACCCTTAAACCTGTCGCCCCAAAGTTTAAAAAGTCCCGGGGAAAAAGTATTTTTTTCAACCACCTTTTTAGTTTGAATTTGGGAAACATTAACTATACCGCCCCAGGGCTACAGCATGACCCCCAAAACCCCGCATTGACCCCCAAATTTTAAAAAATGCCAAAAAAAGGAGTCTTTCAACCCCCTTTTTTAGTTAAAATGGACATTGATTCCCATTTTCCTGTCCCCACAAAAATGCCCCGGGGCCCGGGAGTTACGGGGTTGCGGTGAGAGCCCAGGCTGGCCGTCCTTAAATCTATTAACAAAAATTTTTAAAATGCCCTGATGACGCAGCAATGAAAATTTGTCGTCCTGAAGCAAAAGGGCGAAGCAAAAAGTTTTAAAAAACTCCGGGCCTTTTCCCCTCAGTCCACAGTCAAGCCCTGGGAAAGGCGCTTCCCCCTCCGTTGAGTTGCGGACCAATTGAGCTTCAATTGGAAATACTGGGGGTTTAACGCTTGTTACACCCAGGTGCCCTTTTTTTGGGCTTTCTTTTTCAAATTTTACTCAACGTGCTGGGGGAAAATGGTTTCTGTACTTTGTTCTCTGTCCATCCTCCATGTCCCTGAAAAACCCACATTGGAAAGTTTTTCCAAAACCCAATCCCTTGTACAATTTAAGGAATTTTTATAACGGCAAATTTTTTTAACATCCCAAGTTTTTTTAGTATTTAAAAAAATTCAAGAAAACAAAATTTTTAAAATAGGAGGGAACCCCAACTTTCTTTTTTTTCTCTTTTTTAATTAAATGGGTTGTCTCAATACGGGGTTGATAACTATGTTAAAGATCTTGAAAAAAACAAGTCATTTTGTAAAAAGGTTGCCCCTTTTAAAACCAGTGTCCTATTTTTCCTTTTTTTCTGCCCGCACCATCCCCCTTAAAGCCACTCTTGCCCCTTTGTGAAAACAAATGTCTTTTGGGGAAAAAAAATTTTTTTAAAAATTGGAAACCTGTATTTATAGTTTGCATGTAAAGCAAAATGCCCCCAAAAAATTTAAAATAAAATGCCCCATGACCACTTTGGACAATTGTGAAGAAAAAAATGTCGGTTAGAAACAAAATTTTTTTAAATTAAAAAAGACCTGAAGTATAGTTTCATCCCCCAGAAAAAAAGCCTCCAAAAATTCAAAGAAAGCCCCTTTGAGCCATTTTGGGACAATTGGTGAAGAAAAAAGTCGTTAGAAACAATTTTTTTTTTTATAATGGGGCCTGAAAAGTTTTTGGGCATGTCACAAAAAATTGCCCAAAAATTCAAAAAATCCCCAAAAGCCATTTTTTAAAATTTGGGGAAAGAACAAATGTCTGTTAAAACAACTTTTTTTTTAAATAGGCCCGTAGTTTTGGCTACTTTTTAAAAGCGGCATGCCCCAAAAAAAATGTTTAAATAGGCCCTTCTAAACCACTTTTTTAAAAAATTTTTTGGGGGGAAAAAATCCCCAACTTAAAAGCCACTTTTTCTGTTCCAAAGGCCCAAAAAATTATTGCTGTATTAAACAGAAAACATGACCCCAAAAAAAATTATAAAAAAGAAAACTACCCACGGAAAAAAATTGTGAGGAAACCCATGCCCCCAAAAAACCTTGACAATAAAAAAAATTTTAAAAGATGAAGTGAGTAAAGGGAAATAGGGGTTTTTTGTCAAAAAACCCCCTTGGTTGTTTTTTAAACAGTCTCCTCACGAAAAACCAGCAAAATGAACTTTTTGGGAAAACTAAAAAAAAAAATTGCAGAAAGAAATGAAAAAATTTTTAAAAATAAGTTTTTTCCCAAGAGGGCCCAATTTTGTTTGGAGAGGAATGGAAGTAAAACCACAATTTAATCGGTGACCTCGGCAATTGGGGGGCCCCAACATCATCAGAGATCCATGCCTGATTCATCTTGTGAAAGCAAAAAGATCCCCCAATTTTCTGTGGAAAACCGGTTGGGTTTTTGTCTTAAAGGGCCCCCTCCCGGGGTGCTGAAGGGGCCTTTAGATATGGGCGCTGGCCCACGGGCCCGGACAACACCTTTGGCGTGGGGGAGGGCCCGTCCCGGGCCCCTTCTTCCCTTTTTGGGTACCCCGAAAATCAAATTTGGGGCCGGGAAAAAACATACAAAAAAATCGGGGGGGTTTAGCGCAGATAGTCGTGGGACCATGATCTTAAGCTTTGGGCTTTTGGGGGTTTGTATGTTTTTGCCCTCATTGCATGCATTTGGTGGGGGGTTTTGGAAAATAAAGATTGCCAAGGTACCCATTAGGCTTCTGCCACCCTTGCCTGCTTTCTTTCTGGGAGATGCCATACGGCTACTTGGCACTCTACTTTCTGTCACGGGTTTTTTGTGGGGGTTGTTCCCCGTGACATTTTTAAGAACGTGAACAGGAAGCAACAATTGGGCTCCCCCGGGTTTATCAATCAGGGAAGGGCTCCAATTTTCCCGCATTTTAAATTTTTTATTTTTTGGGGGGGTGGAAGGAAATGCTGATTTTGTTTTGACCGGGGGTCCAGGAGGGGGGCCAACCCAAATAAAATTTTTGTTCATTTTGATGGCCTTAATGCAATCATGTTGGAGGAAATGGAGCATTTCCCAAACACTTTATGTAGGATGGAGCCTTGAACCCCCAAACCTCGGAAACGAGGGGCAATAGCAAAAAATGAAATTTTCCCCATCTTCCTCCCCCCGCCCAAATTCGCACCAACCTCTTTCCCAAGGCAGGGGGGCGGTAACTTTGGTGCTAGGAATAAACCCCTCCCCCCCTTCTCCTCTCCTCCCCCCCCCCGCCGGCCCCCGGGACAGCTTCAACACAGCCCTGACTTGGGTGAGAAGATGCACCCTGGGGAGCTGATGCCCACCTTTCACTAGCTCTGGAAACCCCCAACCACTGCCCAATGAAGACCGATGAAATTGTGAAACTGCGGGCCTTGGATTTGAACCCGGGGAGAAATCCCGGTCCCATCTGTGTCCTCCCTCCTCTTCGTGGCGGGGGCTTGTTTTTTCAAAATTTTTCCCAAAGATCGTTCCCGAACTAAAGGCCCCACAAAACCATGCTGACAAGGGGATTGTCCGCATGACCCTTTTAGTGCTTTTAAAAACTGGGGAAAATATGGTGAAAAGCTCTTTCAACCCGCCCCCACTCTCGGGGCTCAACCCCCCCGAGGGCCCCACCGCTGCTTGGGCAGGGGCCCTGTGTCATTCTTTTCTGCGAATTGGGATTGCGCTGCTGCCCCCAATTCCCGGAGAAAATTTTTGGGGGGTGGAATTCCGTGTTTTGCCACGTCAACAATGAGACGGTTTACGGGGAGGCCCAGCTGACGCTGCCAAAACCCGCCAGGCGGGACGAAGCAGGGTGGGGAATGGGGGAAGTGCGAACTCCCAACCCCCGAAGCCTTCTTCAGCAGGGAGTCCAAAACCCGGGGAGCTCTTTTTGAAAATTTTGGAAAGACCCGGTTTATGACATGTGGGGCCAGGGGAAGGGGTGTGTCCAGCCTACCCATCTTAAGGACGGACAGCGATTTTGCCCGTTTTCGCAACCCCCTTGCCGGCCAAAAAAGGTTTCTTGTTCCCCCCCACCCGCGCTCGGGCTCGTTGCGGGGGAGGTCTACAGCTCCTGGGCCTTGTGGGGACGGTCTCCCCAAAACAGATTTTAAATTTTAAAATGGGCTTGGTTTTCTTTGGGGACCCTGATGCCCCAAGGGCCTTGGGGGAAAAGCCCCCCGCACCCTCCCCCGCCGGTTTTGAAGAGCCCTGGGGCCCAGCCTGAGGCCACCCCCCTCACCCCCAGAGACATCCAAAACCCCGCAAAACCCCGTTTAGCCCGTTCCCCAAGAGGGTATAGGGGGCCTTGGCCGTGCTTCAGTCCCTGAGTCGGTGGTCCAAATGGACTTTTTTTTGGCCACAATGCAGACAACGCGCTTAAAAATTTTTTTTACAAGTGGCTGGCCAAGGGGGGAGGGACGGGGTTTTTTGGCAAAGAAATGCTGCTCGGCATCTGGGTATTTGGGGGCAGGAAAGGGCCTTTGGGACTGGGGAAAAACCCCTTTTTTGTCCACCAGACGGAAAGGAACATTTCCAAGGCCAAAACCCGGGAAATTTCCCGGGACATTGGGGTTTTTGGCTTTGGGAGGGTTTTGGGGTTTTACGTGTTTCTTCTGTTTCCCAAATCGGGAAGACAAAAAGGCGGGCTGCTGGGATGGCCCTGTACGGGGGTGAGGGGTAAAAACTGGCGGAGGAAAAGGGGTAGGGTGGTCTCTGGGGGTGCGGGGTGGTATTTGGGGCAACGGTGGAGGCTGAAGCGGAGGCGATCCCTATCAAGACTCTGAGGGGACATGGGCAGCAGGAACGTTTGGTGGGGGGCGGAGAAGGCAGAGCAGGGGGTTTGGGGACAGGGGTTTGGGACCCCCGGGCTTCGGCCCTGGCCTTTTTTTGGCCCAAGGGGTTTTCCCTCCATTTCAACTCAGGCTTCCCGCTGAAATGTGATAGCAGTTGGTGGGGAAAAACCCATTTAAAGGGTTTCCCTTGCCTCTATTATGCGTTTAAAAAAAAGGCGGCCAATGACCCCGCGGGGGTAAATGAGGTTGCTAAAAGGGGAAGGCCCAGGCTTGAAAAGGCCCGGCCCTTTTTGCCCGGGGCGATAACGAGGAGCGGGGTTTGCGTTTGACCGGGCGGGCGGAATCATATAAACGGACTTCTGCGACCCCCCTCCCCCTCTTTTGTGGCAGGCCCCTATTGACACTCCCCCATCGTCTTCCCCTCGCCCATTGATGAAGCGCTCGAAAGCAAATTTTTTGCGGGGAAAAGCCCACGGAAGGGACCCGAAAATTTGTCGTCATCATCCCCATCATAAACCCACAGGGGGGTTGGTCGTCCCTGCCCTTTCTGCACCCGGGAAAGCTGGGGGCCAAAAAGAAAGAGGGCCTAAAGGGGCGTTCCCAAACCCCCCGGTTTTTTTCCCGTTGACCGGCTTCCTTCTCCTCCCTGATGGCTTCAGTAACTGGGCGCCCAGACCCAGACTAAATCATCCTCTTGATTTTTTAAAACATCCCCTTCTGCCCCCAAACCCGGGCCTTTTCATCAAAGAGGTCTTCAAAAACCCAAAGGGGATTACCCAAACAGTGGGGGGTACAGGGAGTTGACTTTTAGGCTGTTCATTTTTGGACGGTTTGGGGATGATGCTGATACGCCCATTTGTGCCGTGCGGGGAAACGAGGGGAAAGACTCCTGGATGGGGTTGCAAAACCCAAATGAAGGACGT
The DNA here is from genome assembly GCA_025379985.1 of Phyllomedusa bahiana. Lineage (NCBI taxonomy): Eukaryota > Metazoa > Chordata > Amphibia > Anura > Hylidae > Phyllomedusa > Phyllomedusa bahiana. Next base: position 122,031 of record JAODAL010002261.1, on the reverse strand, counting down.
TTGGGGCGCGCTGTTTTTCTTTTATGGTTTCGGGGGGCCCCCGACCCAGCGATGAAAACCCCTAAAGGCCCTGAAAACTGACGACCCGGGTGGATGCGTTTTTGTCCCCAAGCACGGAAGGGGGGCACCTTCCTGTACCTCTACCTCCATGTGCTCCCCCCCTCTTTGCTGCTTACCACTGCTTTTTTGGGCTCCATGTTCGAAAATAAAAAAATTTGAAAAGGGTATGGAAAAATTTTTTGGAAAGTTTTATTAAAAGACGGCAAATCACAGTTTATTCTCAAGCCCCTCTAATCAAAAAAAAAATTTTGGCTGGATTCAAATTTAAGGAAGGTGCTCTATCAAAAAAATTTGGGAAGGGGCCCCAAAGTGAAAAAAACCCGTACTGTTTTTGTTTTCGTATAATCACAGTATTTTTTTGCAACTTTAAATTTCATTTGTGGGGACTAAAAGGGCCCTGTTCACGACGGCTTTTTTCCCCCGTTTTTTGGGGGGGAAAGGGTTTTAACGATCGTCACCCGTGGGGAAAAATCATTTCCGAAAAAAAGTCACGGGCCTATTTCTTTTGTTTTTCAATAAAAAAATAGGGCCCTGTCGTCACACGAGCCTTTATTTTCCGTGCCGGTTTTCCCGGCGTTTTGACAGGGAAACCCGGAGGGAAAAAAACAATGACATGTCAATTTTTTTCCGGAGGGGTTCCCCATCTTAAAGGTTTGGGAAATGGTAAATTTCCGTAAAAATCAGTTACAAAACGTGCCCCCCTTTTAGTGGCATTATTTGCAACTGTTTTTTTCAATTTGATTTCGGAAGTATTTACATGGGAAAATCCGATGAAAAATACTTTCTGAAAAAACCCGTGTGAACATAGCCAAAATTTGCTGTTTTCAGATTTACGTGAAAGGGCTGCGTCAATGAAAAAAAGCTATAGTGGGCCAAAGTAAAAAAACCCGTATCGGGTTATGTTTTGGGTTTAATACCGGAAATTTTTTTGCACCTTTAAATTCCCCTGTGGTACTAAAAAAATTGCTTTTTTTCAGATTTACGTGCAAGCTGCTTCAATGAACAAAGCTTAGTGCGCCAAAGAAAAAAAACCCACGTACTAAAATGTATTCGGAAAAAAAAGGGTATTTTTTGGCCCCTACCCAATTTCCCACCAGGGGAAAACTAAAAATTGGCTGGATTAAAAAATTTTAAAACTGCAAGGTACTCTATAAAAAAATTTGGGGCTGGGAAAAAAGTAAAAAAAAACGTTTTGGGTAATGAAATTCGGTAAATCAAGGTATTTTTGGCACCTATCAATTCCCCTTTTGGTATACAAAAAATTGCTGTATTAAAATTTAACTCCCAAGTAGTTATAACAAAGCGGCTCGCCAAAGTGAAAAAACATGAAATTCTGAAATGTATTGGATAAAAAAAGGGGTTTTTTTTTTGGCCCCCCCAAAAATTTCATGGGGGTGAAAAAAAATTTGCGAAATTCAAAATTTAAAGTGCAAGGTGCCTAATGAAAAAAGGGTTTAGTGGCCAAAGTAAAAAAAACATGTATCTGAAAATGTTTTCCGGATAAATTAAAAGGTTTTTTTTTGGCACCTATAAATTCCCCATGGAAAACTACAAAATTGGCTGGATTAAAATTTTAACTCCAAGGGGGGCTTATAAACAAATCTGGACGGGGCAAAAGTGCAAAAAAAACGTATCGAATGTATTCGGATAAAAAAAGGGGTTTTTTTTGGCCCCATCAATTCCGGATTGGTGATACAAAATTGCAGTATTAACTTTTTAAGTGCAAGGTGCCTCAATGAACAAAGGTATCGCCAAAGTAAAAAAAAAACACGTATCTAAAATTTTTTCGGATAAACCCAAGGTATTTTTGGAACCTTTAAACCCTGTGCTGATTGTGGATTTTTAATTTAATACAAGGTGGATATTTTTCAAAAAAGGTGGAAGGGGCCAAAAATTTGGGAAAATGAACCTATCTAAATGAAAACCCTGTAATAAAAGTGGAGTTTTGGCCCCCCAAAACCCAAAAAAACCCTCCCAGTTACTAGAAAAGATGGTTTTCCTTAATTTTTTGGCTCCCCCAATACCCGGGAATATTTAAATAGAAAACTTTTAATAATAAAGCTTTGAAATGCCCTAAAACTAATTTCTTGGTGCTTTATCCATTTATTCTTTATGAGCTTGTCTGTGTTCGCCCCCCGGGGGGCCCCCCCCCCCCTCCCCCCCCCGGATTTACAGCGGTAGATTGCCCCCTTTAAAAAAATTCTCTATCAAAATTTATAAAAAAATTTTCCCAATCTCTAATCTAACTAAAAAGGGTAAGGACCCAAAAGCAAAAGTAGGGTTTCTCTGTGAAAAAAATTATAAAAACTTTGGAGCTGTTTGGACAAAAGCAGAGCGCAGGGTTCCTTTGCTCTGAGACCCAAAAGGGGGGGGGGGGGGACCTTGGGGCCTGAACGGAAAACCGGGTTCTTGTAAAACGGGGGCATTTTGATTTTTCCGGGCCAACCCAAACCCATAAAACCCCCAGTCTTTGAGTCGCACACACATCTCCCCTGCTCTTTTCTGAAATTTTGATTTGCTGGCCGCCAAAATTTAAAGGGGAAGCCCCAAAAAAAGGGCGGATCTTAAAGATGATCCACAGATTTTAACCTAAATTTCGCATAAATCTAAAAAACCCGATCCCCAAATAAAAACTGTGGATTTCAACTTTGCGATAAAAATCGTTTCCAAAAATATATGGGTAAACTTCTTTTTTCATTGATCCGGAAGGAAAGGGCCATTTTGCTTGTTTGCCTTGTCTATTTTTGTTTTGCTACAACCTTTAACTCTTTCCTGACAGAGCCTTTTTTTTTTCTCCTCACGCTCGTTTTTCCCTCCTCGCCTTCCAAGAACCATAACTTTCTTATTTTTCCCCCAAACCCATAGCCCAATGAGGGCTTTTTTTTTGTAGAAAAAAGTATTTTGAAATGGTGTCATTATGTCCCATAGAATTTTACAGGAAAACCCCCCCAAAAATTCTGGTGGGGTGAAATTGAAAAAAAAAAAACTTGTGCCATGTTTGGGGGATTTTGGGTTTTTATGGTTTCAATTTTGGTAAAAATAAACTTTATATGTATTCAAAGGGTTTTGAAAAGGGAACTCGGAATCCCCAAACATGTACTTTTTTTGGGAAGTTTTGGTCCCGGGTAAAAAAATTTCCCCCAAACCCATTCTTTAAATTTGCTTGCATTCCCATTTTCTGGGGACCAAAAAACTGTGAATAAAAAGACAGCTTTGCTTATGATTTTTAATTGAAAAGTAACTTTTTTTTCATGTCCCCTTATTCGAAGACCATTTAAAAAAAAGATAAACCCCCTTTAAAGGGGTTTTTTTCACAACGGGTTTTAACTCCGTGTTACACCCATTTTTTTTAACCCGGTCCCAGGGACTAAAGGGATGGCCCCCAGAGAGGGAACAAAAACAATTTGCAGTGACTTTATCATGCTGTTATAAAGGAAAAACACCAGCGGGGTTTAATGAGAGATCGCCGCTGCATGTTTCCTCCTGCCTGTCGGCTGCGTCTTTGAAAGAATTGCATGTCAATTCTTTCAAAAACGGAGCCGACGGCAGGAGTGAAACATGCAACGCGATCTCCCCATGTGAACGCCGCTGCGTTTTTCCTCATAGACCGCAGTTGATAATCTCACTGCTAATTGTTTAGATCCGTCTCTGGGTCCGTCCTGTCGGTCCCTGGGATGGATCTAAAAAGCGGATGTAACACGGAGTTAAAACTCCGTGTGAACAAACCCTAACAGCACTGAAAACCACTGGTCCCTCATCCAGCGTAGAATCTCCCTGGCCCAGGCAAGATGATGATGCCTGGGTCTGGTGGTGTGGTTAAAGGGGTTGTCTCACTACACTGATTCATCTCACCACAGTCCTGCTTTCTTGGTTTCATTTTGAATTCAGGGGCGTGTTTACTGGCTTCTACTAGGCTGCAGTAGAAGCCAGGTCTCTAGCTATAGCAACCAGTGCTGGCAGCCTATCATGAGAGATTGAACAGGTCTGTAGTTATAGAGACCTGAGGAGCTGATGCAGCCAATACAAGAGGGGATATCTCAGAATACGTAGGATAGTGTTAATGGACAGATATTGCAAAGTGACTTTTTTTTTTGCAAAATCTTTAATATTAAAAGCAATTCTTCTAGTGAGACAACCCCTTTAAGTACCCTTGACGGTCTCTTATCATGCAGACCACACTGATGTAAATGGTTTCGAATGGTCTGATATGACATTTGGTTGCCTCTCACTCCCATTAAATGTGCCTGGAGTTTTGTGGCATTCATCATCCGCTTCTGCAGGGCATATACATATGCACATTCATACATACCGCATGTGTCACCACATACATGATTATACTGAGCATCAATAAAAAAAATACTGTAAAAGAGTCACATTTTGCATATGGAGCCATAGTGGATTTTTATTTCACATTAGGAAAAGTTAAGTAAACTAGTGGAGTAGCTCTCTTGGGTCCCTGTGGTGTAGTGGTTAACCCTCTCATAGGCAAGTCAAATGAAGGAGCTTGTGTTTTTAGTGCAAAAAGTGACTCTTTTGCAGTGATTTTTTTCATTGATATTGTGCTCAGCAGAATCATGTTTAAATTTTTCTGGCACCTTCATCAATCAAACCCAGTCTCTGGCACCCAGTCTCTGACCTTCAGTATCCAAACTATCAAGCAGTTTCTTTTACGCTTCTCACACAACAATCCAGTAAGTAAATATAATTCTACTTTAGCTGACTCCTGAAGCAATATTTTAGAAGTGTCTTAATTACTTTTACTTACTTTTTTTTAGTGTAGCTTTTCTTCTTTTTAATGAATTACACAAATTTATTAACTCCTGCACTATAGGACCTTGCCCTACTATTACAGTCTAATCCTCCAGGCACTGCTGCCCCTTCAAGGCCCAAGTTATCAGAAACATGACAGAGACTTTAATATGTTGCCCCTTTCCAACGGGACAGATTTTTTTTGTGGATTTTTCATGCAGATTTGCACATGGAAAATTCACAGCAGATGGAATTTTATAAATTTCATATCCATGTGCCAAAATTTCCCAAGCAGAAACAGACCTGTGGTGTGGACTCCTTCCCAGACTCCATGAGAGAGAAAAAGGGAAGGTGAGAGGATAGTGAGATCCTCTGTGAATAAGAGAAGTTAGGCTAATGCTTTTCTCTCAGTTGTGTTAAATCCGGGATAGGCAGTGTTGGAATCAATTAGAGCTTACAAAGACATGGAAAGATGCCGTGTGAACGTAGAAGGATACTCCTGTCCCACAGGCTAGCAACCAAACAACATGTTGAAGAGGAGGAATTTATAAGAGACGGTTCCTGGGAAAACCCTGGGTGACAACTGAGAGACTTTCTATCATCAATCTACCTATTCTTCCAATCTGAGTTTAATAAATCCTTTAAGCAATCACTGGTTATTTTGATTGAACTCTGAGCTTGCCGGTATTACAAACATATTTAATGCATGAACAGAATGGGGGAAAAACGGCAGAAAATTTGCACCAAAATTCCAATGATCTGTTGCAGATTTTACTTTTGGATTTTCTGTAGAAGATTTCTGCAACATTTCAGTCCTGTGTGCATTCACCTTAACAGATCTCTGTTGTTAAATCCATTGTATACCAGTATCAATGATGATCATGACATGCAAGGATGAGAATAAACAGGCACACTGTGTGGCAACATATATCTTAATTTTAACTGCATAGCAAAATTCCTTCTTATTTGCAAATCCTTCAAAATATAAATTAATCACTAGTATATGCAGAGGTCCCTCAAGTTAAAAAGGCCTCAAGATAGAGTATTTTCACAATACAATAGTCTTTCCTGTGATTCTGCTGATCTGTGGCATATGTGATTGACTGAAAGATCCATTGAAGCATCATGATCATGAACATTTTACTTGTAAAATTACTTGTTTTTGAATGGTTGACTAGGTTATCCACTTCCTCCCAGATGACATCTGACAACCCCAGCCAAGAGCCGGTGGGTTTGTACAACCCTTAGTTGGCATGGCCCGGGAGCAGGTCAGGGGCCCTCACCTGTCCTCAACCTGCCTCTGTCCCCTTCAGTTCCCTCTGCCAGAGACCTACTATTTGCTGTCGGCTATGGGTCGCTATGCAGCGGGGGCGAGCTATGTGAGGACAGTGAGCAGCTACTTGGCAGCAAAGAGGTGGGGCAGACATCCGCTGCTTCTTCCAGTAGGCGGGCAAGTAGTGATGTGGAGAGTGGCATGGGAGGTTATGTTGCAAGCGGTCAGGCTCTGTACACCGAGACCGTTGAGGAGGACTGTAGTGACGGGGAAACAGTAGTCTATGACGATGTAGCCAATCGCACTTGGGAGCCAGGTGAAGCAAGGGCTTCATCATCATCATTGTTGGGAGAAGAGGGCGGCAGCTTGCGCATCAGGCAGCGGCTTAGTCAGCAAGTTGGTAGTGTGGCCGGGAGTCAGCAGGGTGGCAGCAGTGCGAGATTTGGAACCAAATGGCCACGGGGTAGACCACCCGCTTACTAGGTCCCTTCCGACCCAGAAAGTAGCTCCGTAGGGGCTCACTGAGGCAGTGGCGGTAGCAGTCAGTCAGTGCGTAAAATCACCTACTCCGCGGTGTGGAAGTTTTTTGCCAAGAACCCGGAGGAGGCAAGCATAGCTATATATAGAATCTGTGCGCAGAAAGTGAAGCATGGCCAGGGATCTAATATTGGCACCACGGCCCTGCGTCAACGTATGCAGCATCACCATCCAGTGGCCTTGGAGAAATGTGGCTCATATGTGGTGGTCTATCCTGCCGCAGCAACAGCTGCAGCACCCAGTGGCACGCATCCTATTTCAGTCAGTCAAGGCTCCACCACCTCTGCCGATGGGAACTGTCTGTCTTTCCCATCATCTACCGGTCCAGATGCTCCTGCTCTTTGCCACTCATGGCACAAGCAGTCGCTCATCGAGGCGATTGCCAAGAGACAGCAGTTTGGGTCTAGCCATCCTAAGGCACAGAAGCTAACCGTGCTCCTGTCCAAGTTGGTGGTACTGCAGTCCCTCCCTTTTCAAGTGGTGGACTCTGCACCGTTCAGAGAACTGATGGCTGTGCCGAGCCAAGGAGGAGAATCCCAAACTGTCATTTCTTTTCAAAAATGGCAGTACCAGCCCTGCAGAAATATGTAGGACAGAAGGTGGGCCAGTCCTTGAGCCTGTCGGTGCCTTCCAAAGTGCACGGCAACACGGACGTGTGGAGCTGTAACTATGATCAGGGACAGTACATGTCCTTTATGGCCCACTGGGTGAATGTGCTTCCTGCTCAGCCACGCCACTTTCTCCTCCACATTGTCAAACTGCTGATCTTGTGCCAATGTCCTCCTCCTCCACCACCTCAGCCTCCATAAGTCTTAGTTCTCCTCCAGCATATCACATGTGCAGGGCATGTCGGTGTCACGCAGTTCTACACCTGGGTTGCCTGGGCGAACAAAGTCACACAGGGGAGGAACTGCTCCGCGACATGAAAGACAAAATTGATTTGTGGCTTGCTCCGCAACAACTGAAAATCGGAACCATGGTGACAGACAACGGAAAGAACATGGTGTCTGCGCTGTGCTGAGGAGGGCTGAGCCATGCACCCTGCATGGTGCATGTGTTTAATATAGTTGTCAAACATGTTTCTCAAGTCTTCCACAAGACGTTCAAGAAATGTTCAGGAAACTTTACATGCACTTCAGCCATTCCTAAAGCGCCATGCACAGCCTCCTTGAACTGCAATGGCAGAACGGCCTCCCCCAACATAGGCTGATATGCGACGTTTCCCCCCCTTTGGTTTTCCCCACCCTCCATTTTTGGCCCAAAACCTTTTATGAACAGAAAAAGGGGCCTTTTTAAAATGATTTTTGATGATCAAAGCAAACAGGAGAAACTCCCCTGTGTAATTTTGATGTCAGCCAGTGGCAGTCTTTGGTGAAAATCTGTCGTTTGTTTTCAGGCCCTTTGGGGAAAGGGCCACGTTTTTTGTCAGTCCCGGACTAAGGGATGAACAGATGTTTGAAAAAATCGTCTGGTCGGGGGGACTGGAGACATGGTGACTCCCTTTTCTCAGGGCCCACATAAAGTACAGTGGTGGCTGAACTGGAGGAGGGGACTTGGAGCAAAACAATTTCTGGTAAAATTAGGGTTTTTCTACCCAGGTGAAAGAGAGGAGGAGCAAAGCACCCGGGAGGAGGTAGGGGGAGGTGGATGACAAAACCCCCCCCGTGGCAGTATACAGTGGGGGGATGGAGGCGGGGAGCCCAGAGCCCTTTTGCGCAGATGGCCCGCAACTTGCTGATTTGCCTGGGTAGGCCCACCCGAATAGTCCCACCCCCGGCAGAGCAATAATTTTCTGGATCTCCCCCCTTTTGGCCCCTCGCAAAGGGACCAAAAGGGGGGTTTTTTTTTTCCCCTGCCAAAGGGGGAGGACAATCTAAAAGTACTATGAGACATCTGCTTTTTAGTCATTTGGTATGCAATCTGCTCATCCTCCATCCCTAGAAAGGGTCTGACGGGGGGTTTTCCTCAGCGCTCACGAAACCACTGACACGGCTGCTTTTTTTGGGGGGGTTGTAGGAGCGGGACCAGCTCCTCAGCAGCATCCTGTGTCGGGAAGTCGTTGATGAGGGCTTTTTTCCCACCCGCCTAGTGAGGAAGGTACACCCCCAGCACCCTTCAGAAAGGCCCGGGAGCAGCCCCTTCCAGCAGGTAGTGACCTATTTTCACAGTCCCCCTTGCCACTTCACATTGAAGATCCGCTGGACTACGGGGAAAACCCAAACGGGGATTTGTGGCCGCAAACTTCCCGGGTTTGCGCTGGGAACCCTGCCCGCCGGCCATTTTTGTGTGGCATCAGGGCCGGGTTTTCAGTGCAGGGGGGGGCCATAGTTACCCCAAGGAGAACTCGCTTGTCCCCCCAAAATTGGGGGAGAGACTCACCTTTGTCAAGATGAATCAAGCGTGGATCAGCCAGGTTTTCCAAACACCAATCCCTGATGCATCAGATTAATCACCCCTTTGCCGCCTCACCCAAACATTGAAAAATTTTTTTTCGGGATTCTTCTATTTTCCTGCCCCCTCCCCAATGCCACACTTTTGCTGACAGTTTCCCCTTCCCTACCAACCCCCATCTTTACCGGGGAAACGGGTTATTGCCCCCCACCTCCCCCCTCTTCACTGGGCTTTTAAAGAGCTTTTTGTTTGCTGCTCCCACCCCCCCCATTTAAGGTTCCTCATGTTTGTTTTTTTTTTTTTTCTGCTGTCCCATCCACACTTGTCATTGTCCCAATTTTTGGGGCCTACTCATGTTGCCGGCCCCCCCCTTCCCACACTCAAAATCTTTGGGTTCATTTCTATGGCCTACCCCAGGGTTGCTCCCCCACCTCCACAGTCTATCATTTGCCACTCTGTGGCCTATTTCATGTTGCCCCCACCCCCCTCATTATGCCCCCTAGTTTTCCCCCCTTCTAAAAATTTATGTCTTTTTCCCCACTTTTTGGCCAAAATGCTGCTCTTTTGCTTCTGTCACCTTCACACTGTGCAATTGTGCCACTATATGGCCTACTCATGCTGCTCCCACCTCCACAAAATGTCATTGTTCCACTCTTTTCCTCCCTCTGTTGCCCCCCCCCTCCAACTTTTGTCTTTGGGTGACACTTTTGGGGCCCTTTACTCATGTTTTCCCCCCCCCTGCCCCCCTCCACAATCTGTCTTTGTGCCACTTTTGGTGACCTACTCTTTTTCCCCGCCCCCTCCCCCCCCCAACGGTGTCATTGTTTCCCCTTTTTTGGCCTACTCATGTGTGCCCCCTTTCCAAAAATATGTCATTTTTGCCACTCTGTGTCCTACTCATTTTTTGGCTAACCACTCTTTTCATTTAGACCCCCCTGTGGTTTGCTAATGCGTTTCCACCCTACCCCGCTTATATTTCCCCTAATTTTTTGGTTTTTACCCTTCTTTTAAATTTTTTTAGAAGAAATAAAAAAAAGGGGGGAAACAAACAAAACCCGGAATATGTCTTCAGAGAACCCCGAAAGGGCCCCGTATAAAACTTTGGCCCCTTTGTCTGGATTTTTCTGATGTTTAAGGTACCCAAAAACAGTAGTGGATACAAAACACAAAAGACATGAAAAATATTAAATTTTTACTTGTCATCTCTGTTTTGGATAAAACTCCTGTTTTTTTTGGGCTTTACCCAATCTGATGGTTTAATTGATTTGATTAAAAACAGACACTGAGGGGATGAAAGGAAGGGCAAAATTGACGTAAATGCAAAATTATGCGGCCCCCCAAACCCCTCTCTTTCAGGGGGGGGGGGCTCAAAGTATTAGCTTTTTAACCCGAACGGGTTTCCCTTTCATAATTTTTGGGAAATTCATTGATGATGGTGTAAAAGGAGTGCGTTTTTTTCCCCCGCTACAGTGGGATCTTAGCCCTCAGTTTGGTTCTTTCTGTGGCGCTGACATTAAAAATGTCAGGCCCGCGTTTCCCCCTGCAGTTATTTGGTCAGTTTTGCCCTGTAAATGCCCAGAAGAGTGAAAATGGATGCGGGTTCTTAAACGCGGCGTCTGTCCTTTTGGTGTCAAAATTAAAAAACAGCATTGTTTCAAAACCAAAAACCCCGCCGCTTGGGTACTTCAGCATAAAACAATGTTCTACAACACCCCACAGGCTCTCCGCAGCCAGGAAATAGCTGTTTTTTAATGCAATTCACCGCAAATAAATTCTGACCGAAACAAATTTTGGGGGGGAAAAATTTGGCGAAAAGCCAAATCAAATTTTTAGAAATTTTGTCATACTTTTCTTAATATCCCTTTGGGGCCCAAATTTTTTAAAATGGGAAGGGTTTCAAAAATTTTTTCTATATCTGTAGAATAAGTGTTTTTCATGATGCTTGTTTTAATAAAAATGGAATTTTTGTAAAGAGAATATCACGCATAAATGTAAAAACAATATTTTCCCGATAAAGGGTATCATTTAAACTTGGGGATTTTAATAGGCCCTTTTAAACAAAGTTTAAAAGTCATGGGGGCTGGCGCGGGTGCCGTCACCCCTTGCTGCCTGGGTCCCGGCGCCTGGTCACTTCCCGTCCAAAGCCCCCCCCCCCCGTGCTTTTCCCGCTTCTGCCCCGTTTCCCCGGCCCGGGCCCCGCGCACACCTGCTGCTTTGGGTGCGGGGCGCGATGACTGGTCCCGGGGTTTAAAGGGCCAGCGCGCCGGTAATTTGTCATTTCCGGCCCCTGGTCCTATTTTAATGGACACCCCCCCCCACTCTCCCGCCCGATTGTTGGTGTGCGTTAGTGATTTTTGAGAGGGGTTTTGATTCGGTTTTTATTACCCCCTGTACCAGTCCGTTTTCCCCAAAGTTTTCCCCGGGCCTTGCCTGTTTGCTGCCTGTCCTGGGCCTCTGCCCCTCTCTGACCACGAAACCCCTGCCGCCCCCCCGGGCCTCCTGCTTCCCCCCCCTACGTCTCTGGATTTGAATTTTGTACCACGCATTACCCCGGGGCCCCCATCCCCAAGCAAAATTTCGTCAGGGGTAGCGACCCGTTAGCCTCCGCCCCAGCCCAAAATCCATCCCGCTTTGGGGCGGGGCCCCCTGGTGAATACCGGGGGTACAAGACTTTCCCCTCCCCGGCGTGGCTTAAAATCTCGCTTGCAGTGGTCCAAAGGGAAACCCCCAACCTGTTACAGTAAACAAGCATGGAAAGGGAGATAGGTCATGGCTAGTTTAAATGAAGCAAAAGATTATAGTAGCAATGGTACATAATATTTAGCGTTAATGCAAGAAGGTATTTAAACAGGTATTTAAACCCAGCTGGCATCTGTCTATTTCAACCGGAAAATAGCCTCTATCAGGGTCCGATTGTGGCCCATTTGACTGGTTTTTAGGTTTTTTATTTTATTTTTCAAAAAACCCGTAATAATGTTTTTGACAAGCACATATTTAATAGTGTCTATTCCCTGATGAACTATTTGGAACAAGGAAATGCATCGACAATAGGAAGTATATAGCTGGGAGGTACTATATGGGCTCAAAGTAAACTTTTTCCGGTTTAAAAAGTATTCCTTGGGAAAAAGAATAGTGAACTTGCATACTTATGCCTGGCCCTCAGCTAACATGCTTTCCCTGGTGTGTCCCTTTAACCCCGCAAAATAACCATAATTATTATATATGTGAACTATTAAAAAAATTGTGACTAACTCTGGCATAATTTGTGATTAATATTAATACAGTGAAATTTAAACCCCCTTTTTTACTATCTTCTTTTTGGTGCAGGTTTTTTTTATCTGTTTTGGGGGTTTTAAAGGTTTTTGGTTATTGGGTTTTTAAAATTTATTTTATTATTTTAAGTGCTAGTTTGAAAAAATTCTGGTTTTTTAAAAATTTGTTCAGTGATATAATTTTTGAGCGTGTTCTAATGCACATGGTTACATTCAGTGATAATATTCTTGATATCAAGAAAGGGAAAAATTTTTTAAGAAACCAATTTGGCAAAAAACCCTTAAGATCCGTTTATTTTGCAAATTGTGAAAGCAAAGGAGTTTTGTATTTATGTTTCTATACATGCCCAATGAATCATGTAGGAAAGGCTAGACAGGACCCCAAAAAAAATTAAAAACTGGGCTAAAAAATTTAAGTTATGTGGTTTAGCCTTTTAAAATTTATATTATATGTATTTTTTGAAGTAGTGAGTTATCTTTATACCTACCTGGAGCATTTCTACTGTAATTATGTCCCAAAGATATATATAATTTTTAAAAAATTGATTTTTAAAGGAAAATTTTTTTAATTTAAATAGGCATTATTATATTTAAATAGCCCCCCCAAATTTATAATTTTCTTTTGTGGACTACAAAAATATGGGTCGCGATTTCCCCAGAAATTAAACCCCTACCTTTTGTTTTCATGACTGGTATTGGGAAAAGTTTTTGGACTACAGATCCCCCGAAAAAACCCCTGCAAAATTTTTATTGATTTTTGCTGTTTGTTTTTTTGGTTTTGTGAATGTACTAGATTTAACCCCAGCTGTGTCTCCAATAATTATCCTCTGTTTATGTATATAGCAATTGATCCAACACATCCCATTTCTAGTGTATCCTCTCTGCTGCTCTACTACATCTCCACCCATTTCTATCAACAGGATTAATTGATTAAATCAGTGAACTCCACATAGTATATATTGCAGCCAGAAGGTCTGTTTGACCGAGGGTATGTTTGCCCTCTATTGAAGTGCAATCTTTTTAAGTGACAGCTTTTGAAGTGGAATGATGAAATATGACAGAAGAGGGCCAGGAATTTTCACCTTTCTTGTGAGCAATTGGTCGTTTTAAACTACACCTTATTCATCATGCTCACTTTTTCAGTCTATCTTTCAGCTATTTGCCTCCTATCCTACCACCCAGTCATGCCCCCTGAGAATTGTATCCACATAAGCTCCTCATTCCTCCCTCACCCATTATATATTCCCTGCATATTTTTTCTTCTTCAGCTACCCCAAACAACCTGCTTTCATAGCGTGACACAGACGTCACTCAAGTATGTCTCCAAATCCTCTGCTGTCACTTTTCATTCTCCTGCTTCTTGCTGCAAAGGGGAAAATCTCTCCCCAATCCTGGCCCACCCTCCTTTATTGCTCATCCCACCTCCTCTTCTGCCTCGCATATAAATACCTCTAATCTGCGTGATATTCAGTGTATGACATTTCCTGCCCCTTTTAAATGTGCGCTCTGGAACACCTGATCTATCTGTAATAAACTCACTGTGTTTTTTAAAAAACCTTTTTCCTCTTAAAACCCCCAAACCTACTCTTTCACAGAAAAAATGGTTTTCCCTCAATCTGACACTTCTTCCCCCCGCGCTCTTTACCTTTGGTGGCCACACTTTTATCCCCCAAAACCCTGTACCTGGGAAAAAGGCAGGGTTTGGGGGGGAAATCGGGGATACTTCTCTCTTTGCACTGCATGTACAAGTAATTCATTATGCATCCTCCCTCATTTTCCCTTCCTTTGAGGTCCATACCCTCAGATTTTTTGGGCCATTTTCTTTTAGAGTGGTGTTTGTATACAGACCCCTTGGTTCACCTGCCAGTTTCTGGATCATTTTGCTACATGGCTCCCTCACTTTCTCTCTCTGAAACATGGGTGTTTTTCAAACTCCCCATGTTTAACCTCATACCCTTTCATTTCTCTTTTCATCACTAAACTCTTCCCTTGGCCTCTAACAATTTACAGATTCTCCCACTCATAAGGATGGGAACTTGTTCTTGATAGGGTTTTTTTTTTGTCTCTGAAAATTTCTAACCTTACTAATTCTTTTTCCTCCTCTTTAATAACCTTATTTCCCTTCGCTATAGCCTTTTTTCTACACCTACCCATCACACATTTAGAAATCTCTGCTCCATCAACCCTCAGGAACTCACAAACACCCTACTGTCCTCAAAGTCCCCAATCTCCTCTGTCTCCTTTCCTGACCTCGCTGTTAATACAATGAAGCTTTCTTAACCACCCTGGACATGTTGGCATAAATTAAACCCCCGTACCCCCGAGTCGAACCAAAACCCTTGGGGCACACACCTCAAACCCAATTGACACTTTTCATTCCCTGCTCAGGCCGATCACTGACCTCTGTGCTGAAGACCTGGCCACTCACTTCAAAGAGAAAATTGACAGTATCCAGAAAAACATCATATCTCAGTTCCCAAGTCATACCCATCCTGTCCCTCCCCGCATGTCCTCTTGTGTGCTCTCAGCACTTGACCCAACAAAAGAAGAAGTATCCATGCTTCTCTTGTCTGCTCGCCCACTATCTGCTCTAGTGAGCCTATTTCTTCCCACCTTGTCCAGTCCATTTCTCCAGATGTCATCTCTTACTTTATTGCAATCAACCTCTTGCTCTCCACTGGGATCTTTTTATCATCCTTTAGACATGCCATCATAAATCATTTTCTAAAAAAGCCATCTCTGGACCCGTCCTGTGCTACCAACTAACGACCACTCTAACCTGCCCTTCATCTCTAAACCCCCTGGAATGCTTGGGGTCTTTCTCACCTAAACTATTGTTTAATCTTCTGACCCTCTGCAAAAGGCTTCCGCCCCTTAACTCACAAGTGGCTCAAGCTAAATTTTTCAAAGATCTCCTCACGCTAAATCTCAGGGAAAACTACTCTTTGTTGCTTCTTGGATCCTTTGCAGCATTTGACACTTAGATCACCAGCTTCTCCTCAGCATGCTCGGGCCCCTTTTGATGCCCGGGACACTGCCTCTTGGTTCTAACTCTACCTCACTGACTCTTTTTTTTCAGTGTTCATTTGCAGGTTCTTTTCTCCTTCTCTTCTCTTGTGTGGGCCCCTGGGGGATTGTTCTATTCCACCCCTTTTTTTCACTCTAAACGCCCCCATTGAAAAAACTGTTTTTTGTTTTCATTTTCCCTCAACTAGCGATGACCCCATTTAATCTTTCCCCTTGCATCACCGCTGCCCTCTGCAAAACACCAGGACCGTCCCATATTGCCTGACATCAATCCCTTCTCCATCTCAACCAACCTCACTAAAACTAACTTTTTTGGCCCCCCGCCATCACTAATCCCCCCCCCTGATATTTCGTTTCGATATGGTACCAACCGGAAAATCCTAGTCAGCAGACATGTTGTCTTGAAGTTATGCTAGATTCTGATCTTCCTTTCAACCCCTTCCCTCTGCGTCGCCTGCACCTCAAAACTCTCCAAACCCCTCCTTTCTCACTGTGAAACCAACTCAAACTCTCATTGTTGTTTTTTTATTCTTTCTCATTTTGATTTAACTTTTTAAACCCTTCTTATCTTTCTCCCATCTGTAAACTCCCCCTCTCCAATCTGTCAGGGCACAGCCGGGTTCATTTTTCTTTCCAGCTGCAAAACTATGCCTCACCCTTTTCATTCACTGCACGGCTGTCGTTCAAAAACAGAAAAAACAAAAATTGAATCACCTCTCACTATTTTTTCCCCCCGTAAGGGGTCTCTTTGTCTTTTTTCTGGAAACACCCACCCTTTAAAAACAGGCAAACCCATAACCCTCATCATTTCAGCTCGCACTGAGAATACGTCTTCTTAGACAGGCCTAATAAAATCCCGAATTATAAACCCCCTCCCCCTCTAAATTCTGTCACACACATTTCTGTCACTCCCTGCACTTAGATACTCACAGGCACTTATCTGTATATAGATATAAGGTATGGTGGCAGGTTCATCCAATTTTAATGTAAACTACTCCATATCGATGAAACAGCGGCCCAATTGTGTAAACAAAGCACCCCACCCTTTGTCTCACCCAACAAACCCTCCAGATTAAAAACTCTTGTAGCGGCCCCTCACATCTTGATCTGACGTGAGTAGTTTTTTTAAAGTGTAATTTTTTTTGTCATACTTATACCCCTAAATTGAAAAGTGCTAAGTAATTAGGCCTATTAAAAAAAAATTTTTTATTTTTTCCCCTTCTGGGGGACCTCAAGCTTAGTAATGAAGAACATGCATATGCCATTCTTATAGCTTATAACTATAAGAATGGCAACTTTGCATTTCTCAGTCTAGGATTCAAGTTTGATGCTGGAATGCAAGAACAAGAAGTCTTGGTTGTGATTATGCCATTCTTAAGAGTCACACATCCTCAGTTGAGCTTTTTGCACATTGTCCAGCATAGCTCCATGTTACTTCGTTAGCTGCAAAATTTTGGGGATAACCTAAAATTTTCCAGCCCTTTTTTTTAAAGATCACAGAATGCAAGAACATAAAAAATACATAGCTATACATCAATATGGCCACATGTAAAGGGAAACAGGAAATTTTTTCCCCCACTGGCATCTGTCTATTTTACCCAGAGTATGGCCTCATCAGGGTGAAAAGGTCAGATTGCGGGCAATTTTAACTGGGTAATGCCCTTTTAACTTTTGAATGAGCAACCATTTAATAGTGCCTATTTCCTGATGACCAGTATGGAACATGGAAAAATGCATTGGGTGTAAGGAAAATGTAACTAAAGGGTCCACAAGGATGGGGGCGCCCTTTTTGGGCAGTACCCCCAATATATAGGCAGGGTGGTAATAGGGCAAGAACAGGATATATGGGATCAAAAGTAGCTTTTCCTGTTACAGTATTCTTTGCCAGAAGAATTGTGATACCTGCTGCATGGACTATCAGCTGAACATGCTTCCATGGTATTGTGAGTAACCCTGCATATAAATACAATTATGAAATATGCGAACTATTAAAAAAATTGTGACTAACCCCTGTATCATTTGTGATTAGCATTAACACAATGAAATATACCCCATTTGCTATTGTTCCTTTTTATGGTCCTTATTTTTAATATGTGGATTTTAATAATGATTTATATATTATTTTAAGTGATATCTAATAAAGGTTATGTTTTAACCCTTTGTTCAGTGATATAATTTTGGAGAGAGTTCTAATACACGTGGTTGCATTCAGTAATTATGTTAATACTAGAAGACCAGAAATCATTTTTGAGGGATATTGATGGAGGGTCTAAGTAGCAATTAAAGTTATTCCTTCTTATGATGCCAGCAATTGTAGGTGATGCTGAATCCTTCCACAACTAGGCTATTGCCACTTTAGTAGAAATTAGGGGGTGAAATATGAATGTTTTCACAAGCTGGTCAAAATCATTAATTCCCTTGTTAAGCACTGCCCATTCAAGAGTAAGATTAAAACTTATACTGATTTTACAGTACTTATACTGAAAGAAGGGACCACCATACATGTGGTGTACCTCTCTGACCACAGGATTTCCAACAATGGAAGCTCCTGGAAACAGGAGCCCCTTTGGGCAAAGGAACCACCGTTTGGTGGGGTTTTTTTTTATGGTTACCAAGTGGTTGAAGCATTTGGAGAGTTTAGCTGAAGGAAGCATAGCTGTGGACAAAGATTAAAGAGAAAATTTATATTCTAATTCTGTTTCCCATTTTACACTGGAATTCTAATACACTGCTGTGTACATTTTTGGTGACTCCTATTAAAAACCCGTTTCTTTCCACTGACTGCGCACAAGTAATTGCAGATTTGTAAGCCCCAAAGGCAGGTGCTTTCTCCCCCGTATTTTTGGGTTTTCCATTGTACTTTGTTTTGTCTTAAGTTATGTATATAAATCCCCTTTAAATGTACAGTACCTTGGAATTAAGTTGCTTTAAAATAACTAATAATAATCTAAGTGGCTAAGTGAACAGGGTTAGAATTATCTTCAATACCAGCCATTGATGGTGAGAAACCCAAATTAAAAATAGTTACATCACCATTTTATGGAGTGATTTTCCCCCCCCCCCCCCCCCCCCCCCAAATTCCTAGTTCAATTATTATTTCCTACCCTGACATATTGATGTAAATGTACTTAAGATGCTGAGGAAAAGGTTAAACTGTGTTTTTCTAACTTTTAAAACTGATTGATGAAAAATTACTTGCATTTAGAATGAATTAAGTTATTATGTTGAACACATTGATAAATATTTTAGACCATTTGTACATTTATTACATCTTTGCTCGGCCCATTTGAATATTCCTTTCATCAGGAGAAACATTCCACTACTCTTCCCTAATTACTAATTCATTTTGGTCCTACTATAACTTAAGCTTTTCCTTTGCATTAAGTCTAAACACATAATTTACATTGCAAATTCTTAGATCTATCACTATAACAAATTAGCTGGGGACCAGTTCTGCATGGCAGGATTATATCCCCTTTGTAGGAGGGATTTTTGCCCCCATAGGTGATACATAGGCCCCTGGTAGATGGGTATATGATCTTAGGGAGGGTTTTAAAAACCCCCCGTGGAGGATATAAAGGGGCCCCCCGGAGTGGATAATTTAAAACCCCCCCCCCCCCTAAAATAAAATAACCATCTTTAGGTAAGCCCCTGTAGGTACAATGGAACCAAAAATAAGGGACTAAATCCCGAAACGCGTCGGCGGGTTTTGCACGATTGCTGCTTTTTTATATGTTTTGTTAAGACTCTCACCCCTGCACCTTGTTTTGGTACATTTTTTTTAAAAGAATTTAATAAAATTTATTGGATTTTTTTCCAACCTTTCCTCGCCTTGGACTTTCTCCTCCTCCTTGGAACGGTTGCACTTCCCCTGCTTTTCCCTCTTTTTGTTATTTGGGGGTTGTCCACCCAACTCTTTCCCCGAGAAACCCCTTTATCCACAGGACCGGTTCCCCCCTTTCCTTTTCCCTTCCCTTCTTTTATAGAGAAAGGCCCCCATTTTAAATAGAAACCTCTGATTAAATAAATAAAAAATAATACTTTTTCTCTCCCCCGCTCCCAGGGAAACTGGGTCATCCTAGGGGGTTTCTGGATGGGGGAGTGTGACAATGTTTTTCCCCCTATCCAGTGCGTGACTTTTTGAAACCAATCTATCCTTTGCTTTCATTTTTCACTTCTCTTATTTTGACATGGCTCATTAGACTCAAAATGGGAAGAAAAAACTCCAGGTGGGAATACCCCATTTAAAAAAGTTTTGGTTTTGCCTTACACAGTAACAAAATTTATTACCTGCCCTGTAAAAAGTAATTTTTTTTCCCTTACTTCAAGGGGGTAGAGAAGTTTGTCCATCAGTAAAAGGAAGGCTAATGACAGACTTTCTGACTCAAAGAAACAATTTTTTTCACTTTGATTGATTTATTGATTTTATTATTGATTGATTGATTGATTGCATTAAGGACTTTTGTTGACTTTACACTTTTTAACTTGCAAATTTCCTTTCCCCTCCTCTTTCAAGCAATCCTATCTGTTTATTAGTTCTTTGTTTTCTCTTATAGGGCTTCTCATGTTATTCTCAGTTCACCTACACTTTAAGGGGTTGTCTCTCTACAAGGATTGCTTTTTATATTTAAAACTTTTCAAAAACAAGTCCCTTTTTCAAAAATGTGTCCATTAAAAAAGTGTCCCCCCTTTTCCAGATTCCCCCCCTTACATGGGTACATCAGCTCCTCAGGTTTCATATTTTCAGACCCTTTTGTCTCTCCGATAGGTGTCACGCTGGGACAAAGCTACAACCCGGTTGCCGCGCAAAGTTCTTCCTGGCGATCGGAACCAAAACCCAGCTGCGGCATCCGATGCCGGACATGGCAGCAGGGAGCCTTTGAAGGCTCCCATGCTGCCATGTCCTCGATTGCCCACTTACCCGAGGCAGGAATGGGGAAACTGCCCCCTTGTACAGTCTAATGCATTGTCTATGCAATGCATTAGACTGTATTAACGATCGCGCCCCCTAGTGGTCAAGAACCATAGGGGGACTCAATGTTAAAGTAAAAAAAAAAAAGAAATAAAGTTTTAAATTAGAAAAAAAAGGATTAAAAGTTCAAATCACCACCCTTTCCCCATTTTACAAATAAAAGCAATAAAATAATAATAAAGTTATACATATTTGGTATCGCCGCATTCTAAAAAGTCCGATCTATAAAAATATAACATCATTTATCCCGTACACTGAACACCGTAGAACACGGGTTTCAAATTGCGGCCCTCCAGCTGTTGGGAAACTACAACTCCCATCATGCATTTGTATAATCTATAACAGTGGGTATCATGGGAGTTGTAGTTTCCCAACAGCGGAAGGGTCACAGATGACACCCCTGCCGTAGAGGAAAAAAAATTCCAAATGCCAAAATCGCGTTTTCTGGTTATTTTACGTCACTTAAAAATTGGAATATAAGTGATCAAAAAAGTCGCATGCATTCCAAACTGCTAGCAATAAAAAGCACACTTCAGTCCACAAAAAATTCACCATCACTGACATCCGTAGGTGTTACTACAAAAAAGTTATTGGTCGCACATTGACGCAAATTTCAAAAATAGAAAATGTTTGGAATTTTTGTACGGTACCAAAACATAATGGAAATCCTACATGTTTGATATTGGCAGATGTGTATCAACCTGTAGAATACAGATAACACATTATATTTACCGAAGATTGAACGCCGTAAAAGCAAAACACCCACAAACATGGCGAAAATACGTTTGTTTTTTTTACAATTTGTCCCACTTGGAATTTTTTTGTGGTTTCCCAGTATATTCTTTGGTACAGTGAATAACACCATTAGAAAGTACATCTTGTCCCGCAAAATAAAAGCACTCATTTGTCTATGTAGGTGGAAAAATAAAAAAGTTATGGCTTTGGAAAGGCGAGGAGGGAAAAACGAACGTGTCAACAACAAAAAAATGCCGGGTCTTTAAGGGGTTAAGAAATATTACAAAGTTTTCAGATTCTTTTGCTGATTCATGCAAAGTTTAAAAAATAAACTGTCTATTTAAAGCTTAAGTTTAAAATATTTTTATAAACAGAAGCACTAGCAGTTCATATTTATAAACTTCCAGTGATAACCATATAGCCTCAAAATTTACTTTAGGTATAATTTTACGATTGTTACTTTTTATCATACAGAGCAAACTTACGCTTAAGCTCCACACATATTATGTAACAGTTTCTTAATCCTTTCGATCCAACTCGCAAGTCCCACCGGCACTCTAAAAACTTTTCAAGAAGATATATGAAATCCAATTTTAGCCCAACCAAGTAAATATACTGTGAGTGACAGTAAAACCCAATTAGAAGCAGAACAAACACACTGGTGTTGCCTGTTGGGGTTACCTGTGCCAGTAAACAAAGTACTGACACATATCAGTCTACTACCCTTAATGCTTGTTACTGGGAAATCGAAAACTAGCCTGTGCTTGTATATTACCTTGCAATTTGAAGCTAAGCTCTCAGTTCAGAAAATGCTCTACTGCTGCATTTTGTGTATGTGAAATAAGTTATGGGAAGCCATAATAATTCTTGATTCATTTAATAGAAATTATTATAGTGTGCAAGTGTGTATATCTTTTTTTGCAACCAAGCAAAAACAAAGAAAATAAGAAAGAAAAGAAAATACAAATATTTTGGACACTTTAAGGCATAAATGGATGCCTAAGAATGTTGAGGGTAGAGTCCACAGTCTGGTATGTGCATGCAAATAAAACCATAAAACACTGATAAAGGAATTAATACACTTAATTATAAAATAATCTGTGTAATCAAGAAATTTTATGACAGAAAAATGTTACTTGCTTAAATAAGCCTTTACTTAGCTTAGACTTAACTGAGGAAGATCTAAAACAAAGAAAAAAAAAATATAGCTTATTTTTTTATAATGTGTGCTGTATTGTACAAACTGTAGAATTAGGTTTCAGTCTGCAAATAGTAAAACCTACATCGGTCCATCAATGAATAAATAGCTATTGGTTTCATAAAATGTTGATGCAAGGCAAATGATTAAAAAAAATTAAAAGTAGCAACGTAACAAAAACTGCATAAATTTAGTGTAATGGTTCAGTGGATTCGCTGGACCACCGCAAGCGATGATAGTTAAGCCACGCCAGGGGGCGTGCAGGGGGAGTGTACAATATATAGGACCAGCGTCTGGCAATTAGCAAATTACCGGTGCACTGGCCCTTTAAATCCAGACCAGCCGTCGGGTACGCGCGCGGCGGCTGGCACAGGCAGGAGCCGGGAACACAGGAGCGTGGACGGGTAAGTAGAACGGGTTTGCAGGAGCGGGGGGAGGGGTCGCGGGGAGCCGCGGCACCCGCACCGGACCCCCTGCGGGCAGGGGGGCGGCCGCGTGGGGCAACGGCAACCGCGCCAGCCTCCATGACAGTACCGTACCCCCCTTAGGTCTCCCCCTCCTTTTACGGAATTTAGAGAGGAGGTCAGTTGACAGATTGGCCTCAGGTTCCCACGAACGCTCCTCCGGCCCGAACCCCTTCCAGTCAATCAGAAAGAACCGCTTCCCCCTCACTGTCTTCTCCGCCAGCCCCTCCTTGACCTCAAAGATGTTGTCAGCGTTGGCCACAGGAGAAGGCGAGACAGATCCACGGGAGAAGCGATTCAGCACCCCAGGCTTCAGAAGCGCAACAAGGAAGGCGTTCGGGATACCCAGAGTTGGATGCAAGCGGATCTTGAAGGATACCGGGTTCAGTTGCCAAAGAACAAAAAAAGGGGCCCCAAATACCTAGGGCCTAACTTTTAAAACTGGGCACCTTAAAACAAATATATTTGGCGGACAACCAAACCTTATCACCTGGCTTAAATGGGGGCGGAGGTCTACGGTACCTGTCGGCCTGGGCCTTGGTGCGAACAGAGGCCCGTAGAAGTCCTGAATCCGCAACCGACCACATAGAGCCCGCCAGAATCTTGAAACAAGCTGGACCTCCTATCCAGACACATGCAACGTAAGACCATGAAACCCGGGAAAATGTGGTGGAAAAAATGCTGGGCCCAGCTGAGGAGCAGAGGGAAAACCCGGGCAGGGGGACAAAGTAGACCATCTTAGAAAATCTATCGGTCACTTGCCCCAATGACCGTTTCCCGGGAGGAGGCCGGGAGGTCCGTAAAAAAAGTCCATGGCTATATGTGACCAAGGTCTTTCTGGCTCAGGAGAGGCTGAACAGACCGTGGTCTGAGATGAGGGACTTTGTTACGGCACAGGAGTAACAGGCCAGGACAAGTCTTCTTGAGCAGAGGGGGCCACCAATTACGAGAGATCAAATGTAAAGACTTGTGGACCCCAGGATGGCCCCGCTGTTCGGAGTAATGTCCCCATTTAGAGATTCGAGGCCGCATGGCAGGGCGGACGTAGGCTTCCCAGGGGTAGATGTTGAAGATCCACAGGGGCCGCCGTGAGGAGACGTTCCGGAGGAATTATGTGCTCAGAGGCAGCCTGGCCCCATAATTCCGAGGATCTAGAGAGGGCTCTGCCCCGATGCTCTTTTCGGCGGCCAAAAAGTGAAGGAGGAAATTAAAGGGGGCCGAGAAGAGCGACCCCGGGCTTTTTCGAGGATTAAAATGCTGGGCAGACTGGAGATAAAGGGGGATTTTTGTTGATGGGGTGAAGACTCCAAATTGGGATGGTGAGCCCCCTCCAGCAAGTGTCGCCATTCCTCAGGGCTAACTTCAGGCCAGTAGTTCACGATCACCGATCGTGTAAAATTTCCCTTCGGCACGAGTGAAGATCTTGTAAATGAAGCCGCAAGTACGTTTAATCTCCCAGTGAGGACTTTTGAAGGAGGACAGCGCTGGCACCTACTCAGGAAGCATCCACTTCTAGGACAAATGGACGCTGCAGGTCCGGGCGAGTCAGAACAGGAGCTGAAGCAAATGCTGCTTTAAGACGATCAAAGGCTTCTTGAGCTTCAGAAGCCAGGATTTGGGGTTAGCATTCTTCTTAGTAAGGGCCACCAGTGGGGCCACCAGTGTGGAGAATTGCGGGACGAACTGTCTGTGATAGTTTCCGAACCTCAAAAAGCGCTGAATGGACCGGAGACCCACCGGTCAAGGCCACTGAAAGACTGCAGAAAGCTTAGAGGGATCCATCTGGAGACCTTGATCCGAAACGATGTACCCTAGGAAGGGCAACGAGGTGCGTTCAAACAGGCATTTCTCCAATTTGGCATATAGCTGGTGGGTACGGAGACATCTGAGTACCTGGCGGACGTGGTGGCGGTGAGTCTCTAGATCTGGAGAGAAGATTAAAATGTCGTCCAGATAGACAATGACACAGACGTAGAGAAGGTCGCGGAAGATCTCGTTGACGAAGTTCTGGAACACTGCCGGAGCGTTGCAGAGACCAAACGGCATGACGAGATATTCGAAGTGGACCTCTCGAGTATTAAAGGCCGTCTTCCATTCGTCGCCTTCCCGGATACGAATCAAGTTGTATGCTCCGCGTAAATCCAGCTTGGAGAAAATTTTTGCACCACGCAGGCGATCAAAAAGTTCGGAGATCAGAGGCAGGGGGTATCGATTTTTTATGGTGATTTTATTGAGTCCCCGATAATCGATACAAGGCCGGAAGTTTCCCTCTTTCTTTTCGTCAAAGAAGAAACCGGCCCCCCGCAGGCGAGGAAAAACTTGCTTTGAAGCCTTTATGGAGATTTCTCCTGAATATAATCGACATCGCCTTTGGGCTCCCGGGACAGAAAGAGGGTAGACTCTGCCTCGTGGAGGAGTAGTACGGGGTTGCAGGTCAATAGGACAGTCGAACCGCCGGTGTGTAGGAAGAGTTTCGGCCTGTCTTTCGGAAAAGACGTCAGCTAGATCCTGGTTAAGGGAGTGGACAGGCCGGCAGAGCTTCGTAGGCTTTACAGAGGTGGGCCGTAAGCAGGACGGAGTACAGAAAGGCATCGCAAGTGGCACGCGGGCCCCAACAGATAATCTCGCCTGTTTTTCCATTGTAGGGTGGGAGCATGCTCTTGCAACCAAGGAAGGCCGAGGAGGATTTCAGAAGAGGAGCGAGGGCAGAACAGAAGTTCAGACCTCTTTGTGTAGAGCGCCTATCTGCAAGGTGAGGGCGCAGTGCAGAACGAATAGCATCCTTGAGGCATTCGCCACTGACAGAGGAGACGAACAGGGTTTTTCTGCAGAGGGGTCACCGGTAGACGAAACTTGGACACCAGCGCGTGGCTGATAAAATTTCCAGCGGACCACAAAACAAGGAAGGCGGTGGCTTGGAAGGTGCTGTCCGGCGAAATTCCACAGAGTACGGGAATGGTCAGATGGGGAGAGGCCGCACTGACCCTAGGATGCCTCTCCTGGAGCCCAGGTGCGAGAGTTTCCCGGACGCACCCGACAGTCACCAATGAAGTGCCAGAACCGCCACAGTAGAAACATACTGCCTCTGACGACGCGCAACGTTCTTCCTGGGTCCCGGTGGGCTCTCTCGACCTGCAGGGTTCGTCCACAGGAACCATTGGCGTTGGAAGTGGAGGTCGTTGAAAAATGGGAGCCAGAACGAGGTAACTGGCCCTGGTCGGGTGACCTCCCATTGGAGGCGGAGCTCTTGTTTCTCTCGGAAAACTGTAAGTCGATTCGTGGGGGCCAACCGAATCAGTTCGTCCAGAGTGGATGGCAGTCCTGACCAGCGAGCTCGTCTTTAATGCGCCCAGTGAGGCCTTGCCAGAAGGTTGCCACCAGCGCCTCATTGTTCCAGTCCAGTTCAGAGGCTAGGGTGTGGAACTGCATGGAGTCCTGACCCACAGTAGAATCGCACTGATGGAGACGGAGCAGAGCTGTGGCAGCGGAGGAGGTGCGGCCAGGTTCCTCGAAGACGGTGCGGAACCCCTGGAGGAAGGCTTGTAGATTCGCTGTCAAAGGATTCTCCTCGGTCCCATAGCGGAGTGGCCCAGGTTCGCCCCGTTTAGGTAGCCCTTATGAAGGCCACCTTAGCCCGCTTTGGTAGGGAAAATGATGCCGCAACATCTCAATGTGGATTGAGCATTGACTGATGAAGCCTCTGCACTTCTTTGGGTCTCCATCATAACGTGAAGGGAGCGGCAGATGCAGAGAGGGTCCCGGTGCAGGAGCAGGTAGAGCCATGACTGTAGGAGCAACTGGTGCTGGCGTGGAGGCGGCAGCCTCAGGCGGAGGTAGATGGGCCGCAAGGTTCTGCATCATGGCCGCGAGCTGGTCAATACGCTGGCTCTGCTGTGCGAAAGGCGTCCCTAACATTTCCCCGGGAAACCGGGCAGAGGTACCCTGGCGGAATCCATGGCCAGATTGTACTGTTATGGTTCGGTGGATTCGCTGGGCCACCGCAAGCGATGATAGTTAAACCCCCGCCAGGGGGCGGAGTCTAAGTAGCCCCCAGTTTTCACTAGAGCCCGCGCAAAGCGGATGGGCTTGCCTGCCGCGTGAGGCTTACCAGGTCGCTTACCCCCTGACGTGACTTCTTGCGATGGCGGCCGGGGTAATGCGTGGTACAGAATCGTACTCCAGAAACGTAGTCGGGAACAGGCAGGAGGTCAGGGCAAGTGGCAAACAGGCAAGGTCAGGAAACGTAGCGGAACGGACTGGTACACGGGTAATCAAACAGAACTCCAAACTCTCACTAGACAAGGTAACACACACCAACAATCTGGCAGAGAGTGCAGGGGGCGTGTACAATATATAGGACCAGCGTTCGGCAATTAGCAAATTACCGGCGCACTGGCCCTTTAAATCCAGACCAGCCATCACGCGCGCGCTCTAAGCAGCGGCACAGGCAAGATCCGGGAACACAGGAGCGCGGACGGGTAAGTAGACTGGCTCTGGAGCAGGGGAATGGTCGCGGGCGGCAGAGGGATGGTCGCGGGGAGCCACGGCACCCGCTCCGGACCCCCTGTGGGCAGGGGGGCGGCCGCGGGGGGCGACGGCACCCGCGCCAGCCCCCATGACATTTGGTATAACCAAATTCATGCTGAATAAAGTTAACAGGTCATTTATACCACCCAAATAAATAGTTTTTGTTTTCCTGATACATTATGGTATATTCAAAAGTTACATAAAAAAAACTTTGTTTCATATAAGACAAGTCCTCGTATGACTATGTCAACAGATAAATAAAAAAGTTATAGCTCTTAACAGATGGAGGCAAAAAAAATGTCAGGAACATGTTACAGGTACTGTGTGGCTTGAAAAGGATTCAGCTATTGACATCATTTTATAGTTTACAAATACATATATTGTCTAACATGCAATTTTTTGCAATTATTTGCTGTAGTTACCTTCCTCAGATGTTGAGTCATAATATACAGTTGAAACCAGAGGTTTACATGAACTATATAAAAAGACACATATGCATGTTTTTCTCAATATCTAACACGAAATCAGAATAAGCCTGACCCGTTTTAGGTCAATTAGGATTACCAAAATTATTTATATTTGTCATATGCCAGAATAATGAGAGAGAGAGAATTTTTTACAGGGGTGTTCTTGCTACAAAGATCATATCTCAAATGATGGGGACAGTAAAAATAAACACTTTTGTAATTGGTTTGCATTACCTAAGTCACTTAGTATGGTAGATATGAGCTTTTCTGTGCATCTATTGCTTTTTCTGCAGCTGCAGGTCAGGACATGCCCCCTTTTCTGTGGTTGGCTACTGACATTTCATTCAGTCCGGACGGGAAATGTCCCCTGTGCTGTGATTGGCTGCCCGCTCTCTGTGCTTACTCCCCTTAGTGAAACTAAGCGCCTCAGCTTCTCTATGCTCCTATCTCAGCTCTATGTAAAGGATCTGGGCAATTAATCAGTCTCCATCAGTTAGATTCACTCTCACCTCATATAACACAGCCTTATACACTGCTCTCCCCTCATATAACACAGCTTTATACAGTCTGTTCCCACAGAACACAGCCTTATACAGTCTGCTCTCCCTCCTGCCTGATAACAGAGGGTGAGGAGGGAGGGGGGCAGAGTGCATTCCTCAAATGTGTTTTATCAGTTCAGTCTGTGTGTATAACTGTTTATTGCAATGAGCGGGTTACAAGGAGCTTTTTGAGCCTGAAGCTGAAGGCTCTGCAGACATCAGCAGCATGCAGGAGGCTGCAGAGCCGACATTCTCTCCAGACATCTTTCCCCTTCCACTGCACACACAGAATGATGATGTCACAGCTCTTCAGTGAGGGGAGACTCGCCTTCTGGGAGGAGATACACGCCTACAGTGAAGAGAGACTCGCCCCTGGATTTATAACTGAAACTGATATTATTAGCACAAGTGTATGAAATCCTCAAACGATAAAACCCCTTTAAGGCATTTTTATTACTTTCTGCAAAGTCAAAAGTTTACATACACTAGGATTACTATGCCTTTAAACAGTCTGGGACAGGCTATATGATGATGTCATGTCTTTGGAAGCTTCTGATTTATGGGCAACTGAGTTAATTAGATACACACCTGTGGATGTATTTTAAAATCACACCAGAAACACACTGCTTCTGTGTGTAACATCATGGGAAATTCTAAAGAAATCAGCCAAGATATCAGGAAGAGAATTGTGGACTTGCACAAATCTGGTTCATTCTTGAGTGCAATTTCCAGATTCCTGAAGGTGCCTCGTTCATCTGTACAAGCAATTATACGCAAGTACAAACAAGATAGGAATGTCCAGCCATCATAAGGCTCAGGAAGAATATGGGTTTGGTGTCTCAGAGATGAATAGGCTTTGGTCTGACATGTGCATATCAACCCAAGAACAAAAGCAAAAGACCTTGTGAAGATGTTGATGGAAGCTGGTAAGATTGTGTTATTATCCACAGTGAAACGAGTACTGTATCAACATGGGCTGAAACGCCACACTGCCAGGAAGAAGACATTACTCCAAAAGAAACATACAAAAGTCAGATTAATGTTTGCAAATGCACACAGGAACAAAGACCTACATTTTTAGAGACATATCCTGTGGTCTGACGAAACTAAAATTAAACTGATTGGCCATAATGTTGGCCATTATCATCATTGTTACGTTTGAGGAAAAATGGAGAAGCTTGGAAGATTAAGAAGACCATCCCAACTGTGAAACACGGGGGTGGCAGCATCATGTGTGGAGTTTTATTTGTTTGCTGCAGGAGGGACTGTGCACTTCATAAAATAGATGGCATCATGAGGCAAGAATATTATGTGGCAATACTAAAGCAACATCTCAAGACATCAGCTAGGAAGTTAAAGCTTGAGCAGAAATGGACAATGAAGCATAATGTCAAACTGGTTACAAAGTGGCTTAAGGATAACCAAGTCAATGTTCTGGAGTAGCCAGATCTCAATACTAGAATTTTATGCGAGCAAGCCGACGTAACAAACATGGCTCCGTTACACCATTTTTGTTAGGAGGAATGGGCCAAACTTCCTACCAAATATTGTGAGAGGCTTGTGGAAAGATATCCAAAACATTTGATGCAAGTCATACAGTTTACGAGCAATGCTACCAAATACTAATGAAATGTATGTAAACTTTTGACTTTGCAGAAAGCAATAAAAATGTCTTAAAAAAATTCTCTCTGTCTCATTATTCTTTTGGTAATCCTAATTAACCTAAAACAGGTAAAGTTCATTCTGATTTCATGTCAGATAGTGAGAAAAACATGCATATGTATCTTTTTAGATGTATGTAAACGTCTGGTTTCATCTGTATATGCCATTTGAAAACTGCATTCAGAATCCTTCTGGTTGCTAAAAGAATCACATACTTTGTGGACATGCACACCCATGGGGCATTGTGGACCACTTGAGCTGCTTTTTAGGGAGAAAGGCAGAGAAATAGAGGCAGAAAACAAGAGGCAGAGTAAAAGAGGTATGCCCAGTCATGAAAAGTAGCTGTAGGATGGGCTCCATGAATCAACTCCACCTGTAGGCCCCAAGAATCAACTATACTGATTGGCCACAAGGATTAACTCCTCAGTTGGGCCTCAGGCACCTGGGCCTAACACTGGTAAAGTGACTAGAGCAAGCTCTATCCAGATATAGGACTAGCTGAAAATGGTGGTATGCTTGTTCTTGGGAGCCAACAAAAAAAATGAAACGTTTCTACATCTATTTATACTGTATATAACTTTCATAAATTACAATAATTAAAGGAAAGTAAAATAATTCAGACATTACTGGTAAACACGAGAAAGGTTAAAATCATTACTAAATGAGTAAAGTTTTTCTCAACATTAAATGCAAATTATAACTAAAATATTGTTAATATTGTGTTTCAATTGTTTCAAAACCTTGCTGTTTGTATTTTTTTTATTTTGATAAGCTGTTTAAAGATATCCTATGGTGTTATTTTGTTTCTCTTGATAACCTAATTTGACTATTATTAAAATTATCAACACAATGACGAATGCAAATTTTAAAAGTAAGAGAAAACATGTATCCAATGTAAGTTACATGACTTATTTCACTGAAATGTGTTGGCAAATTGTTTCTACATTAAATGTCATGACTCACTAATTGATAGTGACTCATTACCAGTACAGAGAAGGTAGATAATTGAATCTGGAAGTTTACTGTTTAACAAAGGCAATTGCAGGCAATTTGCTGTCTGAAATTGCCTGTTTAAAATAAATATGACTTACTTACAGCCTCAATAATAATATAATGGGGGGACTAAAGTTAGTTGGGCTAGGCCAGCTTACTGAGAGACTATAGAGGCTCAGATGACATATATAAGAAACTTTCCTTTATGGAAGAAATATTCTTTGTGCAAGCTAAACATGAAGCTATACATATGGAGCATTCTATGATTCTGTACAGGAAAAGTCTCTGTGTGCCTCTGTAGGTGTGAAGCCTCTTCTGGCTCAATGCAAAATGTAGCTATAATGTCTCTGTGTTCATGAGAACTTAGTCTGAGGCTCTTAAAATGAGAGATTGTACTCTAAGACTATCAACACATACTTCTACAAGATTTAAATTTTTACAACTTGATATAGTTTGCAGTTACATAGTTTGTAAGGCCGAAAAAATACAGCCGTCAATCCAGTTCAGCCTAATGTGCTATAGTGTTGATCCAGAGGAAGGCAAAAAACTCCATGAGCTAGAAGCCAATTGTCTTCATTTTAGGGAAAAAAATCCTTCCTGACTTCAATCTGGCAATCAGAATAAATCCCTGGATCAACAACCTTTTTCCAGAGTCCTAGTCACAATAACTTATTATATTATTACACTCTAGGAATGCATCCAGACCCTTTTTGAACTCTGTTAGTGAATTCAACATGACAAGTTCCTCTGGCACAGTCTCACTGCTCTTACAGTAAAGAATCCCTTTCTATAGTTATGAAGACACTCTTTCCTCAAGACATAGATTGCGTATTTACAGATCATCCTCTATTGTGTTGATTAAATTATAGAGCTTAGTCTCATCTATAAAGATTGATATTCTACTGTACAATCCATGTGTAAGGTCATTAATAAATATATTAAAGAGAATAGGGCACAATACTGATTCATGTGGTACCCCACTAGTAACAGGGATCCAGTCCAAGTATGTACCATTAATCACCACCCTTTGTTTTCTATCACTGAGCCAGTTACTTACTCACTTACAAACATTTCCCCAAGTCCAAGCATTGTCATTTTATTTACCAACCTATTATGTGGCACATTATCAAATGCTTTAGAAAAATCTGGATATATGACATCTAGTGCCTAACCCAAATCCAGTCTAGAGCTAACCTCCTCATAGAAGCTGATGAGATTAGTTTTAAAGGACCCATCCTTTATAAACCCATGCTGGAACAGAGTTATACATTTATTTTCAGTGAGATAGTCATAGCCCTCTACAACACCTCCCTCACTACTTTTCAAAGGGCTGACATATTCAGTTTTAATCTTTTTACCATTAATATAGTTAAAAAATATTTTGGAGTTAGTTCCACTCTCTTTAATTAAATACTTTAAGGATGACTATTTGAATACTCGTTGATATGCGGCAAATTAATTATTAGAGAATGCAAAACAAAGATAATGTAAAGGTCACTGCCTAAGTATTAAAAGTATGTTTATTAATAAGTAACCAAATGTATCATACTATGAAACTGACAAATGGTATTTCCAATTGTAATCAAAGTGGGAAGTAACAATGGTGTTAATTTTACTACACCTCTAAACCAACTGTATAAAAACTTGTGTCTGTTAACCAAAATAAAGATATTTGCATATTAATCAACTTGTCAGGTGGCATTTTTCCTCTGAAATAATGCCCATATGTCCTTGCAACATGAATTTGGAAACTGGCACAACGAGGACTGAGTTGTGGATTTATTGTGGCAATATGCTTCTTAACTGCCCTCTTGTTTAAGTAGTTGAAACGCTTTCTTTTTGTTATTTATTGTCTCCTTTTTTTCTGTGTTGATCAACATTCATTTTTTTCCTGTTTCTAATCATTTTATTTCCATAATGTATGTAACTTTCATAATGGGCACTAAAGATGTTTTTGAAAATCTCCCATTTATTATCTGTTCTTTTATTTTTGAAGACCTTGTCCCAGTCAATGCAGTTTAGGGCCTTTCTAAGCAGATTAAAGTTAGCCTTTCTGAAATTCAATGCTTTTGAGGCTCCTTGACAAAATACTCTATTGAAGGATAATTGGAAATATATTATATTGTGGTCACAATTTCCTAGATGCCCACCAACCTGAACCTTTGTTACCCAGACAAGTCTGTTAGTCAATATTAAGTCCAAAAGGGCCTTTCCTCTAGTCGGCTCCTGCACCAGTTGGGAAAGATGTTTCCTTTATGAGAGCCACAGGTTTCAGTTTCCCAATTTATGTTTGGGTAGGTGAATTTCCCAATAATAAGAACCTCATTCCGATTAGCCGTCAATAAATTAATATTCAATTAACAGAGGTGGATGTATCACTGGTTCCAAAAAAAGTAAGTATGATGTGTTTTTTAGGGTCAACAATTTATGGATGGAGACATAAAAAAACAAAACATGTATATCTAGGTCTTAGTATGTGACACTGTGCCATAATATAACAATACAACCAGTGTCGACTGGACATTATTCTCATCACTAAGGCCAACCAAATATATCATATAGCTGTTGGCTACCCACCACATACACATGCACATTTGGCTCAGCCAAATCTAATACAAAAAATTCACACAGAACTAATGGATCAGATATGCTAAAGTTTAACTTCCTGATCCCTCTCTACTCTAGCACCTGCTGTTGCGGGAGAGTTGGGAGACCCCATACACATTAGATAGTCGTCCTATCCTGCCAACATTAATCTAATGTGTATGGCCATTTTAAGTCAAAAAGGACTAAGAATTGTGGATTCATTATACTGTATATTATTATTATAAATGCCAATATTTAAAGAGTATGTTAATCTCTAAGCTTCATTCTACCATTTATAAATAGTTTAATTCAGCATACAAAACACAGTAAGTTTGTAAAAAAATTGCTTTACTTGAATTATCTATGAAAAGTTTTAGGATATCAACTATTCTTAACCTTTACATGTTAATGTCATAAACAAATGACGTGAAATGGTTTAAAAGTAATTTAAAAACATACACATAATCTGAATTTTTAACCTCAATTGCAACAATAGTCTGAATTTATGATTGTAACCGAAGGGCTTTTTTTCAGGAAAGCCATCAAGGACAGCTTCTCTGCAGCACAGAAAGGAAACTATGGTTTAAAATTAGAAGCAAATTATTCCTACAAGTGTCTAAACTTTTGGAGATTACTTTCATATAACCAGATTCTAAACTGTGTTGGAACAGACTGAATTACAACCCCCTCACGGGCATAGTTTGGACAGTTTTGCACTTGCTAACATAGTGGTAAGAAATAGGGAATAGACAAAAGATGGACAATTGTAACCCTAGATCTGTCCCACAGAAAAAATTGCCAAGAAAGCCAAGATACTATAGCAGTCAGTAAAGTTTCCTGTACCATCAAAAGACACTTGGCACTGGAGGAAACGCTGACAGTAATAGGTCTGACAGACCACAGGCCACTAGAAAATCAGATGACAAGTTTTTGAGAGTCAGCAGTTTGCATGATTGGTGCCTCACAGCTCAAAATATTTGAACACAACTTAATGCAGCAAAAAGTAAACAAGTTTCCCGTTATCCCTCCATCGGGCGCAGCTGGTCTGATGGGCACAGCTCAGATAGTTTTGTTTGTCCAAATTATCAGAAAATCTCCCGCTCTCAGTTATTTCCTGTCTTTACATGCTCTTTGAAATCGGATCTCGCAGTATTACAGTAGATACTCTGAAGCGCAGACCTGACCTTGGTGGCTTCTCAGGCTCACTGCGCCCTGCTTCTCTAAGGCTATGTTCACATGGCTTATTGCCGGCGTAATTGCGGGGACGGATTTCGCCCGCAATTACGCCGGCTGCTGTGTAGCGGGGACGGGGCGCGGGAGCCGGATGCTCGCCGGCCCCATAGACAACCATTATCCATTACGCCTATCCCGCCGGGATAATGTGCATGTCACTTTCTCCCCGCTTCGCGAGCGGGGAGATGAGACGGAATCCATTGTTCTCTATGAGACCTGTGGATTACCGTAATGACTGGGACGGATTTGCGCCATATTTCGCGCAGTACGTTGCGGAATACGGGACCAAATCCGTCCCAAAATGAGCCATGTGAACATGGCCTAATTGTATCTGTGTTTCTTCTACTGAACATGTAACCTCAGAATCTAAGTGAATAGTAATCACTAAGTAGCATCTAAGTGCATTACCATTAAGTTTTTTTCCCCTAATTTTAATGTTTAGTAAGGTGGGTCATACTAAGTTCATGAAAACTAGAGGATATATGGCAGTAGATGAGAAATTTGTTACTTTTTGTTTTAATAACAGTCTATGCCTGTTTGACGCACTGCACCAGAGTTGCTCCTGACGGAGGGTTAAACTATGAGGAGATTTCTAACTGCAGGTTTTACAGACAAAAAAGAGTCATTACAGAAAAATGAGACATTATTTAAAAAAAACACAACCGCAAGGCCATACTTACAGCTTAATCGCTGGACTATAGATTGAACCCAGTAGGAGGCAACACAAGCCTCTCTGCTACTTGGGAAAGATAAAACAGGTGCAGAAAATTAATGAGCAGAAGCTCACACACCCATCCAATAGGGCAGCAACTGAATGATGAAAAACTGCACATTAAGTAAGTACCAGTTCAAATCAATATGCAAAAAAGCAACAGTATAATACATGAGCTGTAAGTATGACCTTGTGGTTGTGTTTTTGAATAAAGTCCCATTTTTCATTGATTTGTCTGTAAATTGCCATTTTAGGGAAATGGGTAGTGTAGGGACTACACTAAAGTGGCCACTATATCAACTAATACCTCATATTTGATTTTTTTTGCCCAAAATAAAGGGGAGCAGAAGGTGTCAGTATTTTGTGTTGGACACTTAAAACATGCTGGGCAGCCCGCCCAATCAAATAGAGGCATCATAGGCTGTAAGCCAGCATGGTGTACCACACGTATCTGTATAAATGGCACCCTTTGTATCGCCTTATCTATATCCAATTATAATACCAGAAACCACCCTACTCATTCATAGAAGGCATGTGAGTGGTTGTTTTATCTATATTTTTTCATTTGTGCAGTCTCCTCATGTATTATACTGTGGCTTGTTTGCATACCGGTGTGAACTGGTACTTACTTCATGTGCATTTTTTCATCACTCAGTTGTTCCCCTAGTGGATGGGTGTTGTCTGCACCTGTTTTATCTTTCCCAAGTAGCACTGGGGCTTTTGTTGTCTCCTAATGGTTTCAGTCTATAGTTCAGCCATTGAGCTGTAAGTACGGCCTTGTGGTTGTGTTTTATAAAAAAAAAAAGACTTGTCTGGGCCATGCAGCACCATCAGTGGACTACTAAAGAGTGGAAAATAGTGTTATGGAGTAATTAATAAAAAGGTGACATCTTTGGTTTTTGCATGACATTGAATAGGTGAAAGAATGGTTCCTCAGTGTGCGACATCAACTGTTAAACATGGAGGTTGAAGCATTATGGTCTGGGGCTCTTTTGCTTGATCCAGAGTTGGCATTTTGAGCAGGGTGACTGAAACATTGGACAAATATGGAAACCACAGCATTTTGATGCATCATGGAAAAATATTTGGTGAACCCCTAGATGACCAGGGATCAAATTACAGAAAGACAATGATCCAAAAAATACTCCTAGGTTATGTTAGAATAACCTAAGAAAACAAGAAGAAGACATTAGGCTTCAAAAAATGGAATGGCCCGCACAATCTCCAGACTTACACCTCATCGAGCTTGGTTGGGATGAACTAGATAGAAGGAGGAAAGCGAAGCAACCTACAAGTGGAACACGTTTGTGGAAATGTCTGCAAGCATGTTGGAAAGACATTTCTGGAATATCTGAATGCAATTGTAGAAAGAATGCCTTGATTGAGTAAAAAAAATGACTGCTTTGGAGAATCATAAATCTATATTTTGTTTGTTGAAGCTAAATTAATCCATTTTTTTAATCTTTACTCATTTATTTCTTCTTTTCTTTCTTCTTTTCTTTAATCTCAAAATACATTTGAGACATTAAAAATAGCCTAGAATGCGCCTGATTTATGAACCTGCTCTACAGCGGGTCATAAATCAGGTGCATTTCAGTGCTAGTACAACATTTCTGGCTCAGGTGTACCTCTTTGAAAGTGGTATACCTGTTCCAGCAGCAATGCACCTAAGAATGCTGTAACAAAGCTATAAATCTATAGCTTTGTACAGTTCTAGTGCGCCCCGCATCCCGCACGCTCTCCAAAATCAGGCACATTACAAAGTGCCGTTTGCGCTACAGCCATTTAAAAATGTAGCCAACAGTGTTGCGCTGGATATCGGGCTAAAAAGACGTCAGATATCAGTCACAGCCCCATTCATACATGTCGCCCTAAATGTGTAAATATTAATTAAAACTGTAAAAATTAGGGTGTTCCAAAACTTTTGACTAGTGCTGTATTTTGCACTGATTACTTTCAGTCTATGATACAGTTCCAGTAATTCAGTGCGACAGTTACATTAGATTACAGCACAGTATCTGATTTAAAGTGACGTGCATGTGATGTTGTAGCCTGTGATTCGCTGCACATAGCATGTGAATGATGGACGTTCACTATGCAGCTGGGATCACCGGGATGGAACGGGAGGGTCATGGAGGCGAGTATGCTTCCTTTTTTTAATAATTCTAATCATACCATAGTGGACCAATGCATTTTATAAGTCCCAGACAACCCCTTTAAATTTATCACTTTGCAAAAAGAAAATATCCTAATTAAGTCAGCATGGAATGCTGGGAGATTTCAGACCTGTTACCCAAAAAAATGATAAATGTAGCTTTAGATCTGGAGATTTGTTGTAACTGAGAATAGGTACGGGATCAAAAAAGCAAAATGACACATTTCTCTTTTACAACATAAATTCTTAACATGTTTAGGTAGATTTACCCTGATATACTCAATGCTGTTAAGCACAATAAATATCTTTGAATCACAGTTTTAAAATCTGAAAAATAAATGAACTTTTGATTTTTGACTCATCTAAATGAAGGAAAGACATTTATTTTATTTCACTTTTACTCAACATTGAAATTTAGAGCCACCTCTAAAAGCACAAAATATCAGTTTTTTTGTACACAGCCTGATTGTTGCTGCTTTGCATTTATCACATCTAAATTCTTGTGACGCCGTGGGAAAAATACTGTGATACAAATATATGCCCTGACACATAGGTTGTGAATCACTGAACTATACCTTGTTTTAAATTAGTAATCACAGTAATACAGTAAACACAGTACAAAACAAATGTATGTAATGATGCTTTATATCTCCCAGCTTTGTTTGTGCGGTGTCCAAATTATAAATTAGCTGAAGAGTGTATGTGCACATGCATCGTCGAAAGAACAAGAGACATTTCCAAAATGTCGGTACAGCCTTTTTCCTTTATTAAAAGTTTGGCAAGAGTTTTTATAAGCTTTCAGTGGTCGGAGTACCATTATGCAAAACAGATAGTATAGGCGACAAGTATGATCTTTGTCGCCCAGGCGCATAAAAATAGCCTAGAATGTGCCTGATTTGTGAACCCGCTATACAGCCGGTCATAAATAAGGCGCATTCTAGCCATTTCTGGCTCAGATATACCACTTTGAAAGTGGTCTACCTGTTCCAGCTGTAATGCGCCTAGAATTGCCGTACTCATCAGTGATAGAAGTAATTTTTTTCCCTCTGGGGTGGTGTTATTTGGTATATATGTACAACACATGGTTTTTGTTATCATCTTGTACACACACCCCTTTTCTGCTAAGATCATATCTAATGCCATTCTATTTTGGAAAACCATAGACGTTGTTGGGCCCAGATGATTGATTATCCCTTTTACAGCTTGTCTAGTGTAATTGTACTACCTTTACTCATTACAGTACACATAATTGATTCCGGAAACGTTTTTGTTAATGGTGATCTGGGGTATGATGGAAGAAAAACTTGAGCCTTAAATTCATTGGGAACGACTCTTGGTACACCAAAGGAGTCTATATACACATGGGTCACATCAGGGAATGCTGCAGGAGTAGATATTTTACCTCTAAGGAATTTAAAGAATGCCTCATGCGCTGATTTTCTATTTCTATACAATTCATCTTTAGTAGTAATCTCTACAGTGTCAGAGAGGGACAATATGTGAAAGGGCATTAGTAATTTTACCAGAGTTAATTCTCCCTTCCATTTCAAATTTAGCTTGGATCTAATCTTTCCATGGTTGCACAGCCACTATACATCGGCTCTTGATCTAACTTAATTGTGTAAGAGAGAGAGTGGGTATGACTTGGAATTGCTTTCTTTTAAATTGATCCTATATTTTCAATACCCTTGAGGAAAAATTTCCAAGTTTTTACTCTTCCCAGGACTTGAGAAGCAGGAAAAATAGGTATAATTCCCAGGATAAGTAGCTAAACCAGTAGGCAAAATTGGCCTAATCTGTGTGGCTGGATACAAATATTCTAATTTTTTACAAGCATAATCATTCGATCCTTGTGACTGAAACATATGAAGGAAGCAAAAAGTACAATATATCCTGTTTTACCAGTGGAAATGGAACGGTTATAGGTTTAGGCTTAGCAGAAGTGCAGGCAAGTCAGACAAACATGCCCAAAAAGTGGACCACATACATCTGTGATAACGGCAAGATCGCAGGTTTTTTATAGTTAGATAACGTGGCAAACAATTTCCTGATTTACAGTTACGTGGCCTTGTACTTGCTTTCATAATAGTCATGCGTGTTCAGTGTCAGACTGGGAGGTCTGGGGCCCACAGGGGAATTGATCTTGGGGGGCCCACCCTACTGTACATGAAAATATTACCGGCCTCTCGGACATAAACGCGCCCATTTTACCACATAATACAGTGTGCAAAACAGAGCTGTATTGGGTAGTACAATAGCAAGAGAGTAACATATCTGTATCTCATACATATGTCAGTCTAACATATAATAGACACAGATCTAAGTAGCTCCATCCATATCCCTCTCCACCCACATACAATATCCCCTATACAATCAGGGACACATGTACGCTGCCACTATACATGCGCCGATATATCCTACAACACCGCCATATAGAGACCACATAGAGGTCAGACACCAGCTCAGGTATAACCTACAACACTGCCATATAGAGACCACATAGAGGTCAGACACCAGCTCAGGTATAACCTACAACACTGCCATATAGAGACTACATAGTGATCACTCTTTGTTCTCTTGCGAGATTCCCAATTTTTTGGAGATTATGTGTACATAGTGATCAGACACCAGCTCAGGTCACCATCACATTACAATATAAAAAATAACCCCTGAAATCAGGGACTCACCGAAGACGTCTTGACTGAGGAGTCGTTCTCTTCTCTTATGAGTCGTTCTTAGTCCCTTTTCTTCTGCATCCGTTCCACACCGCCATGATGACTTGTCCCGGCCACAACTCATCCCTGCAGAAATTACACACAAATATCTTAGAATCCTCAATTTTCCAGCATCTCTTTACCTATTCCCACCTCTGTACAAACTACCCAGGGGTGGGAGAGCAGGTACAAGCCTAGTATCCTGAAGGGTTGGAGGGTGGGGAGAGGCCCCAGGTAACTAGATAGGTAGGCTCTCGCTGGATAAGTTGGTAGGCCAGCCCCAGGCAGGCTGGTGGGTACCTAGCCACAGGTGGGTAGGTAAATAGCCCCCAGGTAGATAAGCAGGCCCCAGTTAGGCAAGTTGATAGGCTACAGTTAGGTTGGTGGACCCCAGTTAGGTAGGCTGTAGGTCGGTGTTGGTGAGTCCCAAATAGTTAGGCTGTAGGTAGGTGGTTTCCACCAGTTAGGTAAGCTGTAGGTAGTTAGGGTCCCCTTTATATTGGCTGCAAGCAGTTAGGGACCCCCTTTAGGTAGTATACAGGTACTTAGGGCCTCCTTGGGTAGTATACAGGCAGTTAGGGGTCTCCTTTAGGTGGTATACAGGCAGTTAGGGGGTCTCCTTTGGGTACTATACAGTTAGGGGTCTCCTTTAGGTAGTATACAGGCAGTTAGGGGTCTCCTTTAGGTACTATACAGTTAGGGGTCCCCTTTAGGTAGTATACAGACAGTTAGGGGTCTCCTTTAGGTAGTATACAGGTAGTTAGGGGCCTCCTTTAGGTAGTATACAGGTAGTTAGGGGCCTCCTTTAGCTACTGTGTAGGTAGTCAGAGCCCCCTTAGTATTTAGGTAGCCAGGGCCCCCTTTAGATAGCCTGGGCCCCCTGTAGGTAGCCAGGGCCCCCTTTGTAGAGAGGGCCCCCCTGTAGGTAGCCTGGGCCCCCCTGTAGGTAGCCAGGGCCCCCTGTAGGTAGTTAGGGCCCCCTGTAGGTAGTCAGGGCCCCCTATAGGTAGCCAGGGCCCCCCTTGTAGCCAGTGTCCCCCCTAATAGCCAGTGGCCCCCTAGTAGCCAGTGGCCCCCTAGTAGCCAGTGTCCCACCTAATAGATAGTGTCCCCCCTAGTAGCCAGTGGCCACCCTAATAGCTAGTGGCCCCCCTAATACCCAGTGTCCCCCTAGTAGCCAGTGTCCCCCTAGTAGCCAGTGTCCCCCCTAATAGCCAGTGTCCCCCTAGTAGCCAGTGGCCCCCCTAATAGCAAGTGGCCCCCTAATAGCCACTGTCCCCCAAGTAGTCAGGGCCCCCCTAATAGCCAGTGCCCCCCCTAGAAGCCAGTGTCCCCCTAATAGCCAGTGGCCCCCCTACTACCCTGTGGCCCCCTCGTAGCCAGTGTCCCCCCTATTAGCCAGTGGCCCCCTAGTAGCCAGTGGCCCCCTTCTAGCCAGTGGCCCCCCGAGTAGCCAGTGGCCCCCCTAATAGCCAGGGTCCCCCTAGTAGCCAGTGTCCCCCTAATAGCCAGTGTCCCCCCTAATAGCCAGTGGCCCCCTAGTAGCCAGTGGCCCCCCCGAGTAGCCAGTGGCCCCCCTAGTAGCCAGTGTCCCCCCTTTGTAGTCAGGGCCTCTGTAGGTAGTTTAAAAAAACAAACAAAAAACAGCCACTTACCTTGCTCCGGCTCCTGCTGCTCTAAGCTGCCGCCGGCTCTGTACTGCCTCCCTGCACCAGTAGGGGCCGTCGCCTGGCAGGCTTAAGGCCTAGTGCCTTAGGCCTGCCAGGGAGATCAGCGGAGCGCAGCGCTAGTGGCACTGTGCTCCGCTGACACTGCGCAGCCCCGGGAGTCGGGGACATTAGTCCCCGGCTACCGGTCTCGTTCTCTGGGCGCTCGGGACGCAGGTCCCGGGCGTTCAGTGACCGGATGCGCGGCCGGGCCCCGGGGAGCGACGGCACTGCCTCCGGGGCCCACAGCGGCTTCGGGGGGCCCACCGGGGGATTCACGATCCCCCGGTGGCCCAGTCCGTGCCTGTGCG
Source organism: Phyllomedusa bahiana (assembly GCA_025379985.1). NCBI lineage: Eukaryota > Metazoa > Chordata > Amphibia > Anura > Hylidae > Phyllomedusa > Phyllomedusa bahiana. Next base: position 79,748 of record JAODAL010002261.1, on the reverse strand, counting down.
TGTTAATAGACTCTGACAATTTTTGTCTATTTGATCCTGGGCAACCTTTGGGGTATAACCTCAGCTATATTCTGTGTTCCAACCTACATCTCCCCAGGATTTGCATGTTTTGGTTACACAAATACATGTGTCAAACATGCCTTCCCGGACCACTAGTGAGGGTCAGGAATAAAATGTACAGAAGACAAACTTGAAAATCACCATAGGCTCTGTTGAGTTATACCAGAAGACAGCAACCAAATGATCATCAGAAACATATTTTCTCTCCCTTCTCCCTAACACCGGGTAACATCTTCTTTGGTTATTCTTTTTCCCACTCCCACACCCCAGAAATAACTATGCAAATGACAAAGAAATGAATTATAAGTGCTGTTTCTTCCTTTTGTCTTGCAAAGTTCTTTTTAAAGGGACAAAATGGTTCACAGCCACAAACCAATGAGAGAACTAGAGAAATGGGTTGTCCCAGGGTGCTTCCCGGGCAGACAGTCCCTAGCTATGCAATGCCGTGTTTTTATTTGTCCCTCCTTTCTTAGTAATAATATGCTTGGATCCTCGAGTCTCTGGCTTAGGTACTGGAATATTCAGTCATCCGTCTCCAATGCTGGAATCCTTAGTCATCTGTCTCCAGCTCAGGTACTGTAATCTTTTTGCAGTGTGAGGCGTGGATCCAGTTAGGTCTCCTCTCCAGCTTTACAGAGGTGTTTGTGGTCAGAAGCACTTGGTGGGGACCGTCAAATCATGGTTCCAGGGCCCTCCTCACATGTCTTTTAATGACCACCTAGTCTCCTAGCTCCATCATATGGGTACCATCCACACAGTCGGGATCTGGAAGGGAGGCAAAAAACTTGAGAATGTATATTAGTCAAGCGCTTTGTAAGCGCTGTCACAGAAGAGGTCAAGCCACTATTTTACATTTGGAGTTGTTGTGGAAAATATAATCTTAGACTTGGAACTGACCCAAATATTACCTCATATGGACTGAGGCCTATCTAATTAGGTGTATATCTGATAGAAAAGAGCGCTAAAGGTAGGTAGGAGTACCGTTATGCAAAACATCTAAGCAACACCTTTTCATTATTATTCTTTTATTATAGCATTTACATAATTAATAATAATTTTTTAATTGGTCAGCTCATTATAAACAAAAACACGCCTCTAATTATTCTTAAGCTCTGGTTAGTATGCATGACATAATCATTTGAGATATCTAAAGGTCAGTGGTTCTACTGCGCATGATAGCATGGCTTGCAGTTTTATCTCTAACCTTCTACTTCTAAATAATTAATACTCTGCGTTAATATATGTCTTTCGAAAGCTAATAACACTAAGAACTAAGAATGTTGATACTTATGAGGAGACAACTTCTGCGAAAAGCTGGGTTTATACAATAATAATACAAGGGCAAAGAAGAATAGATAAGGCTAGCTACAACTTGATGAAAAAGTACCGTTCATCAAAAAACTGCAAACTTTTAATCGTCCTTACAGAACTATAGAATAAATATATTAGAAATAATATATATAATTATGTATTATATATAAATATATTATATATAAATATAAATATTTCATAAATTTTAAACCAATTAGCACAAACGAAACATGACCATCTTCATCCGAGACATCCAGGCACTTGTAAATAAAACTTCCATTCTTTATTGAAGATGAATTAAAAACATGGAGGATGATAATGCATTCAGCACAAAAATAGCACCAACATGTATGGCATAAACAAATTATGAGACCGACGCGTTTCGGATCACGTCCTTACTCATAGTCTCATAGTTGAACACTGTTTAACCTGTTTAAGTAGAGGCTGAAGGCTGTCACGTGGCTAGAGACAAAAGGAAGGAAACACCTCCATTCGATGTCACGATTTTAAACATATATATACATCTAAATATAAAGCCTACAGTAAAACACATATTTGCACATTAAAACAACCCTACTATAAAACAAGGTATGCCAATAGCTATTTTTAAAACAGGTATATGGGCTTAAGTATGAATCAATAGTGATGGGATATATCCTGCAGGACATTCAAACCCTCAGGTGTCCTAGTTCCCAATCTAAATATCCACAAAGACTCTCTCACTAGGAGTTTCTGTTGCCAATCGCCTCCCCTCAGAGGACGAGTGACTTGCTCTATGGCGCAGAAACTGAAGGTTTTTAAATCCCCATTATGTACATCTTGAAAATGTTTTGATACACTTGAGCACTTAAAACATTCTTTTCTTAAAGAATCTGAAAGATGTCTCCTGATTCTAATTTTTAGGGGCCCTGTGGTACACCCAACATATTGTATACAGCACTGGCTACACGATATAAGATAGACAACGTACTTGCTGTTACAGAACAGAACCCTTTTCAGCGTAAGGGTCTAATTAAAAGATACTAAGCTGTATAATTCACAAAAAAGGGGGTCAACAGGTTTAACAGTCAGAGTCACATGACAGATAATCCCTTTCAGCTACATGGAACCAGTAGTGTTTTGTCAACTTCGTAGCTAAGTAAAGCAGCCATCAGTAAAGCTCCTCTTACGGTACTTATCACACTGATGTCTATAATGTGTACATGTATGTGCAGAAAAAAAAATTGTCTATGGGAGAACAAAGTGCCTTAAAAAAAACTCCACTGCTATAGCAGGCTGTGTTTGGGGGAAAAAAACACTGATCCCAAAAAATCACCTACAAATAAAAAGGCATTGTTTTATAGTGCTGTTCTGTTTTACCCTACTGACTTATAACTAAAATCACCACCATGTTTCCATGCCCTCCTAGCACCTTGGCCAGAATACAGGTGCTGTTTATGTAAAAAAATAAAAAAAATAAGGGCAAGTAAAGAATAGAGGGTGCCAAGGGCTGCATTAAGTTTGGGCAGCAATAGTGTTGTCACCTCTCTTTACAAGAAGTATTTTTCTACTAATTTTCCTTCTTCTATTCATTATATAATGTCTGACCCATGGATACTCTGAAGGCAAGTTATGAACATGCTTCTCTATTTTCCCCAGCTACTTTCAATTGCTGGATGTTCATTTACGTGTCATTCTTGATGGTATCCAACCAATGAGCCTTTGGTTTTCCCTGTGTTCTTTTAGCATTAACCATCCCAAGTAGCATCTCTTTTTCTAGTAAATTTGCCCCATCACATAATACATATAGGTAAGTTTTCGTCTGGTGATTTTGCCTGGGGACAGTTCTGGGTTTATATGATAAAGAAAGTCTTTGTTGGTGATTCTAGCTGTCCACTGGATTCATATAAGTCTTCTCCATCATCAAAACTCAAAAGCATCAATTTTCTTCTGTTTAAAAGTGGCTCGTGCTCAGGGGCGTAACTACCGGGGTAGCTGGGGTAGCTGTTGCTAGGGGGCCCCTGTGCTTTGGGGGGTCCGGGGGCAGCTGCTACCGCGTCCGCTAACCCGGTAATGCCGCTCCTGGGCCCGCCGGCAGTGAACTTAACAGTTCACTGCGGCGGGCGGGGAGCTGCGGGGCCCGGCGCATACTGCCTCTGAACGCCCGGGCCCCCCGGCCCGAGGGTTCAGAGGCAGCGCTGGCTGGAGCTAGCAGTACGGAGCACCGATCGCTCCGCTCTGCTACTTCCCCTGCCGGTGCTCTGTGGTCACGTGGGCGCGCACGGTGACGTCACATCACCGCGCCGCCTGCGCTGAGCGCAGAGTCTGCAGGGAGAGCAGCAGATAGGAGCGAGCGGCGCATCGGGGGAGCGTGGACCGAGGTGAGTAAGTGATTTCTTATTTTACCTACCCCATATGCCTGCCTATACCCTCCATATGCCTGCCTATACCCCCATATGCCTGCCTATACCCCCTCATATGCCTACCTATACCCCCATCATGCTTGCCTATACCCCATATGCCTGCTTATACCCCATATACCCGCCTATACCCCCCCATATGCCTGCCTATACCCCATATGCCTGCCTATACCCCCATATGCCTGCCTATACCCCCCATATGCCTGCCTATTACCCCCCATATGCCTGCCTATATACCCCATATGCCTGCCTATACGCCCCCATATGCCTGCCTATTACAGCCCCCATATGCACTGCCTATACAGCCCCCATATGCCCTCATACAGCCCCCACATGCCTGCCCGTATACCCCCCCATGCCTGCCATATACCCCCACAAGCTGCCTGTATACCCCCACAAGCCTGCCTGTCTATTATATGGGGCCCTTTAGCTACCTAAACCCTACCTATTTGGCCCCTATAGCCCACCTAACCCCTGTCTACCTGTATGGCTCCCTATAGCTACCTAAACCCTGCCTGCCTACATGGGCACCTAAACCTTGCCTATTGGGGCCCAATATATCCTATCTAAACCCTGCCTGCCTAAAATGGACCCAATTAGCCAGGGGGGCAGGTGCTGGAAAAGTCAGGATTCTAAGATATTTGTGTCTAAATCTGCAGGGACAAGTGGTCGGGAGATGTCATCATGATGGCCGTAACTGGACCGGATGCAGAACAAATAGAGAATGTCAATGACTGGTCAGATAAACGTCACCTGTGAGTCACAAAGGATGTAACTGCACTATAATCACTTAATATGTCTGCACAGGCTGTGTACACTGTATCTACCACTATTTGGTCACTGTATGGTGGTTTTATTCAGTCTTGAGAGCCTGTGTACAGTGGTGTCTACCACTATATGGTCACTGTATGGAGGTAATATACAGTCTGCAGAGCCTGTGTACACTGTTGTTACCACTTATATGGTCACTGTATGGAGGTAATATACAGTCTGCAGAGCCTGCGATACACTGGTGACTACCACTATTATGGTGACTGTATGGAGGTAATATACAGTCTGCAGAGCTGTGTACACTGGTGACTACCAACTATATGGTGACTGTATGGTGGTAATATACAGTCTGCAGAGACTGTGTACACTGGTATATACCACTATATGGTCACTATATTATTATATATTATTATTAGACAGTATTGGTCTTTGTAGACAGATCAGTAATAGTGTAGGGGTATAATACAAACACTATTTTGTGGTAAATTGTGGTCGTATTCTGGTGTTATAATCATGTCCTTATGTAATAGCGTTATTGGTAATGTTGGTCTTGGTATAGTGGGATTTGATTGGTAGCAGTATGATGGTGATATGTATGGTGAGGTATTTGCCCCTTGTATTATCTACATTATCTAACAGCATGTCCTGGTACATGGTCGTGGTCAGGGAGGGGGGGGGGCCCTTCCAAAAGTTTGCTTTGTGGCCCTGGCTTCTCTAGTTACGCCCCTGCTCGTGCTGTTTAAATCTGGCACATGTTTAGAAACTTCTGTATATCTTTAAAGAGAACCTGTCATATAGATTATGCCCCCCCCCTTGCTGAGGGCAGCACAAGCTAGTAACAGACCTGCTGTTTCCAGCGCTGTGTCTTTTATTCTGTAAGATGCTGTAGTTTTCGTGTTTTTAATGCTCCAATCTGCAGTTTTCAGCCAGAAGAGTCATTCTAAGGCCTCGTTCACACGGCTTATTCTGGGACTGATTGGAGCCGTACTGCGCGCCATATTTGCGCTGCAGTACGGCTCCAATCCGTCCCAGTAACTACGGTAATCCACAGTTCACATTACGCTGCCGGCGTAATTGCGGGGCGAAATCCGTCCCCGCAATTACGTCGGCAATAAGCCGTGTGAACATTGCCTAAGAGTCAATAAAAGAGTCAGTTTTTTTTCAAACCCTGCCCATCTGAGGCTAGCCCTGCCCACCTCAACTGATAAACTTATTACTTTGAATAGGTAGAAACACGTGAATAATTGTCAGTGGGCTAGCCTTTGGTGGGAGGAGCTAACACCTACTCATGAATAAGATTTGAGGGGTAAATGCTCTAAAACGACAGCATCTTACAGAATAAGGGGCACAGTGCTGGAAACAGCAGGTCTGACACTAGATTGTGCTTTCCTCAGCCAGGGGGTCATAACCTATGTGACAGATTCTCTAATTGCTAGTTAGCTCAGCTTGTGCCAATAATTGGACAAAAATGTTGACACATTTTTTGGTGCATGATTTCACAGGCTAAACCACAACCACTTTACATGAAGCCATGCTTCATTATGCAAAGCCACACCCATTTTGTCAGATGCAAAGCAGAAACGGTCTAAAAACTGTTTAAAATACGAAGGATGGTGTGTAAAGCATGTATTACAGTATTTTGTCATAAATTGCCTTAGTATTACCAAAGTAAATTTGCTATATTATATGTGCATGTATGTTAGTTTATTTACCATTTATATATACCTCAATAAAAGGTTAACCAAAGTAGCTTACATGGCTTTTTAACTAGTAAAAATGTTTTATAAAGTATAATAAGCCGCAGAACCTATATAACCACATCAATATCTCCTTTTTTCTTCATTGAAGAGTGAAAAAAATAACTTTAATTTCCTTTAATATTATTTTACTTCATATTCCCACCGGGTGAACCACATATGCTATCTAAATTTAAATGAAAATTCAAATGAGGTTTGCGATGTTACCAGGAAGCATCTTGCAGATATTCCTCCCAGAGATGAACAACTGAACATTTTTTTAATAAAACACCTGGTCAATATGCAAATCCAGAATGTAAGCAAACTTAAACAAAACATTTAAAGTAAATATTAACAGTGGCAGCCAAATATTCATCAGTTTATTAATAATAAATAGTAATGGAACAATTGTGTTAGATAAAGCTGGAGCACTGCTACATTTTTAGATCAGTAACAGCTGGTATTATTGTATGTGAAAAAATATACTGTATGTCTGGGAAATAACATATTTTTTACTGATCATAAATTATATCATTGTATTACAATACACTGTTTAAAGATCTTATCAATGAATTTAATAATTAGCTCTACATTGATCTAAGCCCTATTATTTAACAAAATGTTGAAATATAATTATTTTTCTAAATAATAATATAGATGATATTCCAAACCAATGATAAAACCAAATAACGCATGCTTCTAATGAATTTTTCTGTTTTGTTTACTTAATTTTTACACATAAATTATGTTACGTGTACTAATTAAAGACTATGTGGGATATGTATGAAAACTGTACAGATCAAAGACTTTATTTGATGCCCATAGCAACCAATCAGAGCTCCCCTTTCATTTTTTCAGAGCACTACATGAAATGAAAGGGGACCTCTGATTGGTTGCTATGGGCAACAAGGAAAGTCTTAGAGCTAGACAGTTTTCATACATGAGGTCCCTATATTATTGTTGCAGTGGCATTTATGTACCTTCTATTAATAAAATGTGGAGACAAAGCTTTTTATTATTACCCACTTGAGTGCTACTAAATGGCAAATTTTTGTTCTTTAGCTGTTTAAAGTATTCTTTTCCATTTGACCATGACTATTAAACACAGCCAGTTCCCTTCTACTAATAATATAATAATACACTGGTCCCTCAAGTTGGCCTCAGGATACAATATTTTCAATACACAATGGTCTTTCCCATAACATAATATGTTGAGTGAAGTTTGAAGATACAATATTTCAAACACTGTTTCAACCAAGTATCATGAACATTTTACTTGTAAATCATCTGTATTAATGAAGTGCATGCACTGATTGGCGGTTTTGTAGTGCCTTTTTACAGTACAGTGCAGTACTACATGTTCTGTACTGCTATTTATATGTACCAAGATGAGCAGATGCTTTGGTAAGGCCCCATTTTCTTTATTTCTCTTACATTGTGGATACAGGTAATCCCTCAAAGAAGCTCCTGTGCTCCTGATTTTTAGCTTCCAGCAACTCTTTATGGCTGTTATATATAAGGCCTTACTTACCACTAACATGCAGTCATTGTCCCGAAACCAATTAATGTTGTATGGTCATGGACAACTATAATATAGAGAACTTAAAGGGAACCTATCAGCTTATTCATGATGCCCAAACCACGGACACCTTACTTTTCTCAATAACGTGTGTTTTACTCTGAAATGCTATGGCATTTCAAAGTAGAAAACGTCATAAAACTGAGCCAGGTATGACTTAAATGACAATTTTCTCACGTTTGCATATAGGGAGAGCCCTACTAGTTAAGATGAGTATGGCGGGGAAGCAGCACAAAGGACTTTATAGGGTGTTTTATAATGAAACACTTTAAAGAAAAAATCCCCCCCTTTACAAAAAAAAGGGAAACCAAACACCCTATTTTCATGTGCCCATGTTTTTGACAGGTTCCCTTTAAGAATTTGAACTATGCGGGTTTTTTTTCCTGTCTTTCAAAATTACTGAATCAAAAGGGTTTAAAGGTTTTACCCGGGTTAAAGGGAAAATCTACAAAGTCCCTTTTTGGAGTTTTTTTTAAGAAAACGCAGGTGAATATTTGCAGGACTGGTTAAGCTCCCTAGAAGTCTTCTAATAGTATAAATATATTGCCCTGAGGCTTCAACAAGAAACCTTTTAATATCCCGGGGAAAATTTTTTTGATTGAATAAAGCTGTTTTTTATTTCTAATGTAAATTCTCTCTGTAATCGGCCCCTTTTTCCACCAATATAAAATGTTCCAAAATTCAGAAGCTGTTGACGCTCCCTCAGCTTTCCTCACAACTCCAATCGATAAATGTGTGAGAAAGTGGCACATAGTACAGAACACTCAAATGATACAGTAAGTGTAAAGCTAAATTTTATTCCCCCATTTCCAAAGATAAAAAAAAATTTTAACATAATGGAAAAATGCAAGTATGAACTCTTGTGTTTCCAAGTGTTTTATCATTTTTTGTTCCCTTAGGGGGCAAAAAAATTTTTTGGCCCAAAACATAGTTTTTTAAATAGCCTTACATTCCGGGAAATTCATTTGCATATTTTTTAAACAATACATAACCCATTTTAAAAAGGGTCATCCAAGGGGGGCCCTCCTATCCCCTTAAAAAGGTGGCCCAAAGTTGTGTGGAGGGATCTAATTACCCTGAATTATGAGGCACCTCCCTTTCAGTGGCCCGGCCCCTTGGAAAATTTAATTTCAGACCCCAAGCCATTTCAATTATTAGATGCTGTGACCGGGGGACTTTAAAGGGTTTAGTTATGCGGGGGAAGGGGTTTCCCCCTTTTTTCCAAAAATCCACCCTTTAGAAAACGGGGGGGGCTTTTTATTGCCAAATTTAATATTGCTTTACATCAGAAATGATGGTGGCGGGACCCCCTTGGGGGGACTTACAAATTAAAAAAAAAAAGTGGGGCGGGACAGAAGCCCAAAAAGTACGACAAACTAAAAACGGGACCCCACAGATAAAAAAGAATTAGCCCGTAGGGGGTCCAAGGTAAAGAAAGGAAAAAGTGAGGCCCCCAAAGGGGACCAGGGGAGAGTAACTAAAAATTTAGCCAAAATCCAAGAACCACCCAAAACAAAAAACAGCAGAGAAAACCAGGGAAAAGCTAGGACACAAAAGCAAGTCATCAGAAAAGATGGCGGGAGGAAGCATTTTAAAAAACCCCCCCCCCAAAGAAAGGATTGGCCTAAAGTGCTTAAACCCAAAACTAAGAAACCAAATCTGCACTCTGGCTGAGGTTGACAAAATTTCCTTAAATGGCAGTAGCGCAGTCTGAAAATTTTGGTTTATGACTGGGTCTTTTGGGGGGCCCCACCTTTTAAAATATAAACGTTATTTTTCCCCCACACAGTTAAAGCCATAAAAAATCTACAAAATTACAGTTTTATGGTTGCCTTGCATCCCAAAAATTTGAAATAAAGAGTTGCAGGTATCGGAAAATGGTACCAATATTAATCATACTTCAATATGAAAAAACATAGCCCTCACAAAAGTCGGTAGAAGAAAAAATTAAAAAGTTATTAGTCTCAAAATGTGGATAACACATTAAATTGTACCTAATTCCACTTTGTTTCTTATTTATGGGTTTCTAGCTAGAAATATATTTACAATTTAAGCAAAGTTTAATTTGATGGTGATGTATTGGAACTAAAGTCATTATAAAGCACTAAAAAGGTTGGGGGAAAACTTTCTGTGCGGGCTGGTTTCCCTGGTGTATAATCGGGTCAACAAAAACCCTTTGCAAAATCTGTTGAAAAAATTTTAATTATATAAAATGAAAATTTAAAAATTTTTTCGGACTCCAGGTAAACCACAGATTTTGAGGTATGGGAAACAGGAGCAGATTTGGATACAGGGTTTACATTTCCCAGTTTTTTCAGGGGGTTCCCCCCACTGGCAAATTCCCTGCAATAAAAGCAACTTTTAAAAAATTTGGGGGGTACAGCAGTCTGCCCTCCAGGACTTTTTTTTTAAATTTTCCCCGAGGGCGGATGGGCACGGGAATTCACAAAAACCTTCGTTTTTTTTGGTTTTTGGGGAAAAAAGTCCAAGCGTACAAGCACAGAATTCAATAACTCCCTTTTTTCCCAATTTTGGGGAAAGTCTAGTTTGTACATGTTTTGGGGTTTTAAAGAACTCATTTTTTTTGTAATTCAAGTCTAGGAGTGTAAAATACGGGGTTTTAGGATTCCCCCAATTCAATTTCCCTTAAAATTTTAGGGGTTTCAGATTAATTTAATTATGGTTTAAAAGTAAAATTAAAGGGGTTTAGGGATGATTTAAAAGGTTTTCTCTGAGTTTCTTTGGAAAAAGGTTTTCTTTTTCTTTTAAACCCGTGTTCGGAAAAAATAAATTTGAAAAAATATTTTTTAAAAACAAAATACAAAATACTTATGACTGGGAAATATTTTAAAATTTCAAATAATAAATACTTTCATCCCGAAGTATTTAAATACAAATACTTAAAAACTACTTCAAAAGTATTTTCCAAAAACTAAAAAAACTTGAAAAATGTTAAAAAAAAAAATTTTAAAAAAAACCAAAAAAATGGGAACAGAGGCCCCTTTTTGGGGGGGGGCCAAAAATTTTTGGATTTGCATCTACCTGAAAATAAGTCAGGTTTTATTGTTTTTCCGCTCCTAAAAGAAAATGTCTGTCACATGGAGGAGAGGATTTACAGTAAAAGAAAAAATTTTTGGTACCTTCCCTTTTTTATATACCTATTAATTTTCAGGGATTTGAGGTTTTTAATTTAGTTTTTAGTAACTCCCTGTGCTTCACATTAAAAAGCAGGGTTTAAACCCCAAAAAATTTTCCCTCCTATTATCCCCTGTGTGCCCTTTAAAGGTTACTAATATGTTTAGGGCAAAATGGGGGGACTAAAAAAAGGACCCTTTAAATTTTGAAGAACCTAATTATTACCCCATTGGGCTCTCACTATCAGTTAAATCTTATTTGAGGCAACCCGGGGGTTAATGTGAGGGACATGATGGGGTTTAATGCTATTAATGAGGAAAATGGAGTTACTAAGTGTTTAAACCCCTGACCCGGATTTTTTTCTGCAATGGTGGATTTCCCCCCCTTTTGGCTTTTTATCGAGACAAAAACGTTTTTTGCAGTTTTTTGAGGTAAAATTAGGGCCTCCCCTTTAAAATTTCCAGGTCGGGTTAAAACCCCTAAAATTTTTAAAAGGTTTAAATTTTACGGAATGGGTTATGCAATCGGGGGTGATTTAAAAAATAAAAATAAATCCCCGTTTCCCCTACCCCAAAGGGGGACTTGCGTTGCTGGAACATTTCTGAAATTTTTCCCCCTCCTTCGTCGCACCTCGGGACGAGTTTCGGGGGAAAACGAAAAGTGTGAGTGACTCGGGGGTTTTGGGGTTTTTTTTTTTGTTTTTTTTTTTTTAAAGGGCGATGAGGGGGGGGTTATTTAAAACAAAAAAATTTTTTTTGAATTTAAAAAAGTAAATTAAAAAACTTAAAAAAACTTTCCCAAAAGTATTTTAATTACAAAAAAAAAAAATATTAATGAAAAAAAAAAGGGATTTTGATTACAAAAAAACAAATACCTGACAAGTAAATTTTTAAAAACCTATTTTAATTATTTTTATTTTTAAAAAACTCCCCAAAAATTTATTAATCTGGATACAGGCATAGATTCAGAGTTCAGCAGGCAGATTTCGAGAACCCGAGTAGGGTCAATAGTTTTGTACAAAATTTAAAATCAATTTAACCCGCACCCAAGGTTAATTTAAATTTATATTTAAATATTATACTAATTTTGAAAAAAAGGGGGAAAGCTCAAGGGGCCACTGCGTTACGCCACAAGCAGATAAAAAACCCTGCCGCAAAGGAACGATCAAGACAAGGGTTTTTGGTAATATAGCAAAAATTTTTTCCCCGCAATTTTTTTTGGCCCTTTGGGTCTTGGATTTTAGGTGTAATTTTAAAAACTATATCATATAAAACCCCTTTTAAAAAGTTAATTTTTTCTTTTTTTTTTGGGTTTTAAAAATTTAAGCCATCCCTGCAAAAGTAAACGTCTGAAACCCCTTGAGCACTTGGGGTGTTAAGGGATTTTTATCAGCTGCATTTAAAGACCTTTTTATTTAAACTTGCATGCTTGCAAATTTTGTCCAAAGTATCAACTAACACTTCATGTTTTAGGGGGTGTTACTTTGGGGGATTTGGCCGCGGGTTTTTTGGCGGGGGTTCCCCCGGGCCAAAACCTCGGGGCCCCAAACCCCTCCTCAAACTCAAAGTCTACCGACGCGGTTTTGCGGGCGCCGGGCACAGTGGGTTATCGGGGGGGGGTAAAGGGGCGGTTTGAGGGGGGTTGGGGTAAAGGGTTTTTTCCCAAAACAAATTAAAAGGCAGGGCCCAAAAACCCAAAACCCGCACCCCCACCGCGCCGAAATCCACGGCCCAAAACCCGCGGCGGGCAAACCCTGCGGCGGCCCCCCCCCTGAAGACTTTGCTGTCGAAAATTTTAACCAGGGACTTCCAAACATGCCCCGGGGGTGGGGAATAGCAATGGGGTTTCCCATAAAGGAAAACATTTTAAATGGAACTGGGGGGGATTTTGGGGCGCGATTTGGACGAGGTTTCGGCTGCGGCAAGCACGCCGAAACCTGATGCCAAACCCGCGGCCAAATCCGGCGTGTGAACAGGGCCTTACAGTTTTTCATTGATACTTTTTTCAGGATGCAGTTTGGCCCCCGTGATTAAAAGGAGAGAAAGGGGATATCAGTATTTTTTTGGGTTTGGGATTTCCCAATTTTGCTGAACAAACTGACTTGATTGAATAGTATGGGTATCATTAATAGGTTGTAAACCAGCATGGTGCACCACAAATAACAGCATGATTGACACCCTATCAAATTGGATTGTAGGCGTGTGAGTGGTTGTTTTTTTTTTAGAACTTTTGTACTTGTGTAACCTTGTATGCTGCTGCCACTTTTCTGCATGCTAGTGTTAACTGGTTTCTAACTTGTTTGCAGTTAAATAGTAATCAGTCACTCCCATAATGAGTAGAATGTGTGAGCAACAGTAATCTTTACTTGTGCTATTTCTATATTGTAGCATTAAGACTTTATTTATTTGTTTGTTTTTGCCTCCTACTGGTAATGGATTTCTCATCTTCCTCTGTAGCTATAAGTATGGTCTTTTATCTGTGATTTTAACTAAATAATGTTCATTTTTTGGTGAATTGTTATTAGCTGTTAGCCTGATAATACATGGGACAAGCTTTGCCTACTGCAGTGGGAGTTGATGTTTGCAGCGACCCTCTACTGTGGCTAATAAAGAAGGATTCCAAACAGAAGTATTTTCTTTTCATCCCTTCTAGTTGACAATTTTGTTGCCGTTCAGTAAATCTTATAGTAGGGATGTGTGATAATAATATTAACATTTTAGTATTATTTTTCATTTGGATACAGTAGAAAAGATACTACTATACATTTAGGCAAAAGGATATTTACTTTTTGTGAGTTAGGTCAGCACCATCATTAATGGTGTTATCCCTCCGATACAGTGGTCCCTCAAGTTATAATGGCCTCAGGATATGATTTTCAACATACAAGTCTTTCCTAAAAAGACTATTGAAACCACACTTGTCATACAATATCATAGACTCTGCCAGTCTGCGTCACAAGTGATTGACTGGAGGATCCAACCTATTACCATAAACATTTTACTTGTAAAAGATCTGTATTAGTGAAGTGCATGCATTGATTGGCAGTTTAGTAGTGACTCTCTATAATATAGTGTGGTACTACATGTTTTGGACTGCTTATGTGGGGCCCTATTCCTTTTTTTCTGGTACACTGCGTATAAAGTATATGACTCAAAAAAGCTATAATCCTCAACATCGAAAGTGATTTCTGTCTTCCAGCAGTTCTTTCTGACTGTTATACGGAAGGACTTGCGTTATCTATAAGTTATCTGCTTCATTTTCTTTAATCTTAATTTTGGATTATGTTAGTGACATTTTGGGTTTCAGAAACAATTACCAGGTTCCAAAGAGTTACGGATTCAACATGCAATGTTCATCCTGAAACCAATTAATATTTTATGTTAAGGGATGACTGGGTTTATTTTGGGGAAGACACTCACTTTGATGCCATAAAATATTATAGCCATATTCCTGGTCTGACTTCACACTATTGCAGTGTACAGGAGTAGGTGGTACGGTATACTACTAATGGTTAAAAATATTTAATAATGTTTATTAATGTTTATTAAGAATGTTCTAGAAATTACCCCTATTTCTCCTCTGTGTGCAGCTGGTACCTTCTGCACAGGTCTGTAAATTATGTATAGTCATGCTGTTTTGCAGAAATGTAACCAGCTGCAGTCACTCAAGACTTTGGTGGAAAAAAAAACATTACAACACAAGGTGAGGGTAGGTTAGAAGGTTATATAAGCTTATGTAAACTTAGTTTATGGGTCTCTCTTGGAGAGCTTATCTCTCCTCCACTGGGGTGTAGTCTGTCTTTCCTTCCTTGGGCTCACTGATATCCACCTTCAGGGTATTAGTGTCTTCATCTGCAGAGGTCAGTTTTAACCTTATCTTCCCTGGCCATATGGGAGTGGAACAAGAAAAAGTTAGCTAAGCAAGGGACTGGGTTTAGGAACATCACCCTGCCTCGGTCTACAGAGTGGCTGCAACTGGAAGAATGGAGTTGTATCATGAAGGATGCCCACTGCCATGTGCTGTACATCTTGTCGGGTTGAAGTAAAGAAGCCTAAGATGATTTACAACAATTAACCCTTTGTCTCCTGCCTGCTTTATCTGCACCGCACCTCACATACCATCTAAAACGCAGGCAGGCGAGGGAGAGACCACCGACAGAGTGTGCCCTTGGGGATCTACCATCACCAACACCTAAAGTGCAGACCCCCTCTTCACTGGTGTCGGAGCAGGAGAGGCACGAGTTTATAAGAATGATAGCCATTGTGACCAGAGCAAAGAGCCTCTATCAAGGGCTATCTCTGCTTCCAGCGCTCTCCTCTGCCCCTCTTTGCACCCACGATCACCACACCATGATGTTGTTGAGAACCAAGTCAGGTTGTCTCTGCTGAGGAGGGTTGGAAGCTCCATATGTATTGTTTGTGAATCAACCAAATGATTCAGTCCCTCATAAAATTGATGCCCACATTGTTCTAGTCACAAGCAAATGTTTTGCTTTTGTCATGCTTTATCATGTGTTTATTAATACTCTGGTATCATGGAGATTTATGTGGAATCTTTGAACTGTTGTAAAATTAGCAGCTTAGCAGATTTTGAGGTGACCACTACAGCTACTTACTGCCATGTGTCTGCAAAAAAACAAGCCAGACTGTACTGTACATGACAAGTGGGAGCAATATCAACAGAGAAATATATAGTCACATCACTATTAATTCAGTACATAGCCTTACAACTTTCAAAAAAAGAAAAAATGCCATGTAACAAATGAGTCACTGATGACTTTCAGCCAAAACAATACAGGTTGGGCCCATGAGAAAAAAATAAGGTGATCTTGTATAAGATTAACACATTTTCAAATGTTTTCATTCATTATAAAATGCTGGCAGAAAACACTGGACCGGAGCCCATGTCCTTGTTGTATGTGCTGTAGGTTACATCTCATTGTGCTGGCTTGTTGCCTAGGGAAATTATCACTGGGATCCTCTGAAAGAAGAAATGTGTCCAGCTGAAGAACAGAATGCAAAAAGTCATAAAAAAGTCAAACTATTAAAATGTTTGAAACTGTTTTGTTAAATTATGGCCTATAGTGCAGTGTAATGCATTTTACTGGCTGTAAACATTTTACAGATTTAATTCAGATAACACTAGTTGGTCCTGGCCACTTTTCACAGTTTTCATGTTTATATTAAATTATGGTTTAGGTGCTGTAACATTCATTACATCCACAAACCTTATAATGTACAATAGTAGACATTAAGAAATACAGAAAAAGCTACATTAAATTCAATGCTATCCTTCTTCCCCTTCTGTTTTCTAGACTGTTAATGCCATTTTACAAACTCCTACAGAGCTGAGACCCAAAACTGCAGACATAAGTTACGTGAAAAAATGAAGTGTACATAGCATGACTTTGGTATTAACATTCATTAATCTTTCTCAGTCCATATCAAAATTCTATCTATTCTCACTCTCATTTTATAGTTACATAGTTAAATAGTTTGTAAGGCCGAAAAGACATCCATCCATCCATTTCAGCCTATTGTGCTAAAGTATTGGTCCAGAGGAAGTCAAAAACCCCCATGAGGTGGAAGCCAATTGTCCTCATTTTAGGGAAAAACAATCCTTCCCAACTCCAATCTAGAAATCAGAATAAATCCCTTCTCCAGAAACCTAGTCACTATAACTTGTTATATTATTACACTCTAGAAATGCATCTAGAACCTTTTTGAACTTTTTGAATTCACCATGACAAGTTCCTCTGGCAGAGAGCTCCACAGTCTCACAGCTCTTACAGTAAAGAATCCCTTTCTATGTATATGTATAAACTTTCTTTCCTCAAGATGTAGAGGATGACCCCTTGTTCTGGATACAGTGCTGGGTATAAATAGATCTTGACAGAGAACTATATATTGACCTTTAATATATTTAAACATATTTATTATGTCCCCCCGAAGCCGTCTTTTCTCTAAATAACCCTAATCTTTCTGGGTATCGTAGTCTTCCCATTCCTTTTATTGTTTTTGTTGCCCGCCTTTGTACCTGTTCAAGCTCTACAATGTCTTTCCTGTGAATTGGTGTCCAAAACTGTACACAATATTCCATGTGTGGTCTAACCAGTGACTTGTATAATGGAAAAATGATGTTCCCCATGATCCTGTTTGCCTTGGCAGCTGCTGTCTGACCACTGGCTGCTACAATTAACTTTATTGTCTACTAGGATTCCCAAGTCCTTCTCCATGTCACTTTTTCCCGGCGTTTTCCATTTAACATGTAATCATGTAATGGATTTTTTCGATTTATCTGTGTTAAACCTCATCTGCCATTTCTCTGCCCAGGCCTCCAACCTATCCAGATCCCTTTTTTTTTTTTTTTTTTATACATATATTTATTGGTTTCATAAGGTGTTTTGCCAACTCTTTGTGTGGGTCCTGAACGGCTTTAAAGTAGGCAACATCCTATGCTAGTGTTGTGCGATTGCGTTGGCTTTCGAAACGATCGATATTTGTTTAGCCCGGCGCTATCGATAGGTTTTTCGATAGTGAGCATGGTTATGGCGTTTCCCATTAAGTTATGGGAGGAAACCCAAACCCTTTTTTTTTCCCCCATTTTTTTACCCCCCAAACAAGGCTGGGAAGTGAAATTAAAAACCCAACAAAGTCAAATGGATATTTGTTTAATCTTGGGAAACACACTTGGGGTTATAAAAGTCAAGAAAAAAAGTCACAGACCTTTCCACTACCCCTGTCTTGTCCCCAACACCCTTTGCCCCCTTAAAACCCCTGCATCCCCCAAAAATTTAAAAAAAGTCCCGGGAAGGCGGGTTGATTTAAACCATCAGGGTTACTTGAAGGGAAACATTAAATTTACCCCTGTCCGGGAAAAGCAGCATAGCCCCAAAAACCTGCTTGCCCCCCAGTTTTAAAAATGCCCCCAAAAAAAGGGAGTTTAAAAAACCCACCATTTTAGTTGAACGGGGACAAAAACTATTTTCTGCCCTGACCGCAGAATGCCATTAAATTTCTAAACCCACATTTTAAAAAGGGTGCCAAAAAAAAAGGAGTTTTAAACCCAAACCATTTTAGTTAAATCGGGAATTATACTTTTCCCCTGTCCTGGGCCCCCAGTATGCCCTTTAAAACCTTGTTGCCCCCCAGATTAAAAAGGTGCCAAAAAAAAGGGAGTCTTTCAAAAAACCATTTTAGTTAAAAGGGAACTTTGGGAAAAAAAAATGCCCCGTGCCCCCGCATGACCCGGGCCCGGATTTTTCAGTGGGTGCGGTGGGGGACCCCAGGCTGGCGTCCGTACCCCTATTAACACGCGGGTTTAAAATTTGCCCTGAGGGACCCCAGCAAAAAAAAACTGTCGTGCTAAAAGCAGAGTGGGGAAAAGCGGAAGTGGGGAGACCCCGCCTTCTCGGGACACATTTAAAGCTGGGTAGCGCTTGCCCCCCCGTAGGGAAGTGCGGACAAATTGAGTTAAATTGGAAATATTTTAGTGGTTAACGCTCCTGTTACCCCCAAAGGTTCCCTTTTGTTTGGATTCTTTTTTTCTTTTTTACTAAAACGTGTGGGGGGAAATTGTCTCTGTACTTTGTTCTTGTCCGTGCTAAATTATCCATGTCCTCTGAATAACCTACATCGGGTTTAAAATTTTTCCCTGAAATCCCTTGTACAATTAGGGGAATTTTTTTCCCAGTATTTTGTACATGCAAGTTTTTAGTATTTTAAATTCTAGAAAAACCCATTTTTAAAATAGGAGGGAAATCCCACCATGTCTTTTTTTCTTTTTTTTTTTATTGTATTAAAAGGGTTTTTCCCAATCCCGGGATTAAAAAAAAAAAAATAGCTATTTTAAAAGATCTTGCAAAAAAAAGTCATTTTGCAAAAAGTGTCCATTAAAGTGTTCCTCCTTTTCCCTGTTTTTGAACCGCACCATCACCCTTGACCCAAACTTTGACAATTGTGAAGAACAAATGTCTGTTAAAGAAAAAACATTTTTTAAAATTAGGCCCTTTTAGTATAGCTGTGTCACGCAAAACCCCCCCAAAAAATTCAAAGAAATGCCCCTTGACCCACTTTGGACAATTGTGAAGAACAAATGGCTGTTAGAAACAAAATTTTTTAGAATACCCTGTAGTATAGCTGCATGTACAGAAAAATCCCCCCAAAAAATTTTCAAAGATGCCCCTTGGCACTTTGGACTTTGGAAGAAAAAAATTTTCTTTTAGGAAAAAAAACATTTTTTGAATGGGCCCTGTAGTTTAGTTTGCATGTCCGGGAAAAAATCCCCCCCAAAAATTAAAAGGGCATAAACCCTTGGAGCCATTTTTGGACAATTGTGAAGAAAAAAAGTTGTTGAAAAAAACCCAATTTTTTTAAAAATTGGGGACCTGTAGTATAGCTGCATGTCCAGAAAAATGCCCCCAAAAATTCAAAAATGACCCATGAGCCCCCTTTTGACAATTGTGAAAAAAACAAATGTCTTTAGAAAAACTTTTTTTTAGTTGGGGACCTGTAGTATTGCTGAAATTTAAAAAAAAACCCAAAATGCCCCCAAAAATTTTTTGCTTGCCCTTGAGCCACTTTGGCCCAAATTGTGAAGAACAAAGTCTTTAGAAAACAACATTTTTTATAATAGGCCCTGTATTTATTTTTTGGCTTTAAAGCAGCATGAAAAAAAAAATTAAAAAAATGACTTCTCAGCCCCCGGGTTAAAAATTGTGGGGGGAAAAATTTGCCACTTGAAGCCACATTTCTTTTCAAAAGGGAAACCTTTGGTTATTGCTGTACTCACAGCTACATGCCCCAAAAAAATTAAAAATATGACTTTTCAGCCACTTTTAAAAAATTGTGGGGGAAAAAAATGCCACTTAGAACCCTTTTTTCCCCTTTTTCCAAAGGGGACCATGATTTTTGCTGTTCTCACAGCTACATGCCCCCAAAAAAATTATAAATAGGGACTTTCACCCACTATTAAAAATTGTGAGGGAGAAAAATTGCCACTTAGAACCCCAATTTCTTTTAAAAAAAGGACCAAAATTTTTGCGGGTTTAATCTCACAGAAACATGCCCTTAAAAAACCCAATTGACAATGCAAAAACCCTTCTTAAGATAAAGTAGTAAATGGAATCCCCGGTGTTTTTCATAAAACCCTTGCTGTTTTTTACAGTCTCCTCACAGCAAAAAAAGAATAAAAGGGGAAAAAAGAGAAAAAAAAAAAAAAATTTTTTTCAGAAAGGGAAACGATCTTTTTAAAAAAAAAGTTTTCAAGAGGACCAATTTCTGTTTAAAAAGGGAAAACGTGAAGTAGCCCGGGCCCAAATAACGGTGCCCTCGGAAATTTGGGGGCCCAAACAACACATCAGAATCCATGCCTGATTCACCCTTTATGAAATTTCCAAACGATCCCCTTTATCTGTGGAAACCCGGAAGCGTTTGTCTGTAATGATCCCCCAGCTGTGCTAAAGGTTCCGTCAGTATGACGCGGGCCCTGCTGGGGGGAAAAACACCTCTATGGCGTGACGACCCAGTTTTGGGCCTTTCTTTCCCTTTTTTGGATCCCCAAAGAAGTCTATTGGGTCTGGAACACATGCAAAAAAAAAATCGGTTTTTGAGACGCAGAAAAGTCGTTTGCCCATGATTTTAAAGCTAAATCTCTGTGTGTTGGATTTTTCCCCTGCTTTTGCATGCTTTTGGTGGGGTTTGGAAAACAAAGATTGCAGAGGTCACCCTTTGGGGTTTCCCGCCCCCTTTCCCTGCTGCTGCCTTACCCCTTACTTGGCCTCTATTCCCTGTCACGGGGTGATGTTGTTCCACCGTAAAATTTTTGGGGAACATAAAAGCCAACGCAACAGATTTTCCCCATTTGATCAATCAGCAAGGTTCCTTTTTCCTGCTTTTTTACTCTCTATTTCGGTGGGGGGAAAGGGAAAAAGTGCTGGTTTTGTTTTTTTACCGGGGATTTCCCGGGGGGGGGGCCCCCCAATTGTTGTTCAATTTTTATGGCCCTTTAAAGCGAGGATCATGTTGGAGGAAATGGAGGGATCCAAGGGATCATTGAGAGATGGAGCCTTGATTTCCCCCAAAACCCCTTTGGGGCGAGGAGGGGCACTAGCAAAATGTTCTTCCCCATCTTCCTCCCCCCCTCAAATTGGGGGCCCAAAACCCCTTTCCAAGGGAGGGGAAAATCGGGGGGAACAAACGGGGGTTAGGAATTAAAATCCTCCTCCTCCGCTGCCTCCCGGCCCCAGCTTCAAAAAAACAGCCCCGCCCTTTCCGAGTGATGCACCGAGAAACTTTATGCGGCCCCCCTTGCCCCTAGCTTGGGGCCCCCCAACCCTGCCTAATGAAAACCGAAAGAAAATTTTTGGGGAAATGTCGGGCCTTGTGGTTTTGACGGGGGAGAAAGGCTCCGTGTCCAAATCTGTTCCGGGTTTCCCCCTCCGTTTCCCCCTGGCGGGACCTGTTGTTTTTATGTGGGCCAACGGGTTTGTTCCAGAAAAATAATTCACCAAAAAATGCTCATTTCGACCCGGGGGATTGTCCGCTTTGACCCTTTTGGTGGCCCTTTTTCAAAACTGGCAAGGAGGTGCAGAGCTCTTTTAACCCGCCTCCCCCTCTTGGTGGTTCAAAAAAACCCCCAGGGGCCGCACCGGTGCTTGTTTAGGCCATGTGTCAAATTCGTTACTGTGTAAAGGATTGCGCTGCTGCCAAATCGTGGAGCATGTGGAGGGTGGAATTCCGCGTGTTGCCACGTCAACAATGAGACGGTTGACGGGGAGGCCCGGGGCTGCGGGTGAAAAGCAAACCCCGGGGGGGAAGAAAACAGGGTGCGAAAAAAGGGGGAAGTGCAAACTCAGACCCCGGGGCCCTTCTTTAGAGGGAGTCCCGGACCCGGGGAGTCTTTAGAAATTTTTGGACGCAAGGTTCATTTACAAAGTGCCAGGCAGGGGTGTGGGGTCCGGCCCCCCACCGTTTTTAAGGGCGGCCAGCCCGAATTTCGCCGTTATCGAAACCACCTTGCCTGGCCCGGTTCTTGTCACCCAGAAAACGGGTCGGTCTCGTTGCTTAGAGCCGTCCCCAGCTTCCCGACCTGTGTTTGGACGGTCTCCCCGGCAGATTAATTTTTTAAAACCCGGGCCCGGTTTTTTTTTTTCTGGGCAGTGATGCCACAGAGGGGCCTTGGGGGGAAAAAAGCCCCGCACCCCCCTGCGGTTTTGAAGAGCCCTGGGGCCCAGTGAGAGCCCCCGTCACCCCAGGGGGAATCCCCCCCAGCTCACCCCGTGAGCTTTCCAGGGGATATGCGGCCTTGGCCGTGCCCTTTTAGGGCAATGTGTCGGCGGTGAGATGGACTTTTCCGGCACAGATGCAGGAAAAAGGCTTTTAAAAATTTTTGATGACAGTGGGGTGGCCAGGGAGGGAGGCTTTTTGGCAAAAAAATGCCCCCGCTTTGGGGATCTGGTTTTTGGGGCAGGCGGGGGGCCCTTGAAGTGGCGGAAACCCCTCTGGGGTCCACCCGAAGAAAAAGGCAACATTTCCAAAGGGCCCAAAAACCCGGCAATTTCCGACATTTTAGGTTTTTGGGTTTGGGATGGTTTGGGTTTAAAGGTTTCTTCTGCTCCCCCAAAAATGGAAAACAGAAGGTTGGGGTTTCTATTTTTCTGGCCGCTGTGCGGCGGTTTAAAGGGCGTCAAAACTGGCGGAAGGAGAAGGGGTTTGGAGGGTCTTGGGTTTGGGGTGGTTTTTACTTTGGGGGGGGACGGTGGAGGCTGAACGGAGGTGTTTCCCCGATATGACTCTGGGGAGACATGGCTGCTGAGGAAAAACTTGGTGGTGGCAGAGGGGAGGGGGGCGGAGACAGAGGGTTTTGGGCAATGGTTGGAGGCCCGGCGGGCGGGGCTGGCCCTTTTTTTGGGCCCAAATGTTTTCCCCCCCCTTTTAAAAATCATGCAATTTTGCTGATGTGGGCTAAAAAATGTTGGTGGTGGTTTTTAAACCCCTTTAAAGGTTTTTTGCCCCTACTTATGCGTTTTTTGGCAAGGGGGGATAGACATCGTGGGTGGAAACAGAGGCTTGGTTTAAAGAAGGCCCAGGCTTGAAAAGGTCCCGGAAACCCTTTTTTAAAGGCGATAAAACGAGGAGCGGGGTTTGCGTGACCCCTGGCTGGGGGGGGATTCATAAACAGCGGACTTCTGCGTGCCCCTCTCCCTTTTTGAGGCGGGCCCCTTAATGACACAACCCCCTCCCTTTCCTCCTCGTCCATGATGAAGCGCTCGCAAGCAAAATTTGCTGAAAAGACCACCATGGTTCCCCAAAGTCGTCAAACATCATCATCAAAAAACCCCGGTGACTTGGTCTCCTGACTTTCTGATTTCCCGAAGTCGGGTATAAGCAAGGGGCCCGCAAAAGGGATTGCCCAACCCCCCCCGGGATTTTTGGGAGATTGGGCCCGGGTTCCTTCACCTCCTCTGATGGCCCCTCAGTAATGGGGGTCAGGGGAGGGGCTTAAAACATCCCCTTGTTTTTTTAACATGCCTTCTGACCCAACGCAATTTTTTTTCATTTAAGAGGGGTTTCCCGACAATGGAAAAAAACCCCAGTGGTGGGTTTCACGAGTTGAAATTTTGGGTGGGTTCATGTTGGAAAGGTGCTGTTTATGCTGATGACGACATTTTTGGCCCGTGACTGCGGGACGAGGGAGGGAAAAAAGCTAGATGCCCGGTTGCCCTTAACCATGAAAAGGGCAGATTGGCGACGATGGGTTCCCTTTTCTTAGGGTTTACGGGCCCTGAACCCGCGATGAAAGGGCCCGACGGTTTCCTTTCAACTAACGAAACCCCTGGCATGCGTGTTGGGGCCCGCACTGGAAGGAGCAAACCCTTTCCCCGTTTCCTTAACCCCCATGTGCTAAACCCCCCCCTTTTTTCGTTACCACCCGCATTTCGCTCCCCGTTCAAAAAATAAAAAATTTGAGAAAGGGATGGAAACGTTTTGGAAAAATTTCTTTTTAAAAGAAGGGGAAATCACAGGTTTTTTCAAATCTCTCTAATCAAAACAAAAACCTGGATTCAAAATTTTAAATTTCAAGGTGTCTATCCAAATCTGGCTGGGCAAAAAATCCAAAAAAAAAGTTTTCTGTTAAAGGTTTTTGGGATAATAAACGGTATTTTTTTTCACCCTTTTAATTTTGTGGGAATATAGAATTTCTGTTTTTAAAATTTGGGGGATGCTGCGTCAATGAACAATGCTGGGTGTGCAAAAGTCAAAAAACAAGGTTAAATGTTATGTTTTCGTATGGTTCACGGTTATTTTTTTCCCTTTTCAATTTTAAATGTGGTGAATATTTGAATTGCTGTTTTTTAAAATTTACGTGGATGCTGCGCAATGAAACAATGTGGGTGTGCAAAAGTCAAAAAAAAAACGTAACTGTTATGTTTTTCGGGATGATACACGGTTTTTAAAATTTTTTTCCCTTTCAATTCCCCCTGTGGTGAAAATAGAATTTCTGTTTTAAAAAATTTAGTTTGGGTGCTGCGTCAATGAAAAACCTGGGGGTGCAAAAAAATCAAAAAAAAACGTAACGGGTTTTGTTTTGGTATAAAAAAAACGGTTTTTTTTTTGCCCTTTCAATTCCCTGTGGGGGAATATAGAAATTTCTGTTTTAAGATTTAGTGGATGCTTGGGGTCCCAAAGAACAATGTGAGTACGCAAAAAGTCAAAAAAAAACGGGAAATTTTATGTTTTCGTTTTGATAAAACGGTATTTTTGGGAAAAAAACAACCCGTGCTGATACAAGATTTTCTGGTTTTTAATTTAAAATGCAAGGTGGATATATCAAAAAAGTCAAAAGGGGGGGTTTTTAAAGGGTAAAATTTAAAAAGAAAAACATAAACTAAAATGTATAATGATAAAAAAAGTGGAAATTTTTTCACCTTAAAAAAGAGACCTGCCCTTACTAAAAAAATTTATTTTTGTATTTCCCAAAATAAGTTCAGGATGCCCAATATCCAGGAAAAAAAATTTTAATAGCAAACGTTAAAATAAAAAATATTTTCCCCTACCAAAGTCTACACTAAGTCTTGGTGAACTTTATCCCGTGTTTTTTTATAGATTTGGGGCTTTTTCTGTGTTGCCCCCGGGGGGCCCCCCCCTTGCTCCCCCCCGTGAAAATTTTCGCGGTAGATGTTTCTTTAAAATTTTTCTAGCAAAAATACTTAAAAAAACTTCAAATCTCTAATTATAATAAAATTTGGGAAGGGTAAAAGCTAATAGTAGAGGTTTATCTGTGCAGAAATTTGATAATTTCGCTGGGGCTGTTTGGGCCACAGGCCCGAGCGAGGTCCCATTTCCCCATGAGAAACTGAGGACATGGGGGGATTTAAACAGGGAAAAGCTTTTTCTTTGTTAAAAAGAAAAGGGGCATGTTTATTTTTTCCCGCCAAACGCAACCATTAAAATCCCAAATCATGACGTCGGGCCAACATCTCCCCCCTGCTTTCTGTAAAATTTATTTTTGGCCCCAAAATTTTAAAGGGAAACGCCGGGAAAAAAGGGGGCGATTTAATAGATGATGTCGTTTTTTTAACCTTTTTTTATCCATGATTGGAAATTTGATCACATTTAAAAACCTTTCCGATTTCAACTTTTTTCGATAAAAAAACGCTCAACACTATCCAATGGGTTTATTTTTCTTTATTTATGAGTAACTAATTTATTCATAAAACTACAAAAAGATAGTGTGATATTGTGTATAATTTTGCATAATATAGATTATAAAGGCAAGGCATGCATAATATTGGTTACAAAGGAAAAAGCACGCATAATAAGGATTACAAATACTTACATCACATCTTTATATGGGTAAAAGCTTATCAGGCATCTTATAAGCTTCATCTATTGGCATCAACTAGTAACACGGACCAGCGAAGATAGAGAGATATTCCTGAGACAACACCGTGCAGGGTGCCCCGATATACAGGTCCCAAACTCCACCAGGCATCTTATCAGCATCATCTATCAGTATCATCAGCTGGGAGAAGGGGCCAGCGAAGACAGAGATATACCTGGGATCCACACTGTGGCGTTGGGCGTCCCTTATAGCCCACAGGTCCCGTACTTTAACTTCGCAGCAAACTTTCCCACTTTTATC
This sequence comes from Phyllomedusa bahiana, assembly GCA_025379985.1. NCBI lineage: Eukaryota > Metazoa > Chordata > Amphibia > Anura > Hylidae > Phyllomedusa > Phyllomedusa bahiana. Next base: position 53,613 of record JAODAL010002261.1, on the reverse strand, counting down.
TTATTGAAACAAATGCCTGCGTAACAGTGTTACGCAAGCTGACAGATCAGTTACTTTTCCAGGGATAAGGCCTCCCTCTTCGAATGGCCAGTTCTTAAAAGGGTTAACCTGGCACTGGAAAAAAAAACCATGACATGATGCTGTACACCTGGATTCTCATGATTTCTCTCTAAACATCGCTTGGGTGTAATTGTTTACACCAGAAGAGCTATGTGGCTTACTCAGTACAACTCTCCACAACAACGAGGCCCCGATAAACAACCCTCTGTGTCAAAAATACTGTTTCTCACAAAATTTACCAAGCACTAGGAAAATTACAGCTTAAGATCCATTATTCTTAAAGAGATACTGACAATATGGATTCCGGATGGTCAATAAATCTCTTAGCACTACATTAGGCAGTGACAAAACATTCAGTCATAAAATAGTAAACTGTTCTGACAAGAGAAGAATACATTAATTGAACTTCAAGGTTCATAAACATAACTCTGAATCAAAGCTAGGAAACCATTTTTTTCTAATTTTTAAAACAGGGAGCAAATCATGCTAAACAAATCGGGACATACAGTCACATCAATCACATCGACACATGAAAAAACAAGAAAACAAGAGATTGTGGGAAGAGGGGGAGGGAAAGGGGGGCAATTCCATCAAGACAGGAACTAATCTCAGGATATGCCTGAGATGAATCTCTGAACACAAGAGCGTATATAACTTGAGAGTTCAACAAACATTTACCAGAAAGCACTGGAGGTGGTCATAAGGTTGACGCCAGAGATGAAGCTAAATTTTTGTAAATTTGAAGGCGGCCTAGGGAACCTGTGAGGATCCTGAGGTCCCCTTTGGGTAATCAAAAGGGGGAGACTAGCTTCTGTATTTCAGGGGAAAAAAATGTTCAATAAAAGGTTTCCAGGTGGAGAAAATTTGCCTTTTGGGGTCTGTTTTGCAACTCTTTTTCACCTTTCGAAATTGGGTGGGTTTTCTTCTTGAAGGATTACTTCATCTACACCTGGGTTTGCCTCCCCAACCCATTTTAAAAGCTCGTTTTGCGCTAAAAAGGATTATGTGAAGAAGTTTTTGGGGGATTGGCCTTTGGAAGATCAGGGAAGAGAGGCTGGGGGGGGGAAATGGGGGGAACACCCATGCCCCTTCTTTTCAAGATTTCCAAGATCAGATCCCTTTTTAATAAATCATTATCAACTATTGATTGATTTTTTTTTAAGGCGTTGCTAGGTCCCTAAACTCGTACCCGGGAGCCCTTGTGTTACATTTTGCTAGTGGGGCGGGGGTTCCCCAAACTTTTTCTTTCCACTTTGTGAACGCCGCATGTATTTTCAGAGAAAAAAACTTTTTTTCCTGTCCTAATTTTTTTCATTTTCCAATTTTATTGTCCATCACCTCAGCAGTCATTACAATGAAAATCACATGCCAAAAATTTTCATTTTCAAAAACGTTCATACGTTTTACTTAATACCTTATAAAAGTACCAAAAAAATAACCCCACAAAGAGCAAATAACCAACGAAGCCCCATTGTTTACTAAAAAATTTTCTCCCCACCCTTCCAAGACCCCAAAAAAAAAATTACTACTTAACGTGGTTGTCTCACTACAAGGATTGCTTTTTATATTAAAGATCTTGCAAAAACAAGTCACTTTGCAATATGTTTCCATTAGCCGTATCCTACCTATTCCCAGATATCTCCTCTTGTATGGGCTGCATCAGCTCCTCAGGTCGCTATAGCTACAGACCTGCTTGATCTATCCTGATAGGCTGCCAGCACTGGTTGCTATAGCTACAGACCTGGCTTCTACTATAGTAGAAGCCATTAACCACACCCCTGAATTCAAAAAAGAAACCAAGAAAACAGGACTGAGTTAAGATGAATCAATGTAGTGAGACAACCCCTTTAAGGATCAATCAACACTGCCAGACCATGGCCAATTATGACCACCACATGTGACTATCAGGGACCATGTAGTGGTAGATACTAGTTGTATGTAGAGGCTCTGCATAAATATAAGTGATTGCACTGCAGTTACATTTAGTGACTTAGGGTATGTTCACACGGCATAATTTCGGCGCGCATTTCGCCGTGTATTTGCACTCTAATACGGGCGAGATGCACGCAGAAATTACAGCAACCCATAGTTCTCATAGAGAACTATGAATTACGCCTCCTCTCCCTGCTCATACAATACGATCGTATTGTATGTGCGGGGAGATAATTGACATGTCAATTATTCAATTATTTCCGGCGAATACGCGGTGCGAGTAATGAATGTCAATGGGGCCGGCGGCGGCAGGGGTACACGATTAGCATGAGCTCCGAAAACACACGATGTACTGCGGCACGTACTGTATGCGCCGCAGAACATTGTGGGAACATACCCTTAAAGGAGACCTCTTTTCTGATCGGTGTCGTTCACTTCTCCTTCTCTTCTCCTTCCGGCCCAGACCGCCATGACGACTTCTCCCAATTCTTCACTGTATAATTTACAAAACAAACATCTTAAACTCCTCACTTTTCCACCACTTCCCTACCAATTCCTATCTCTATACAAACTCCCCATCTATAGCACCCTAAATGGTAATAATTACCCCCTTGTATCCCAAACAGTAAAAGTACCACAAGAGGCTATGGGGCTCCCATTTGGGCACCGTTTTAGTCTTGTTTTGTAAACCAATATAGGAAGTAGTTCAATTCCCTGAGACAGTATGTAGGTACACCCCCAAACTAGGTAGAAAGTCCTCAATTAGGTAGGTGTATATCGCCCCGTTAGGTAGGCAAACTTATAGGTCCCCCAATAGGTTGGTATCTTGGTCCCCTATTAAGTAGATAGGTAGATATATAGGTCTCCCCAATAAGTAGAAATATAGATTATGAAGTTGTATAGGCCTCCTGTAGGTAGATATAGGCCCCCTGTAGGTAAATATTTGCCCCATGTAGCCAGGTAGTTGCCCAGTGTAGCCAGGTAGTCATATGCCACCTGTAGCCAGGTAGTTTCCCTTGGTAGCCAAGTAGTAGCCCCCTGTAGCCAGGTAGTAGACCCCTGGAATCAGGTAATTTCCCCTTGTAGCCAGGTAGTTGCCCAGTGTAGCCAGGTAGTCTTATACCCCCTGTAGCCAAGTAGTTGCCCAGTGTAACCAGGTAGTAGCCCCCTGTAGTCAGGTAATTTCTCCTTGTAGCCAAGTAGCAGCCCTGGGTAGCCAGGTAGTAGCACCTTGCAGCCAGATAGTTGCCCTCCGTAGCCAGGTAGTATCCCCCGGTAGCCAGGTAGTTTCCCAGTGTAGCCAGGTACTTGTCCCCTATAGCCAGGTTATTGCCTCTTGTAGTCAAGTAGTAGCCCCCTGTACCTAGGTAGTTGCCAAGTTTAGCCAGGTAATTGTCCCTTGTAGTCAAGTAGTAGCCCCCTGTACCAAGGTAGCAGCCCCCTTTAGCCAGGTTGTTGCCCCCTTTAGCAAGATTGCTGCCCCTTGTAGCCAGGTTATTTCTCCCTTTAGTCCACACAATTTATTGGCCACTAAATACCGCAATACATTTAGTAGTGCCCAGACCTTGCCTTTAGTCAGGGAATCTCCACCCTCTTCCCTCTTCAGCTCACTAGACATACAAACTAGAGGCTTTAAATGCAGTGTTTAATTGAAGTTACTTCAAGGATTATTATATGCATATGCTGTAAATCTTCTGGACCCAATGGTCCTGATACAGTCTATAATTGCAATAGTAATGTAAATATGGGCAATACTTAGCTGTAACCCAGCTTAAGGAATTTTAGGTTTCCAGTTAGAGCCGACACAGAAGCGTCCTCACTCCACGCCACCCAGCGAGCTTTCGGAACACACCGGTTCCTTCATCATGCATGCATTTAAAGCCTCTAGTTTGTATGTCTAGTATTGCTCCCTTTAGCCAGTTTGTTGCTCCCTGAAGCCAGATTATTGCCCCCTTAGCTAATAAAATTAAAATAAAATAAAAGCTACTCCTCTCCATGGTCCACGCATCCAGGTCCTAGAGCTGGTGAACGGTGTAAGCGGTGTGAAGTCATCATGCCGCTTACACCATTACACAGCTCCCTCGATCTCCTGGGCTGGCAGAGGCTGCTGACCGGGGAGATAGAGCTTTGGAGGGGGCATGAGGAAAGCCGTGCATCACGCCCCCTGCGACGCTGATCTGTATGTACAGCGGTCAGTGAGCAGCGCGCTGTACATACAAGGGAGAAGACAGGACAGTAACGATCCATCCTGCCCTCTCCCTGACTCTGACTCTGCACGGCTGTTGTAAAACGGCCATGCACTCAGAGAGATCGGCATCTGGCCCTGCTGCTCCAGGCCCATGGCAGCGGCCTGGAGCTCCCCGAAGTTCGTGGGCAGAGGCAGTTTTTTCTGGGGCTTGTGCCCTGGATAAAACTGCCTAGTGATTCAGTAAAACATTTTTTATGTGTTTATTGTAAGAAGAAAAATTACAATGTATATTTCTTGAATCTGTGATGTCCATGAAACACTAGTGCAGGAATATAAAATCTATGCATTATACTGAAAGTGTTGACTCATGCATGCCTTTAGTCTAGTATTAAATACTAGAGAAATTAATTTTTCAATAACACCATACAATTGGCGGAAGTAAAATATGAAGACAAGTATGACACTATTGATATTGCATGAATTTAAATATATTTACTGATATTGTAACAGTCTGTTATATTACAGGTTGATATGCTAACAGGACAATATAACAGCTCTAAAAATAATTAAAAATCTAAAGAACTAGTTTATTAACCCATGTGCTACAATGTTGAGTTTTTCATAAGAAAAGGCTTTTATGAGAATTAAAACATTGCTCTGCATGGGTTAATAGACCAGTTCTTTAGATGTTTAATTATTTTCCCTATTTGTATGTGTGGACTACAGATCAAGGTCCCTTTTCACCTGCACCGTCCCTATTACTGTACTTTACATTGTGCTGCTCCTTTCAGGGGGACATAATTTTAGACTAATACACTAAAATCTTTGCTGTCCTTGGAATGGGAAAATTCATAACCTATATTTATGCACTTGCCTATTGAAGAAAAAGTCAAATAGGTCACAGACATGATAGCTACACTGAATGTACAATCTAAATTAACATTAGAACTTTTAGGCTGAAAAGATGATATTTAAAGAAAATGGAGCAACAGTATGTCGTGAATAACATGTTAAACTAGGTGTTAACTTTTTCTAATAACACACATGGTTAATGTGAAATTATTCCTTAAACTTTCAATAAAATTCCAGATGGGCATTTTGTAATAAAATTTAGGGCATGCTTCTGGCACAAGAAGAAACCTTCAAACTGAACCTGTGCAATGTATGAGCACAACATGCATTTTTTCCCATGGCTGGGGCCAACCCATGGCTGTGGTCATAGAGGAGGACTAACTTTTAACATACAAAAAGTAGAAACCCAATTTTGTTGTATTTGCATGGCCATTAAAAAATATTTAAGCACAGGCAAACTCTTTTGACAAAAAACCCTCTGTGAACCATTTTGGGCAAATTAAATAAGAATGACTCAAAGTAATATAAGATAACCACCAAGGTGCCATGAATGGTGGTGGTTGAAGGTACTAAAGATAACACTAGCTATGATTTTTAAAACTTGGTTTACACCAGATTTGGGACAAGGTATTCTGGTTCCCTAGGCAAATAAGGCATATACTGCCCCTCCCACCTCACTGGAAAATTTAGCCCACTCTAAACCTGCTTACGTCCCATTTTCTGAATGGGATGAAGTGATGCCCTAGGTGTTCACCAACCTTCACCTACCCGTCGTCCAAGCCCTAGTCTACACTGCAGTTTATTCAGAACTTCTGCTATGGGTATCCATCGACATACCTGAAAAACAGCATCTCGATGGATACCACATCACATTTCATTGATACTGAAAAAAGCTAAAGGGATATTTACATTTCAGGCCTAGGGAGAGTGCAAATGTAGTCACTTTTGAACTACGTTTCATCCATTTCATGAACAAACTTTATGTGCTGGACAAAATAGCATGGGCATTTATTTATTGAGAAAAATGGTTAAAAACCATATGAACCTTAAGGTTTAGCAGATAATATGAAGGTAACATTAGAGTCAGGTGTTTTCCATCAATCCCATAATAATGAGGTGTGAGTGGGTAACCTGGTTTTTTTTAACCCCTTAATGATGCAGCATTTTTTTATTTTTCTGTTTTCTTTTTTTTCGCATTCTGAGAGTCACAGCTTTTGTAAATTTTCTGTCTTCAGAGTTGTATGAGGGTTTGTTTTTTGCGAGACAAAATTTAATGTTTAATAATGCCATTGACAATACCATATTATAAACAGGGAAAATTGTAAGTGGGGTTGAATGTGAAAAGAAATGTAACTTTGCCATTTTTGTGGGGGTTTCATTTTTACGGAGTTCACTGTTCAGGAGAAAGGACATGGTATCTGTTTTCTTCTGGAGATACCAAGCTTGTAGAGTTTTTATTATGTTTTAGTACTTTAAAATAATGAATAATTTTCCATTTTTTTAAAATTTTGTGCTGCAGTGCCATTTTCTGCGACTGATACTTTTTTGTTTTCCAATCTGAGGACCTGAGTGAGGGTTTGTTTTGAGCAGACTGAATTATGATTTTTATTGATGTTATTTTGGGATATATGTAACTTTTTGATTACTTTTTATTACAATTTTTGGGGGTTACAAACTGCTAGAGCAGTTCTTATCTTCTGCTTGTGTACACAAGCTTCCTTAGGTTACCGACCAGAATGGTGACATCACTCCCCGCTGTTGCTTGTAAGAAGCAAAGGAGGTTGCCTATGTTTCTGACTGACAAACTTATATCCTTTAGAGCTTTGTAGCCTTATGTCCTGCTATTTAAATTCTTTCTTTACGAATGTCCCTCTAACAGGTTTAGGCATGAATAGCAGAGCTGATATGCTGATCACTGCTGTAGAGCCACCCATGACCTAACCAGGAAGTGGAAGCCTGAATCTGGCTGTGAAGAGGAGGCTCTGTGAAACTGCATCCCAACATGACAGAATTGAAGTTTGTTTGTACAAAGGAATGGTCTAAAATTCCTTCAGGCCCAGGTGTATGACTAATTAACAATTACCAGAAATGTTTAGATGCAGCATTGCTATACAAGGAGATCATATCTCAACTCAAAGCAAAAGTTCACACACCTTTGCCATCCACATATACTTGATTTTGGATCATTTTATGCAATAAATACAGTTAATGATCAAGTCTACGATTTATGGCTCTATTGTATCTATCTACATTTAGGTATGATTTTTGGCGCCCAGGTGACATTTTTTTTGCATACATTAGCATAGAATGTGCATGAATCTATGAACTTGTTCTACTGTGGGTCATAGATTTAGTGCTTTTGAGCAACAAAGCGACAATTCTGGCTCAGGTAAACCACTTTTAAAGTGGTTTACATGTTCCAGCAGTAATGCACCTGGATTTGCCGTACTAAAGCTATAAACGTGTAGCTTCGTACGGTTGTAGTGCGACACGCCTCCAGGACGCCCCCCCCAGGTGTATTACAAAGTGCCGCGGGTGCTTTGAAAATGCACGATGCTGAGTGCCCCTTTAAAAATAACGAATGGGGGCTGTGCTTTTTTTTTGGTTAAAAAGGCCCCAACTTAGGGACACCCCGTACATAAGTCATCCTTATATATTTTTTAGATTAAATTTAAAGTAAAAAAAGAAAATTCTGAAGTCTTCACAAATTGTCAACACAGTTACACTCAGCAATTTTTTTCCCTGCTTCATCATACTCTTGATCTGTTTTACTAGCTCATCGCTACTTTTACTTGATGATAAAATTTCAGTCTAGACATAATGATACTAATTACACAATAATGGGGTTAGAGAAAAAATGGGTATCCATAAGTGCCTCAGGTACCCTCCACTCTACGACAATGCACAGTCAATGGCTCTCTTTCCGGCCACAGTATTTAACAGTTTTCACCTCCTGAGAATGTAGATACAATGAAAGGGGCCCTGATTTACCACCCCTTTTTTTTTACACCCCTGATGAGGAAAATTTTTGGGAAATTTCTTTGGGGAACAGGTTTTAACGGACACTTTTTTGACTCGTCGGCATTGAGCCTACGGACACATTAAGTGTAGTCGGGAGGAAAAGGCTTTCATGTGAAAAACCCAAAAGGTGATGTTAAAAGACTGTTAGTATAACACCTTCATTAAGCCTTTTTCATCTTTTGGGCTTAAAAATTTACCAAATAATCACAAATAAAACACGTAGTTGTATCCACAAGGCTACATTCAAAAATGCTTTTACCATACAGGGATGTTTTTTATTGCTTCGGCTCTGTGTACACGTTTAAAACTTTAGGGAAGGCTGTGCACCCCCGTTAAATTTGGGGATTTAAAATCGTTCCATTGTAAAATAAGCATAGGGCTTAGGTGCAGTTTATTTCAAACCATTAATTTCCCAAAAAAAACCCTTTTCAAAATTTTTCCCCCGAGACTTCTAACAAAAAAAACAAAACATTTTTAAAAATTTTTTAAAAAAAAAATTTTTTTTTTCCCAAAACTTTTTTAAAAAAACAGTTATTTTTTCTTTTTACAAAAATTGTGACAAATTAAAATAAATAAAAAATTTTGGCCCACCTAAAAAATTTTTGAATAACAATTTTTTAATTAAAAAAAAAAAAATAAAAAAAAGACAAATTAAAAAAAACAATTTTAAAAAAAGCCTTTTTTTTTTTTTTTTAAAATTTTAAAAGGGAACCCAAAAACCCATATTAAAAAAAATTTTTTTTGCCCCTTTTCCAAAACAAAAGGGGGGGGGTTTTTTATTAGTTACCCTTTTTAAAACCCTTTAAATTAAATACCCCTTTATTTTTCTTAAAACCAAAAAAACCCAAAAAAAAGCCACCCAAACAATTAAAAAAAAAATAAAATAGGGGGGGAAAAAAACCTAACCAAAATTCAATAAAAGGGTTTTTTCTAAATTTTAAAATTAAAAGGGGGGAAAATATTAAAACCCAAATTTTTAAAAAAACCGTTTCCCCAAAAAGGGTTTGGGTTACCCAAAAAGTATGAACAAAAAACCATACTGAAGTTAAAATTATAAAATTTTATTTTTTTTGGATTAAAAAAATTTTTAAAAAACTATATTTTTGGTCTTGGAGTGCGGCCCCCTTTCCACCCTTTTTTAGATTTCCTTAGGGTTCCCGGGGAGTGGGCATTTTTTTCATAAAGAATGGGGGGAAAAGATGACCTTCCCTTTCTACCCCTTTAAAATTTTAATAAAATAAAAGGGGGGCCCACCCAAAGATTTTTTTTAAACAATTTTTGTAAATCAATTTACACCCCTTGGGGGGAATGGAACCAAAATATTTTTTTTGAAAAAAATTTTAAAAAAAATTTTTTTCCACCCAAAAGTTAGGTTTTTTTGTATATAATTTTTATGTGGGGGATTTCCAAAATTGTGTAATTGAAAAAAACAACTTTTTTCTGCAAAAACCAAGCCTCAATAGCTACTTCAATTGAAAGTTTGTTATTGCTCTTAAATTAACATAATGAAAAAATAAAAAAAAATGAAAAAATACTTATAATGTTTGTACTTCTATGCTTTATATTGAACATTATTTCTTCAAGCCTATTATAAGATATGTACAGTATATGCCCATATTACAATTCTGTATAGACTTTCCAGCATCTTACATGTCATCTAACAAAGACACACTGTATCTTTATTTTTTACATGAGTATTCTCTTTATTTATATATACTTTCCATTACTGCAATTTTCCATTACTGCAAACACGGTTTAAAATTTAAAGAGAGTTTACTTGATATTTTTTTTAAATCTAATTATTAAAACTTACAGTTGGCCTATACTGGCAGGCTTGTCAGTTCACTTACAGCTGAAGATTGCATCAAAATGAGAATTTCTTTGCCAAGCTGCTTGTCAAGCGCTATAGAACAGACGGCACTCTTTGTCTCTAAGGCCCTTAAGACTGGAGCTGAGTGCAAATGTACCATGGTGCAGAAAGCTTGGAAAATGGAAGTAGGAGTTTTTGGAGACAGAAACCACACTGAGTAGGAGGAGATAAGGGAGCAATCATTAAAACTTTGCAACCTGCTGTCATGCCTCACTTATTTATTTCCTTTAAATATTGTACTTTATGCATGCACCAAAAAGTGTAAAAATCACTAGCTTGAAATTTAATTAAAGAATCAATTTAGTTATACAAGCTTATTTAAAAACTCTAGGCATAATAAGTGTGGAAAATATTGAATTATACAAAATACAGTTTTGTATGTGAAATGGGATTTAAGTTGTTATTATTATAAATTGAAAGGCAACAAGCATTTTTCACATTTACATTAAACAAAATGCAATTTAGTGAGTAAATCAGCATATGTTTTATATTGAATTTTCTGTTACTTTGATGGATAAGATTAGTGCATACTAATGAGCAGTTAAATAGAGAAATAGATCTGGACTGAGCCTTGCCAAGTTTCTAGGTTGCAGCTTAAAGTATAATTGCTGGGATATGGTTATTAATGGAGCACGCTGGTAGCCATGTAAATATACTGATTAATAATATGCCATGTTACTTTTCTTTCTACAGCTTTTTGCTACTTTTTGCTTTAGGCTAAACTTTGTTACTTATCTCTCTAAGCATTGATATGGCTATTGAGAATTAAGAAATTAAATACTCCTAAGCTTTCTTTCAGTTGTATACATGTTTTTAATGACAATGCAAGAAGAACAAAAAAAAAGAGTTTAGACAAGAAAATGGATTGACCCTATTTAAACACACGTTGGATATGTCTGTGTAATACTGGTCTGTATCCCTTTATTCATTATTTGTTTTCATTATTTTTGCATATCATGTATTACTTTGGGTTATATGTTTATTTGCTTTATCACTTATAGGGGGTAAAACTCTTTTTATCTATTTATGAATATATTAGTTCCACTAATACTGTATGATTTTACAGTATGTTTATTATTTTTGTCACATTTGGATATGTTCCTTAGTAATATTTTTCAGTTCTCCAGCACCATCTTTTATTATACTGTATGTGAGCTGATATATTTTGTAATAAAATATTTTTAAGTTTTTCACGTATGTGGGTAATTGTTGTTTTGTTTGGTGATTATTGGTTTGTGGTATTACCCTTCTGGTTGTTTTATGTTGTAGTGTATAGGCCATGATCTTTGATTGGCAGTTGTCCTATTTAAATTTCACCAATTTGCCAATTAGTTTACAATTTGATGATCAGAACGATGCATTAAAAGACCTGAATCTCAAAATTAAAAACTTATTTTATACAAACTTAAGACAGATCTTTCAGATCTTCTATGCCACCTTTTCTGAGGGCAGATAAGGTAAGTTAACCATTTGAAATTACCCGGATTTATAAAATATTTTTTTAATAAAATGTATTCACATTTATAGACAAACAAAATTTAACTAAACAAGTAACACACAACAAATAGCACTATGGGCGACATGTATGAACGGGCTTTTTGCCTGTTTTTTGGAGTAACCTGCGCCTCCCGGCCCGAATCCCCCTGTCGGACGCAGGGATGCAGTGTTAGGCACAGCGTTCGCCAGTTTCAGCTGTGCCCCGCATGAAAGGGCGGGCAATGGGCGCGGTGTGGGCGTGGTATAGGCGGGACGCAGCGCGCTCGAAAACTCCGAGGCATGTACGATCGCGAGTTGGCAAAGTGCGGCGCATTGCAGCGCTCGGCAGCTCCGACAGTCAGACCTAGTTTATTTTGGTCTAAATGCTCCGGCGGATGCGAAGTGAAGCAAGAACGGAACATGAGAGGAAGCATAGAAGATCGCAACAGAAATCTCGGCGCTCAGCTCCGTGCGGCATGGAGTATGATTCCCAAAAAATCGCCTTTATAAAGGCGTAAAACCTTCTCAAAAAAAGAGCAAAAACCTCAAAAAAAAAAAAAATCTTTCCAAAAATCTAGAACGGCGCAATATCAAGAATTAGGATATTGGAAATTGCCGGGAAATGCAGTAATTCAAATTCTGAAAGCTAATCTCATTGGTCGGCAGAAACCGGCCAATCAGAATAGGAATGAAAGTGAACCATTAAAACCTATTGAGAACTATTGACCAATCAGAATCAAAGATGGGACAGTTCAAAATACAGTAAAAATGCAGAAAAGAGCTGATTGGCTGAGCTAGCAGGGGCTTGGCTATCTCGGCCAATCAGAATAGGAGCGACAGGGACCCATTATAGCCTATGGAGAAGTTTGAACCAATCAAAATCAAAGGCGGGACAGTTCAAAATACAGTAAAAATGCTGAAAAGAGCTGATTGGTTGAGCTAACGGGGGCTTGGCTATCCCAGCCAATCAGAGCGCGAGCTACTTCTCCTATTATAGTCTATGGAGAAATGGTCGCAATGCAATCTCGGCTCTTAGCGCCGTGCGGCATGGAGTATGAATAAAAAAATCTTTTTTATTAGTTGTAAAATATTCTCTGAAAAAGAGCTCAAACATTCTATAAACATAAATCAATTCAATCCCGAACAACGCGTTTGTCGCCGAGACCAGCGCTACATCAGGAATTGCAATAGAGAGAATTGCCGGGAAATACAGTAATTCAAATTCTGTAAGCTATTCTCATTGGTCGGCATAAACCAGCCAATCAGAATAGGAGTGACAAAGACCCATTATAAGCTATGGAGGAGAACTGACCAATCAGAATAGGAGCGACAAAGACCCATTATATCCTATGGAGAACTATTGACCAATCAAAATCAAAGGCGGGACAGTTCAAAATACAGTAAAAATACAGAAAAGAGCTGATTGGTTGAGCTAGCGGGAGCTTGGCTATCCCAGCCAATCAGAGCGCGAGCTACTTCTCCCATTGTAGTCTATGGAGAGATCGGCGCAATGCAATCTCGGCGCTCAGCGCCGTGCGGCATGGAGTATGAATAAAAAATCATTTTTATTAAGTGTAAATCAGTATCAGATAAAGAGCTGAAACCTTCTCTAAAAATAAATCAGTTAAATCCCGAACAACGCATTTGTCACCGAGACCGGCGCTACATAGGGAATTGCAATAGAGAGAATTGCCGGGAAATACAGTAATTCAAATTGTTTAAGCTCTTCTGATTGGTCGGCATAAACCAGCCAATCAGAACAGGAGCGACAGGGGCCCATTCTAACCTATGGAGGAGTATTGACCAATCAGAATAGGAGCGACATGGACCCATTCTAACCTATGGAGAAATATTGACCAATCATATTCAAAGGCGGGACAGTTCAAAATACAGTAAAAAGGCAGAAACGAGCTGATTGGTTGAAGTGGCGGGGGCTCGTCCAGCTTAGCCAATCAGAGCGCGAGTTACTTTCTCATAGAGTTCTATAGGGAAAAGAAATTCAGAGCGAGCTCTGTGATTGGCTAAGTTTAAAAGAGGCGCGGTTATTTGGGCCAATGTGAGAGCGAGCGACGCTCCTATGGGTTTTCTAATGCAATCTGAAATAAAACTGTACATGGCCGAAATCAAATGATAATACTGCCGAAGTTGTCCCGATGTGTATATAAAATGAATAATAATATGGGGTAAAGAAAAAAAATATCTTGAATCAATAAAAAACCTGTTTATTTCTTTATTTTCGTTACACCAATACTAAATTTATCCTTGGCTAACGAAAATAAAGAAATAAACCTGATTTTATTGAGTTAAAATTTTTTTTTATTTACCCCATTTTTATTATTCATTTTATATACACATCGGGACAACTTCGGCAGTATTATCCCTTTGATTTCGGCCATGTACAGTTTTTATTTCAGATTGCATTAGAAAACCCATAGGAGCGTCGCTCGCTCTCCCATTGGTCCAAATAACCGCGCCTCTTTTAACTTACCAATCCACAAATAGAGCTCGCTCTGCATTTCTTTTCCCATAGAACTCTATGAGAAAGTAGCTCGCGCTCTGATTGGCTAAGCTGGACGAGCCCCGACGCTTCAACCAATCAGCTCTTTTCTGCCTTTTTACTGTATTTTGAACTGTCCCGCCTTTGAATATGATTGGTCAATATTTCTCCATAGGTTAGAATGGGTCCCTGTCGCTCCTATTCTGATTGGTCAATTCTCCTCCATAGGTTAGAATTGGGCCACTGTCGCTCCTATTCTGATTGGCTGGTTTATGCCGACCGATCAGTATAGCTTAAACAATTTGAATTACTGTATTTCCCGGCAATTCTCTCTATTGCAATTCATTATGTAGCGCCGGTCTCGGCGACAAATGCGTTGTTAGGGATTTAACTGCTTTATTTTTAGATAAGGTTTCAGCGCTTTTTCTGATAATGTTTTACACTTAATAAAAATGAGTTTTTTAATCATACTCCATGCCGCACGGCGCTGAGCACCGAGATTGCATTGCGCCGATCTCTCCATAGACTACAATGGGAGAAGTAGCTCGCGCTCTGATTGGCTGGGATAGCCAAGCCACCGCTAGCTCAGCCAATCAGCTCTTTTCTGCATTTTTGCTGTCTTTTGAACTGTCCCGCTTTTGATTTTGATTGGTCAAAACTTCTCCATAGGATATAATGGGACTTTGTCGCGCCTATTCTGATTGGCTGGTTTATGCCGACCAATCAGAATAGCAAAAATGTTTCAAATCAATAAATAAGATTGGTATCGTGATTTTCACCTGTGTTTTGCCCATACATTAAAAGCAAACAACCTGGTTACTGACAAATCTCTTCACCTCAAGAAAAACTGGTTTGTGTGAACCATGCCTCTATGCAAACAACTTATAGAATATCTCATAAGATATGATATAAAGATGGATAAGGCTGGAAATGGCTTTTATATCAAGCCTCACTATTTTGGTGCATATCAGTTCACAGACACAGGGCCTTAACAGCATTATGGGCCCCTGGGCAGAGCTGTGTACTGGGCCCCCCAACCAACGCAATCAAAAGTGATCAAAAGTCGCATGTATACTATAAAATCCTCAAAAAATGTAACCTCACTCAGGTCCATAGGTGGAAAAACATAACAGCTATTGGGCGCAGAAAATGGTGCTGTAGCGCAAATATAAAAAATATATTTTTTAAAAAGTAGTAAAACACAATGAAAACCCTACATATTTGGTATCAACAGAAATGTATCATCATGCAGAATACACATAACACATCATTTATATCGAACAGCACCCCACATGTCTCACCCCTCCCACACAGCACCCACTCTCCCCTCCCCCACAGCACCCCACATGTCTCACCCCCCCACACAGCACCCTAATCTCCCTCCAGCACAGCATTCCACATGTCTCACCCCCCCACACAGCACCCTACACTCCCTCCCCCACAGCACCCCACATGTCTCCGCCCCCCCAAACAGCACCCTACGCTCCCTCCCCCACAGCACCCCACATCTCACCCCTCCCACACAGCACCCCACTCTCCCCTCCCCAACAGCACCCCACATGTCTCACCTCTCCCACACAGCACCCCACTCCCTCCTCCCCGACAGCACTCCACATGTCTCACCCATTCCCCACAGCACCCCTTCCCCTCTCCGCCACAGAACCCCACATGTCTCACCCCTCCCACACAGCACCCCATTCTCCCCTCCCCCACAGCACCCACATGTCTCACCCCTACCACACAGCACCCCACTCTCCTACAGCACCCCACATCTCACCTCTCCCCCACAGCACCCCACATGTATCACCCCACCCACACAGCACCCCACTCGCACCACCCCCACAGCACCCCAAATATCTCACCCCACCCCCATTCACTTACCTCTCCTGAAGTGCAGGGACGCGAGGAGTCTTCATCTCTTCCTGCCGTTCTGTGCTGGGGAGGAGTGGGTAGGGCTTCGCTGCTGCTCTCTTTCTGGCAGCTCCTGTCTTCACTTGCATGCAGTGCTGGGGAGAAAGATAGGGCAGCGCAGCGTTGCTCCGCTCCTTTCCCAGTAGCCATTATCCTCACCTCCCCCCCCCCCTGGCGGCCCGGTGGGGGACGGACTCTGGCCCCTGCTTTACTTCACTGCCGCCCTGCCTGTGCTGCGAAGAGTAAAGCGCAGGCACGACACAGCGGTAGCAGGGGCCGCCGCACCAAGACACAGGGCCCATGCTCTACTTAAATCCTGCACTGCCCTGCCTGTACTGTAAAGAGTGAGCGCAGCGCAGGCACAGGCGGCGCAATGAACACTGGGTCTGGGCGTGTATATTCATTGGGCAGGGTAGGCAGCTGCCCGGGTGGTCCCCCTGTGCTTGTGGGGCCCCCGGGCAACCGCCTACCCTGCCCAATGGAAAAGATGGCCCTGCACAGACAAATGATGTACAAATGTGAGAAAATTTTGGAGTGTTCATACTTTCCCTAGGACTGCGCATCTTGTTAAGATGAATTCTGATAGAGGCGAAAAAAGAAACCAAAAATTACAGTAAAAAAAACTAAAACAAATTGTAAAAACCTTTGTTCATGGAAGTACACCATGAAGGAACCACCTGGATGTATCACAGTGCTTCTGGGAAAATGTTCTATGCAGAGAATCTGGAGAAATCCATATGCGCAAGAGACAAAACTGATGGTCAGAATTAGACGTTCATGATCTACAGGCTGTCTGTTGGCATTTTATTAAAAACAGGCATGATTTGGTCATACAAATCACTGTATTTGCTCAGGAATACTTCCAGAAATCATTGTCTGTGAACATAGTTCAGTGTGTAATCCACACATTCAAGTCAAAGTTCTGTCATATAAAGAAGTCATGTATCAACACTATTCAGGAAATGCTGTTGTCTTCTCTGGGTCAAAACCCATTTAAACTGGACTAGATAAAATGGACTGTTTGAATTTTTTAATGGAAACCATGGACATTGTGTATTGTGGACTCAAGAAGAGAGGGACCATTGAGCTTGTTATCAGTGCACAGTTCAAAAGCATGCATCTCTGGTGGTATGGGGTTGCATTAGTGTCTACATGACTTGGCATTGATAGTGTCTTTTTAAGATGTGTAAGCCATAGAGCTCTTAAAGCAACATCTCCAGGCAATTGGCAGCATGGTGGCTCAGTCTTTAGCACTGATGCCTTGCAGCGCTGGTGTTTGGGGTTCAATCCCACCGATAACCTCTGCAAGGAGTTTGTAAAATCTTCCCGTGTTTGTGTGGGGTTTCTTCGGGTGCTCTAGTTTTCTTCAGGTGCTCTAGTTTCCCCCCACATTTTGAAAACATAAAGATAGTTTTACCTGGAATTTAGATTGTGAAACTCAATGGAGACAGTGTCCAATGTAAATAATGACAATCTTTGTACAGGGCTCTGGAATATAGTGGTGCTATATTATTGAAAAAATAAAAACAAACGTCTCTTTAACAGAAAGCCTTGCATATTTCAGCAATATAATGCTAAACCAAATACTGCATCCATCATGACAGCATGGCTTCACAGGGGAATGGTCTGGGTGCTGAACTGGCCTGCCTTTTGTCTAAACCTTTCACCAATCGAAAAAATTTGGGTGGACATGTATGAAAACTGTCTTAGGTTCTAAGGGGACTATGTCCTTTGTATGACCCGGAGGGCAACAATCATGAGCTCCCCTTTCATTCTTCCCTTTGCCCAGAAAACGAATCACTGATGGGAAATGTTAAGGACGGGGAACTCTGATATGGTTGCTAATGGGAGGTAAACAAAGAAAAAAGTTTCTTAGACCAAAGTAGGGACAGTTTTCTATCAGTATTTGACTTTCTGTGGCTTGGTGTGTAATGAAATGAAAAATCTGGCAAATAAGACCCAGGACTGTTGAGCAGCTAGAATCGTACATCACACAACAATAGCCAAAAATTTATTTTCCAAAACTCCATCAATAGGTCTCATCACTTATTACAGATGTTAACAGACTGTTGTTAAAATAAAAGAGGATGTGGCTTTATCCCAACCTTTTTGGAATGTGCTGCTGCCATCAATTTCTAAATGACTAATTTTTTTCAAATATAATGGAAAATGTCTAACTTTCACCTATATGTGTTCTATGTTCTGTTATGAATAAAATCTGGGTATAAGAGTTTTTAAAATAATTGCATTCTTTTTTTCTTTACGTACAAAGCGTCCCAACTTTTTGGGAATTGGGGTTGTAGTGTATATATTCCTTATCAATGATTTTCACACCATCTGAAGCAATGAATTAGTGATACACCCAACAGTGATACTCTTCTACATAGCTAGTTAAAACAAATAATTACTTGTATAGTAAATGCCAAACTGTGCTGTTGCCAGATAGGAGTTTTCTCACTTTATGGGTTGCTGGTGTGCAATGGACATTGTATATTAATAATACTACTTTGAAAACAATGGTAGTAAAGTATATATTTTGTACACAACTTTATTGTTGGTATAAACCCTGAGTTCTGTCTTCAATAGATACAAAGCTAACTTAAATAACTATTAATTACTGTCTACATCTCTGTGACAGCCACAATTGGTAGAACCACAAAGGTATGACTAATAACTTGAAAATATTCTTAGAAATTGAAGTACAAATTTGCATTGTTTTTGGGCTGTGTACTTAGACTGGTTAAACTGTGGCTCAGTTGTTAGACATGATTTCTTCTGTCATTATCAGTAGGGTTTTTAAAAAAAATAAAAAAATAAATGCACCAAAAACTCTAAATTTTCTCTAAATTTTTTGAGTTTAACTTAAAACAGAACAACATCTTTGTGGCACTCTGTTTTTCTTATGGAGTTACACCGTAAAATTCTGGTTGTCTGTAGTCACCACTAGAGGGAGTGTATGCACTGCGTGTTATTTTATTATTTACTTTAATGTATAAATAATATTAAACAGTATGTACCTTGGCAGCATCTAACTCTATATTAATTCATGGGAATTAGAGATCTTCACATGAGCAACTGAATTTTAAGTATTGAAAGAATAATTTTATTTCACATGAAGAAATCAGCACACGATTTTGAACATTTTTTAAAAAATTGTGTTATTTTACTGTAAAGCCTAATTCCACAACACAAAAAAGTCCAATTTGTCAATCTGATAAACCCCTTGCTCTATGAACATTACCAGCTTTTATTTTACTTATCTATATTCTATCTTCTACTATGAATATGCATTCTCCAAACTTTAGGACAATTTTAACCCAAACAGTAATTTGATGGGTGAAACTTAGCAAGGAGTTATAGTTTCAGCTGACCAATAACATACCATCATAGTCTGAAAAGAAACTGACTGTGAAGTTCCAATTGGTAATGAGACATAAGATCTTTCTTTGTTAAACATTGTTTTATCAATGAACAGTCTTTTGGAATTTTGTGTAGAATTTTCCCCCAAAACGTTTTGTGGGTTTCCCTTATGTCTTTTAAATATTTTTGTTTCATTTTAAAACAACTGAAAAGGCCCCTAGGGCAAAAATTGTCTTTGTCATGTCGGTTAAAATGATGGCCCCACCAGACAACCCATTATTTTGTGGATTTTAAACCCAAAAATTCTATTTCTGTCTCCCAGTATATACTACTTTTTAGCCAGGACTAGGGAGTTTTCATTTCCATAATTGCTTCGGGTTTCAAAAATTTTAAAGGAGGTCCATGCTCCCATTCCCTTCCGGCCCCTTTTTGATTTTTTGGGCGGGGAACATTACATTTAAAAGGGTGTGTCTACTAATGCTGTTTTAAGAGCCCTTTTCGTCAACCCCAGCTTCAAACTCACACTTCATGGTAAGACTTTGGGTTTGGTATAAGAAGTAAATTGGCAAAATCACCCTTTTGTTTGCTCCAAACTGAACCTGTTACAGTAATATGAGTGCAGGAGGATTGTAAACTGTAATGCACTTGGCTACAGAGCTCTAAAAGGTTAAAGTTTGTCAGTAATTTAAATAAATAACATTCAACAGGTAGTGAATCACCATGGTAAAACAGAACAGCAATGAGGGCAGGGGGAAAAATGGGAAAACCAAGCAGGGATGAGATCTTTCATTACAAAACAAAGAAAAATCAGAACGAAAGTTTTTTTGGGTTTAATAGTTTATTTCCCTTTGGGCCATTTTTTGGTTTAAAGCTAATCTTTGTGGTGGGGAAACCCAAAGCGGATACTAAGGGGGACATGTTGAAAATTGTTTAGGTCAAAGGGTGCTTTGTTCCCTTTTGAAAACCAATCAGAGCTCCCCCTTTCATTTCTTTATGTGCTCTGAAAAAATAAAAGGGGTGCTCTGATTAGTTGCCAGGGGCAACAAAGAAAGTCTTACACCTAGAAAGTTTTCATACATGTCCCTCTAAGTCTGTTTTTGAGCCAGACTCTAGATCAAGACAAAATACTTTTGTAGGGAATAATTGGGGCATTCCTGCACTTTCAATCATTTTACATGGCATGTTGTATTCATTATTTAAGCCACATATATAAAAAGAGAAAGTTCTTTACAGTGTGAAATGATACAGATAATTCAAAATGTATAATACGAAAAGGTCGACGTGGGAAAAGGGAAAACCGTCAGGGGTTAATGCTTCAAATCTCTGTCGATTATGATAGAGGGAGAGGAGCTAAAGGTCTGGGGATTTATGGGAACTTTTGTTTGGGGTTTCATGACATTGACCCAAAAAAAAAGAAAAAAAAACCCAAACCCCAAATGAAAAATACTGCATACCCTACCCAAATACACTGATTAACAGTTTGCTATGTACACACTAATGCAGATAAAAAACGTTCAATCACTGCATATGGTTTTGGGGGGCAGGGTAACCCGGAATCAAAACCTCTTTTTAATGGGTCCCGTCAGTTTTTTTTCTGGGATTTATCAAAAAAACCTGCTTTAAATCAAATAAAAATATTTATACAGAGCTTGCTATTCTGTCTCGAAAGGCAGAAAAAACAATTTACCCAAATTCCTTTTTTGGGGATGCTCCCAAAACAAAGAATGCGGGGCCATATTTTGATGCGTAATTGTGCTGCACTGCGGGCAAAATGCGCCCCATAGTTGTGGAAATTTTATAGCTCTTTTTTTGAGAAACTTTTTAATTTTCCTTTATCTTCCCCGACGTGCCTTTTGGGAAAACGGATAATTTGAAATGAAAGAGGTACGTGGTGGGCAGTGCTTTAAATTTTAAAAAACCCCGGGGGATTTCAGCGCTACCGTATGCTTGCTATAGCCGTGTGAAATCCCCTTAAAAACCACATGTTGTTTTGTCACTGAACTAAGGCTCCAAAACGCTAAAACCCTTTTTTCTAGTGGGAGGATTGCGTTGGTTATCGAGATCGAGCGTTTTCGATAGTCGGGCCCCTATGATAAGGTTTTTTTGATGTGAGCAAACGTTTATGGGGATTTCCATTAAAGTCCCTTTGGGGGGAGCAACAAACCTTCATTAATTTCACCCAAACAAGGCTGGGAAATGAAAATTAAAATCCACAACTGTCAAATGGATACGTGCCTACATCTTAGGCCCAAAACATTTAGGGTTTTAAAAAATACAGAAAAAAATCACAAAACCATTCACATCCCTGTCTTTTTTACCCCCGGGCCCGACCCCTTTAAAACCCGCATCACCCCAAATTTTAAAAATGCCAGAAAAGGGAGTAAGATTTGGGAAACCAAACATGTTACTTGAATGGGCATTGAATATCCCTGTCCTGGAAAGCGCATGAGCCCAAAACCTGCATTTACCCAAGATTTTAAAAAGTGCCCAAAAAAAGGAGTCTTTAACCACCATTTTAGTTTCATGGGCATTGACTATAAATGTCCCGGCCCCCAGTATGGGCCCTTAAACCTGTCTGACCCCCCGATTAAAAAGTGCCGGAAAAAAGTCGTTATGTCTGTATCTTTTTTGTTTTCGTTATTTCCGTAATTTTTTTTCACCTTTCAAATTCCCATGTGATATAGAAAAGCTGTTTTAAGATTTACTGGAACTGGTCAATGAACAAAGCTGGGTCGCAAAAAATCAAAAAAAAACGTACTGTTTGGTTTTCGTATAATACACGGGGATTTTTTGCACTTTCAAATTTACCGTGGTGAAATTTTAATTTCTGTTTTTTAAGTTTAAGTAGTCTCTCAAAAACAATGCTGGGTGAGCAAAAGTCAAAAAAAACGTAACTGTTATGTTTGGTATAATAAACGTATTTTTTACCTTTCATTTCACCTTGGTGAAAAATTTAAAATTTCTGTTTAAATTTAGTAGATCTCGTCAATGAACAATGCTGGGGGCGCAAAAGTAAAAAAACACGTAACGTTATGTTTCATATAATAAACTATTTTTTTTGCACCTTTCAATTCCCCTGGGGAAAAGAATTGCTTTTTTAAAAGTTTTTCGTAGATGCTGCGTCAAGAACAATGTGGGGCCAAAAAAGAAAAAAAAACACGTAACTGTTAGTTTTGGTATATAAAGGGTATTTTTTGCACCTTTCAATTCACCTGTGGGAATTGGGTTTTTTGCTGTTTTAAGATTTACGTGGTGCTGCTCAATGAACAATGCGGGGCGAAAAAGTCAAAAAACACGAACGGGGATGTTTTGTCGATAAAGATTTTTGGGAACAAAAAACCTGTGCTGCTACAAGATTGTGTATTGTAATTTAACTGCAAGGTGGATATACAACGTCCGGTGAATGGGAAAAATTGAAATGAAACCTATCTGAAATGTATACTGATAATAAAAGTGGGTTTTGCAGCTAAAAAAAGGCCCTGCATTTTTCTAGAAATGTGTTTATCCAAAATTAAATTCAGGCTCCCCAAATTCCGGAAAATTTCAATAGCAAACTGTTAAAATAAAGATATTCCACTACAATGCAACTAAGTTTATAAACTTTATCCAGTGTTCTTATGATAAGGTTTGTTGTTTTCCCCCCGCGGCGGCCCCCCCCCTCCGCCCCCCACCGCCGTGAATTTCAGCGGTGAGCTACTTTAAAATTTCTCTAGTAACTACATAAAAACTTCAAATCTCTATCTAACAAAATTGGGAAAGGATCACAGAAATGAAAGGTTTCTCTTGCAGAAATAGATAATTTCGCTGGCTTTTGGCCACAGGCAGAGCGCAGGTCCATCCTAGAGACGCGAGAGACAATGAGGCTGAAACAGGGGGAAAGCTGTTCATGTAAAACGAGGTCATGTGATTTTTCCAGCCAAACGCAACCTTCCATCCATCATGACGCGCACACCAATCTCCCCCCTGCCTATTCTGTAACTGATTTGCTGGCCCCCAAAATTACGGAAACGCCAAAAAGGCGCATCTTAACAGTAGCTCAGATTTTAACCTTATTTTGCATGACGGGAAAATTTCGATCACCATAAAAACCTTTGCCAAAATTTCAACTTGTCGAAAAAAATCGCCAACATATTTATTACTGCTTAAGATTTTTGCCAATTTTAAATAAAATTGTGAATTCCAAAAAATTTTGCAAAAACTTTGACAAACATTGACCTTTTTTTAAAACAATTGAACTTTACAAAAAATTTTTACTACACGACCCAAACCACAACGCATGTAATTTTCGGGCCCTAGGATGCTATGGACACAGGTGCAATGGATGAACTGAGTGATATTTAGCCGCCATGCTAGTGGAAATTTTATTTCTTCCCTTCAATTTTTTTTGAGTTAAACACTAATTGTTTTGACCATGTTTGATTGTTTCCCAGATCACTTGAAAAAAACCTCAGCTTTTGACGGTTTAATTTTTATGTTTTTTTCACCTGCGTTTTAATTTGTTTTCCAATGAGAACCGATACGTCTTTATTCAACCCCCGGGAAAAACATATCTGCCAAAAACCCCTGTAGTGATTTTAAATGCCTATAGATAAAACATAGCAGGATAAATTACGTGTGAGTAGCATTTTTGTAGAATCTTTTGAGAAAAGTATATATTTTAACGTTGCCCACCCGGATCTCAAACCATCTCCTCCTGTATTTAATTTCAGTGTGTGGTATTACCAAACCCCTAGGCGAAGGCTTGGGATCTACTAGATTCTGTCTCTCCTTCACCCCCTATTCCAATCCCCTTTCCCCCTCCTGTCACCCGCACCTCAAGAATCCCCAAATCCGTCCTTTTTACTGTGGAAACAAATCAAATTATTGTTGCTCTTATTTTTTTCTCGTTTGACTACTGTAACTCCCCACTTTCGGGTTTTCCCCCTCTGTAAACCTTCCCCCCCTCCAATTGTCCTGAATGCACAGCCAGGCTTGTCTTCTTTCCCCCACTTACTAATACCTCTACCCGTTAAGAAATGCAATGGTTGCTGGTTCTTCAGTGCAGAATCAACATAAACTAATCACTACCCCCTAAAACTCTCCACTGTCGCCCCCCTACATCTCCACTTAATCGTCTAGCACCCCCTGTCAAAAAACTTTTTTCAGATCTTAGATTCAGCCCTTTCATGGACCCTCCAGCTCGTCTCCGATTTTGCATGTGTTCAAGTTCTCTGGGAAATCACCCCCTACAATCAGGTCACTCAAAAACCCCCACATTTTTTAAGTGTGCACGGAAATTACATTTCTTTGGCAGGCCCACCAAAATCCCTAAATTTTGTCCCCTACTTTTTTGTCACTTTGCCTTGCGTACTCCAGCTTAAAAATATAATATATAAGATATAAATAATATATATAAAATTTTATTATATTTTTAAAAATAATAAAATAATATAAAATTTTTAACAATTTGTCTAACATTGTACAATGGTAATGATGACTGACACAGAGGGAGAGAGGGCACAGAAGACAGAAGGTGAGGGGCAAACGTGTTTGCAGGGTAGCAAAGTGGCAGCAGGGTTATTGTAGCTTATAGGTAATCCTGAAGAGATGAGTTTTCAGGTTGCTTTTGAAGCTGGTGAAGGTGGAGGAGAATCTGATGTGTTGAGGCAGTGAGTTCCAGAGAATGTGGAAAGCACAAGAGAAGTATTGGAGACAGTTGTGCGAGATGCTGACAAGAGGAGAGCAAAGAAGAAGGTCATGTGAGGAGCGGAGACCGTGTGAGGGGAGGTATCTAGATATTAAGGCAGAGATGTATGGAGGGAAGAGGTTATGGAGAGGTTACATATGTACAGTTGAAACTAGAAGTTTACATAAACTATATAAAAAGACACATATGCATGTTTTTCTCACTATCTGACATGAAATCAGAATAAATCTTACCCGTTTTAGGTCAATTAGGATTAACAAAATTATTTATATTTGCCAAATGCCAGAATAATGGAAGAGAATTTTTAAGGCATTTTTATTACTTTCTGCAAAGTCAAAAGTTTACATACATTTCATTACTATTTGGTGGCATTGCACTTAAACTGTATGACTTGGGTCAAACATTTTAGATAACCCTTCCACAAGCTTCTTAAAATAGTTGGTAGGAATTTTGGCTCATTCCTCCTTACCTTACTGATGTAAGTGAGCCATGTTTGTAGGTTTGCTTTGCATATTTACATGTTTGTAGATCACCTTGCTCGCACCTGCCTTTTCAGCTTTGCCCATAAATTTTTAATAGGATTGAGATCAGGGCTTTCTGATGGCCACTCCAAAACATTGACTTAGTTATCTTTTGTAACCAGTTTGGCAGTATGCTTTGGTTCATTGTCCATTTGAGAGACCCATTTCCTCCCAAGCTTCAACTTCCTGGCTGATGTCTTGAGATGTTGCTTCAGTATTGCCACATAATCTTCTTTCCTCATGATGCCATCTATTTTGTGAAGTGCACCAGTCCCTCCTGCAGCAAAACATCCCCACAACATGATGCTGCCACCCCCATACTTCACAGTTGGGAGGGTGTTCTTAGACTTCCAAGCTTCTCCCTTTTTCCTCCAAATGTAACAATGGTCATTATGGCCAAACAGTTCAATTTTAGTTTAGTCAGACCACAAACATCCCCAAAAATGTAGGCCTCTGTTCCTGTGTGCATTTGCAAACATTAATCTGACTTTTATATGTTTCTTTTGGAGTGTAGGCTTCTTTCTGGCAGAGTGGCCTTTCAGCCTATGTTACAGTACTCGTATCATGTGGATAATTACACAATTTTAACAACTTTCACCAGCATCTTCAAAAGGTCTTTTGCTTTTGTTCTTGGGTTGATATGTACATGTCGGACCAAAGCATGTTCATCTCTGAGACACAGAACCTGTCTCCTTCCTAAGTAGTAAGATGGCTCGACATTCCCATCTTTTCGGTTGTACTTGTGTATAATTGTTTGTTCAAATGAACAAGGCACCTTCAGGTATCTGGAAATTGCACCCAAGGATGATCTAGACTTGTACAAATCCACAACTATCTTCCTGATATCTTGGCTGATTTCTTTTAGACTTTCCCTTGATGCAGTATAAAATCTGAATTAATTAGAGACACACCTGTGGATATATTTAAAAAAAAACACTGCTTCGTTGTGTAACATCATAGTATTCCTAGTGTATGTAAACTTTTGACTTTGCAGAAAGTAATAAAAATACCTTAAAATTCTGTTTTTCTCATTATTCTGGCATTTGGCAAATATAAATAATTTTGGTAATCCTAATTGACCTAAAACGGGTAAGGTTTATTCTAATTTCATGTCAGATGCATGTTTTTCTCACTATTTTGATGGAGCAAGAGCTAAAGGAGATGGGCAAGTGTCCATGGGGCTGAAATAAATTAATCCCAGTAGAAGGTAATATAAGCCACAATGCTACCTGGGAAAAATTTAGCAGGTGCAGATAAATAATGAACAGCCGCTTCCACACCCATCCACTAGTGGGACGGTGCCCAGTGAGGAAATGCACACTAGATAAGTGCAAGTTCACACTAGTATGTAAAAAAGCCACAATACAAGATTGGGAGGACTACACAAATGCAAAAATACTGACCACTGATGCACTTAACTCATTAAGGGTGCCAGGGTTTTTATTTTCTGTTTGTAGATTTCTCAATTTGGTTGTCTGTATATGATTGATCGGACAGCTTTCTTACCTGCACTGCTTTTAGCAGCATTTAGAGAGATGCATTACAGCACATTCATGGACACAGGAGCCTGTGGTCTGGATCAGTCCCATTGACTTCTATAGGAGAGTTTTCTAGTTATGCTCTGTGACCTTGGAAGAAGTCAGTGTACAGAGAGGAGGAGAGGGGGAGCTGTGCATATCTCCTATTGTGAAACACTCTTGTCACCTTGTAGTGTAACCCTGCTTGTACTGATCATGAGCAGACTACTGAAAATATTTCTCTACAGAACAGAAAGTGTTGGACTATTATTAAGCCTATTGGCCATAATAAAAATTGCAGGATTTGAGAATTTAAAAAAAATATTGATAGTGATATGGAAAATTTTAAAAAAGATAACAAAAAATTATTTATAAAAATATGTTTAACTTAAAACAAGTCATTTTTTATGACACATTCCATTTTAAGGCCATACTTACATTTCAATGACTGGATAATGAACTAATCCCAGTAGGAGACAATATAAGCCACAATGCTACCTGGGAAAAATTTAGCAGGTGCAGATAACTAATGAACAGCTGTCCCCACAACCATTTACTAAGGAGGCAGTTGCCTACTAAGGAACTGTGAAAGATGAATGCCCAGCACTTAAGTCAGTGTAGGTGCAAGTGGGAAGCATATTGCAATACTAGTCATAAAGTTTAAAGAAATCCACAGCACTATATTTGTGTTTGCAGTATAAATTCTTGTATTGCATAAATTTCATAAGACAATGTGCACATAATGATGTGGTACATAAGGAAATGTTGATATATTAGTAATACATGGAGCTGCAGTAAACAAGAAGTGATTGAGAATGGACCCCAAAAGAATGCTGGTATAATATGGTATAAATTTCATTAAGTAATAAACATTTTATGCAATACACAAATTTATAGTGCAAACAAAAATCGAATGCTGTTGATTTCTTTGAACTAGTAAGGAACTGCACATTAGATAAGTGCCAGTTCTCCCCAGTGTTCTGTTGTGGCTTTTTTGCATACTGTGTGAACTGGCACCTATCTTATGTACACTTCCTTACTATGCAGCTGCCCCTCTAACGGATGGGTTGGGAGCATTAGTTCATTAGTTATCTGGAGCAGAGGTGAGCGCAAATGTAAGTATGTTTTTATTTTGTGATAGCAGCAGCAATAATTTATTGTAAAAGGTAAACCCAGACAACCCCTTTAATATTTAATTGCTGCTATCCCTTATCTCAAGTTTTGACCATAATCAACATAATTGGAACGCCTTTTGATTACTAACTCTGGAATGCACTGGAGTCCAGCAAGTGCAGTAAGGTTTGTCCTCCAAATTAAGACATCAGCATACCATGAGCAATACTCTTAAAGCTCTGTCCTTTGTAACAATAAAGTTGTGCTACAATATAGTAAACACCCAGGTTTGGAAAAGATGTTTATCAATAATAATAAAGAATAAGAGAATAAGCTAATTGACCTAAGAACTATCCAAATACTTAAAACGTAGAGGTCAGATGATGACAAAGTACAAAATGGAAACCTCTAAACCTTAAGGTTGAGCCTGCTACTTTTGTTGTCATGGTCACCTAGGTCATATTTTAAAGATGATAAACCATGGACTGAGGTCTTTATAGCAGATTATTTGAGGCTTCAAGTCAATTCTGTTGGGAGGCAAAGTCAACAACTATGTTTTTCACCAATGGGAAGGATTTGATAAGAAGCTGCCAGCTTGTGTGAGCTCCACAAAGGTTAAAGAGATAAAGTGCAATGTTCCTGCACTTCAGTGACCAAAGATGGGGTCAAAAAATATCTACTAATATGGCTACAGCTGTGATGAGAAGCACCAAACACCAGATGAGAGGAAACCCTACAACACAGGAGTCAAATTTGCTTCACCATCTAGATGCTAGTGTAGGCCACAGTGTAGGTATAATCCAGCCAGTTGTCAGTATAGTGACAGGATTAAGTGTCAGTTCCTTTAACAGAAGCTGAGAGTGAGCACAACAAGTAACAGAAGCTTTGTTGGAACTTTTTAAATTATGATAATAAACCACGTTGCCTTACAAAATGTAACTTACAAATAGCCAACAGAATTTGGCTGTAATTATATGGCATGGTATAACTAAGGATCATTGCAATCACAGCACTGCTAAATTCTACTTTAGGGCATGTTGAGAAATCTTTCTCAATCAATAGTTAAAAACACCACATTTCTGTTTATGCTTTGGAATGCATTATAATTGCTTAGCATTAAATGGGCATTCCAATTTTGAAGGAAATCTTCATCAAACACAGAGCAACATCTACTCCTACATTCTAAACATTTTTCATTTCCTTTTTTGCTACGCTTGCTTCCTACATGCTCCTCCTCAGCATAGTAAAAGTGGGACGGTTTTCAGCAGCAACTCATCCTGTATTTATGCCATATGTCAAGGCTGTTCTCTTCCCTCTGAAATGTCTTGGCTGCTGAAGAACAAGTCATCGCCTTCTTGTGCATATTCATCTGGTGCTCCCTCACTGCCATGTGTCTCAAATCCCTGTCATCTTTTGTTGGTAATAGACACATAGCTCACCTCTCTATAACCACTAGTGCTGGAACTGAGAATGCTTGAACTGCAAGATTAAGTTGAACTACAAGTTGTATCCATAAGCTATAAAAATTACATTTTATCCAGTAAGTAGTGGGTCAATATAAGGCAAATTACTGAAATGATTCAATTACTATATATTAAGGTATTTTACTTTGAACACCGGCTTTGTAGACTGGAATAGCCCTTTAACAGTTGATTAGGAGGTAAGGCCTTATGAAAAGGGATTGCTAAAGAACAGTTTACCTTCCCGTAGCAAATTTAAGTCTGAAACATATTTGACCTACACTGCAGAAAAATTTAACTTTTCCTAACTTATAAACAAAGGTAACTGAAAACATTACATTTCTATTTGTCAAAAATACAATTTTCTTGTAAGCTCTGGAGTTGTCACAAACACTGTCAAACTACAATCACAAATATATCATTTGTACCCAGCATGCAACAATTACTGTTAAATACTTTTCTAAATGTTTTATGTAATTTTGCTCTCAAAATAAGCTTTGATAATGGCTATAGTGTAAGCGGCTTACAAACACAACAAAGTATATTACCACACCAGCACATTTCAGATAATTATTCCCTTTAAGAACATTTTAGCTTGTTTTTACATTATATATTTTGCAGCTACACTTAACTGGGCTACATTTCAATCTAACAAATATGCCAAGTTTATTGTTTTGAAAACATTGCATCTACTTGATTACATTCAAAACACAAAACTGGTATCAAACTAAGTCTTAAACAAAGTTTGTCCACCTTTTGATTAGTTATATAAACTATTATTGTTCCCGTTTGGGAATGTATAGTGATTTCTATTTTGGTATCTAAATTACAGCTAATTATTGCATGTGTTTGGAAAATCAAATAACATGATTTGCAAAATCTACAATCAATTGTTCTTTAAATCTTCTGATAAGGACAACTGAGCTTCAAAGTGCTAAGTAAAATGATAAATAAACATGCAAACTTCACTCATTGCCTGTATCCATGCTCAAGTGGTGGGAAAATTAAGTTACACAATAAAGCCCCAAAATAGATTCCTTGTTGACTGTCTTGACCAGCTTCAAAGAAGCACTCTGTCATTTTGGGGGAAATATAATGTTAGTTCACCACCAATATTGTAACAGTATATTTTGTTTCATCCCAGCTAAATTGCATCCCTATAATCTAAACCCTTTCATTATGGGCAGCTGCATCATTTGATTGTCAGTCTGACTAGAAGTCAGGGCTTCTTTCCTTTCAAAGCTCATATCTTGTGAGCTAAAGGATGACAAGTTTTAAAACACTTTCTCATCAACCTCTTCCTTTTTTTTCAAAATGTTTTTATTGGTAATTTTTGCGACAGTAACAAATAAAATTAACAAAGGGGAGGGAAAGACAGAAGAAAAAAAAGGCAGGGACATGCAAAAAAAAAAAAAAAATCAATATACAGTAGATTTATTAAAGTAATATAAGATTTAATTAGGTGGTTGATATTTTAAATATATTTTTTTAGAGTTTATGTACATGACTTCCTGGTTTATCTTATTGACTTCCCGTCTATGAGCTCTGATAGCACAGCAGTGAGAGGATTGATCGACAGTTCTTCCTCTAGGCCAGCTACGGCCTGAGAGGTGTAAGTGTTATCAGCTGAGCCTGATAAGTGTTAAGAAACTCCTTACCAAGCAGAAAAACAATAACCGTTTTCCTTTCATGTATTGCTTTGATCATTGCCCTGTGGTCTAGTCTAATTTTATCTATCCTTGTCCAGGGGACAAAAGCGTGATCATTACGTCATTGCCTATTTGTTATGAGACTACATAGAGATAAGCAATGTGGCAACCTATATTTACCTGCCTGAGGGGACTTGTATATACCTGCTTTACTGAGGGGCCCCTTACATGTTTTCCAAGGGAAAGGGGCCATATAGCTTCCTATCAAAGGAGTACCTTTACCCCTACAAACTGGGGGACCTATAAAAAATTTCCCTGTCTGATGAGGGGAGTAAAAGGGGTACCTTTGGGGGGATTTTTTAAATGCCTTTTAAGTCGGAGTTGCTGGAAAAAGTGGGATTCAAAGATTTTTTGGTTAAATTTGCTGGAGAGTGTTGGCCAGGGGGAAATTTCAGATAAAGGTTTGGGCCCCGGATGGAGAAGAAAAGGGGAATTTGGGAACGACTCATCGGAGAAAACTTCCCTGTAAAGGTTCCACTAAAATGTCCCTGAATTTTGTAATCTTTTTTTAATTGGGTTTTTTTTAAACAAAGGGCAATGTTTTTAGGGGGGGGCAAAGGAATTGATTCAAACGAAGGGACTTCGTTTAGAATTTGGGAAAAAAACTTGGGTTCTAAATTAAAGTCGAATTTTGGGGGTCCCTTTCGGGGGGGGACAAAAAGCGTGCTTTTGTTTTGAAAAAAGGGCCCTGCGGGGGGCAATGGCGTTACAGGGGGCAAAGGAATTTCTGGGAGGAAAAAGGGGATAGCCTGCATGAAATGTCCCAGAGATAAAAAGCCAATCAGGGGCCGGCGGGATTTTTGTGAGGGAAACCGCACTAAAAATAATTTTCCGGGGCGGGGGGGTGGGGCTCAAAAACCCGCTCCCCAATTTTGAAACTGAGTAGGGAAAGGTGTTTCCCGGGGGGTGTTGTGATGCGAAAACTAAAAAAATCTTTTTTTTTATACAGCGTTTTTTGGGGGGTGTCCCCAGCTTGCCCAGAGCTTCTTCTCTTACTTTTAAATTTCTGATTTTGGGGGTTTTTTGGGGGAACTAAAGCCCAAAGGGTCGCCCCAAGGGCACCCTGCTTTATACATTTTAAGGGCTATCGGCTCAAAGCCCATTAAATTACCCAAAGGGTTATCAAGGGGCCGGGTTGTATTCTTTTTAAAGGGAAAAAGGCTTTTTTTTACAACCCAAAAAACCAAACTTTTTTTTTGGGTTGCTCATTTTTTTGCCCCAATTTACATCCGGGGTTTTAAAATTAAAGTGTTGTTTGCTTTTTCACTAAAAAAAAAAATTTTTTCACCCCCCAAAAAAGAAATTTTTGCCTGTGGCTTTTTTCCAAAACGGGAAGGGGTTTAAAATTTAAAAGGGGTTTTTTCTGTTTTTCCCTGTCCCGTAAAATTACACGCGAAATTTTAAACCCCTACAAAGCTGGAAAATTTTTGGTTGCTCTGTTTTCTTTTGGGCGAAATTTAGCCCAAGGGGAAAATTAAAGGGGTTTTTTTGCTTTTTGGGGCCCACTAAAAGAAAAGTCTTTTTCACCCCCAAAAAAAAAATTTTTTCCTTTTAGCAAAATTCACAACCAAATTTTTAATTACAAGTTTTTTTGGTTGTTGTGTACCCGTAAAATTTTACAGGGGGGCCCCATTTTGGTTAAACCACGCTCCCAAAGGTTGGTTTAAATTGGGGGGGTTGGGGGCCCCCATTTTCTTTTGGGGGGCCAATTGGGTTCCAGGGGTTTTTAAAAAGGGTTTCGGGCTTTTGGGGGGTTGGTAAATTTTAAAGGGGAAGAAATAAGTTTTTTTTTCACCCGCCAAAAAAAGGGGGGCCATTTTGGGGCCTGTGGCAAAATTTCCCAAAACCAAAGGGTTAATTACAATTTTTTCTTTTGTTTTTTGGGGACCTTTAAAAATACAGGGCCAAAATTTTAAATTTGCTAAAAGCTGGAAATTTTTTGGGTTTGGGGCTCATTTTTTTGCGCAATTTAGACCCGGGGGGTTTTAATTAAGCTTTGGTTCTGCTTTTGGGGTGGCCCTTTTAAGAAAAACCCATTTTTTTTCACAAAAAAAAGGAAATTTTGCCTAAAAGCTTATTTCAAAAAGAGGGTTATTTACAAGTTTTTTGTTGTTTGTACTGAAATTTTTCACCCCATTTTAACACGTTTGCAAATCTTGAATTTTTTTTTTGCCCATTTTTTTACGAAATTTAAAGTTCCGGGGGTTTAAATTTTTAAAGCTTTGTTCTGCTGTTGGGGTGACAAAAAAGAAACGTTCTTTTTCCCCGCCAAAAAAGGGAAATTTTGGGCCTGTACAATTTTCAAAAACAAAGGTTTTTTTTGGGCCTGTTTGTGCTTTTTTTATTCAGAAAAATTTACAAGTTTTTTTAAAAGGCAATACAATTTAAAATTTTTCCTGGCCATTGTGGTCGAAATTTTATTTTCCGGGTTCCCCCAACCCTTGTTATGGGTTTTTTGGGAAAGAAAATTACGGGGTGTGCTTTTAAATAAATTTAAAGGGATATCTTCATCAAGCGTGTCTGTACTTTTTAGAACAAACGGGATGAAAAGGACAAAAGAGGTGGAGGCTCTTCCCCGGCGAGTGGGTGGCAAAAACCTTCCCTTTGGAGCACCCGGGTTCGCGCACAGCAAGGGAGTCACGGGCAGGGGTCAGTGGGTTTGAGGCCAAAAATTCCCGTTGTCATCTAGCGGACGTGTGTTGACCAGAAACCCAAGGGGTTTTGTTTGGGTTTAAACTAGGTCTTCCATTTCCCCTCCCAGAGACTTTCTGACAACCCCACCCAAGGTCGGTGGGATCGTCAGACACAATCCTTATTTGGCAGGGCTCGGAAGGGGGCAGGGGCCCTAAACCTGTCCAACCCGCCTCTGTCCCTTTCCGGTTGCCTCGCCAGAGTTTAAATTTGTGGTCTGGGTTTCACCCAAAACAAAATTTTGTGGGGGATAAAAAATTTTGAGGGGGCACCCAGCAGCTTTTGGCAGCGTTTGAAATGGGGCCAATACCCCTGTTTTGCAGTGGGTTTGGCAAATTTTTGATGTGGGGTGGATGGGAGGTATGTTGTGAGGGGTCAGCCTTTGCCTCCCAAGGGCCCGGTGATGAGGACAGAAAGTGACGATGAAACACAAATGATGATGATGTAGCCGACCCCCCTTTGGGACCCGGGGGAAGAAAGGGGCTTCATCATGGGTCAGGGAAGAGGGCGCAGCTTGCGCGTCAGGCAGCGGGCAGCCCGCAAGGGGTTGTTTTGGCCGTGGTCAGCAGGGTAGCAGCAGTGTGAGGGCGGGAGCCAAGGGCCAAAGGGGTTGAAAAAAAAGCTTCGCAGGTCCAAGAAAGGGGCGGCACAGGAGTCAGCGGGCCGCGGGGGTAGTAGTCACCCCAGTGCGGAGATTTGGGGGGTAAAATCAGTACTCAGCGGTGTGGCAGTTATTTGCTAAGAACCCGGGGAGCCCAAAATGGGGGAATGTAGAATCTGTGGGCAGAAAGTGTGCGTTTGGGCCCGGGAGTAACGTTTTTTCACCCCCGGGCCCCGCGTCAACACATGAAATGTCCCTTTGGGTGGTTGGGGGGAAACGTTGGGTCAGATGTGGTTGGGGCCATCCCGCCTGCCAGCAACAGCAGCAGCAGCGCCCACTGGCACGCCCGCCATTGCAGCCAGTCAAAGGTTCACCACCTCTGGGAGAAGGGGGCTGTTTTTTTTTGCCATTTATTCCTGGTCCCGATGCTCCTGTCCCCGCTTCATGGCGCCAGCGGCGTTTTCCCGGGGGATTGCAAAAAGACAACAGTATGCGTCCAAACCTTTCCCAAAGGGGAGAAGTGACCATTGGGTCCTGTCCAAGGGTTTTTTGGGTTTTCAGTCCCCCCCTTTCCCAAATTGGGGGGACCTGCACCGTTCAGAGAATAAAGGCTTGTGCCGAAACCCAGAAGGAGAGTTCCAAACCGGGTTTTAATTTCTTTTCCAAAAAGGCAGTACCAGAACTTTTAAATTTTGTAGAACAGGAAAGGGGGGCCAGTCCTTGAGCTTTGGTTTTTTCCAAGGTGCCGTTTTGGAGTGTAAATAAGGTTAGGGCCCCTTTTCATGTTCCCTTTTCCCGGCCCCCCTGGGTGAATGTGCTTCCCCCCGCCCAGCCCCCACCCAAAAACTTGGACAGGAGACGCCGCTTTCTCCTCCACGTTTTCAAAATGCGGGTCCTGCCCCAATGTCCCCCTCCTTTCCCCCTCCACCCCACCCCTAAACTCAGCCTCCCCCAAAAATACTTTCCCATTTACCACATGTTTGGGCACCGCGGGTCACGCGTTCTACACTTGGGTTGCCTCGGCGAACAAAGTACACAGGGGGGGGAACTGCTCCCCGTAAGCAGCAAGAAATTCGATGTGTGGGTTTTCCGCAAAACACTGCAAATCGGAACCATGGTGACGGACAATGGGAGTAAATGGTTTCCGCGCGCACCGAGGAGGGATGGTCCATGCGCCGTGCATGGCCATGTTTTTCAATCGGTTGGGAAAAAGGTTCCTGAGTCTTCTCAATTTAAAAATTTGGAGGAAACTGTGCATGCACTTCACCCTTCCTAAACCCAGCCCCTCCCCACACACTTGATATGCGTGTTTCCCCCTTTGGGGAAATTCCAGCCTGAAACATTTTGGACCGACTGTATAACAAGAAAGGGCCCATTACGATTTTTTGAGATCCAGGGGACAGGGTACCCCCTGTGAAAACTTGATGCACCCGGGGCAGCCAGCGGCCCTGCCGTTTCCTGAGGCCTTTCGGGGAGGCGACGTTTTTGTCAGGCCAGGAAACGGGTGAATAACGTCATTCCAGGCTTCATGTCCTGGAAAAAATTCGAAAAATCTGTCTGGGCGGGGACTGGAGACGTGGCGACACATCTCACGGCCACATAATCCATGGGGACTGATGGGGAGGGGAGGGGACATTGGAGCGAAGCATTTTTGGTGAAATGGTGGATTTTCTACCCCAGGTGACAAAAGGGAGGAGCAGGGCAGCTGGAGGGGGTAAGGAGAGAGGAAGTGAGGCAGATGCCGCAAGCACCTTGGCATTATACAGGGGAGATGGAGGCAGGGAGCCCCTGGGTTTCACTTGTGCAGTTGGCCCCAGCAGCTGATTTCCTGGCTAGTGAAGCCGAATACAGCACCGGGCAAGGGATGCTAGGATCTCCACCCTTTTGGGGACCTGTGCCGTAAAAAAGGGGACCCTTTTTCCCCAGCTGCTGAGGGGAGGAAAACTCAAATACTTTAAGGAAACCCTCCTAGTCATTGGCCGCTGCCAAGTGGGCATGTCCCTCCTCTGACAGGTCTGACCGGGGGGTTTTTCAGCGCTAGTACACTGCCGCGGTGCGGGGAAGGGGGGGGTTTCGGAGCAGTCCAGCCCCATCAGCAGCCCCCAAAGTCGGGAGTCATGATGAGCAGCTTCCTTCACCCGCCAGTGGGGAGGGCAGTCCCCACCCAGCACAGGACCGGGAGCAGACCCTAAACCCAACGGGGGTTGGGCCTATTTGGGACGCCCCTTGCCCCCCCGTTAGAAGACCCGCTGGATACGGGGCACCCAAAACTGGTGTGTGGCCGCAACTTGCCGAGTTTCAGTGGAGAACGTCCCGCCCCGGCCGTAGTGTGGCATCAGAGCTGGTTTCATGCGGTGGGGGCCACGTTTCCCCCAAGGGTACCCTTGTCCCCGGGGGTGTGGAATGACTGCCTTTTTCCCAAAAGGGAAACAGGCGTGGCGGGCCCCCATTTCCACCACCCAAAGCCTTTGGCGTCAGACTACATAGCCGACGCCTACCCAAACGTGGAAAAGGTCTGGTTCAAACGACCGGGCCCCAGCCCCCCCATTTTGATGCCCCCCCACCAATGCCCACATCTTTCCTTTTTTCCCTCTGCCCCAACCCTCTTTACCAGGACTGGTTTTGCCCCCCCACCTCCCCACTCTGTCATTTTTTCCACTGTCGACATGTGTGCTGGGCTGTTGCCGTGACCCACCACTCTGTCATTGTGCCCCTGTCTGACCTCATGCTGTGCTGTTACGCCTGCCCCCCACACTGTGAAATTTTGCCACTCTTGACCTCATGCTGCTGCTGCCCCACCCCTCTTTTGTCATTGTGCCCCTTGGGCCCAAT
Source organism: Phyllomedusa bahiana (assembly GCA_025379985.1). Lineage (NCBI taxonomy): Eukaryota > Metazoa > Chordata > Amphibia > Anura > Hylidae > Phyllomedusa > Phyllomedusa bahiana. Next base: position 16,316 of record JAODAL010002261.1, on the reverse strand, counting down.
CCCGTTTTTCCCCCTCGAATTCCATTGTGCCCTCTCTGCCCCATACTTGCTGTTACCTACACACTTTTCATTGTGCCACTTGTGGGCCCACTCCTTTTTTGCCACCTCCCAAATTATGTGCCCTCTTGATCATGGCTGGGGGCTGCCGCACCCCCCACACTCTGTCTGATGTTGCCCAACTGAGCTCTCAGTTGTTTTTTTCCAGCTTTCGCTGCCATGACTTTATCAGGCTACATTCCCATTTCAGTTTTTTGGTCAGTTTTGCCCTCTTTAGTGCCCAGGGAATTTAATAGTGAAGCGATTCTAAGAGCGGCGGCAGTCATACTAAAACACAACCTTGTATGAAGACCAAACCAAGCTTCCTCTGCATATTTAAGCATGGCACAACGTTCTACAGCACCCTGCAGGCTCTGTGCAGCCTGGAAATAGCTGTTTTTGAATGCGATTCGTCCCGAAGTAATTCAGACCGAAACGAATTTTGTCGGGAAATTCGGCGAAGTCACCGAATCGAATTTTTGAGAACTCGCCCATCTCTAAATGTTTTATATTCAGTAATGGTGTGGCGGTATTATTCAGTCTCTATATAGTCGTGATATGTGGTCATGGTGTGGAGGTATGATTCAATCACTATGTGTATTTAAATTGTGAAAAATTTTAATTGGAGTGAAGTCACATACACAAGGTTACAGTATGGATTTGTGTTGTAGGCTTGCTATGGGTCCATACTGTACATGCAACTTTATGGCTGCAAATGAATCATAGCATACTCAATCATATTATGGAGGTACTATCTTCTTTAAAAACACAGGAAATCCTAACAAAACATTGTTTTCATATAGAATATGTGAATGAGATTCAATTAAATCTCAATTACTGCAATGTAACATCTGTTTGCAGCATTTTTCTACAGTTAGAAAAATGCTATGTGCAAACCCTGTCTTAGTTAAAGCCTAATTAAATACTGCTAACATATAGTAACCATTATATTATCATTTAGTTTGAACCTGTGGGTTTGTGCCACATCCCTGCCTTATGTTAAATGTATTCTTTGGTAAATACAGTTATAATGTAAGCAAAGGTATAAAATGCTTTAAGAGTACTGGTTTTATTCACACAGTAATCTGTAATGTAAACCTGAAAAGTTTTTCCTCTCATTGCATTGGTTTAAAACAATTATTCTGGTGTGTTTTTCTAATAGCTAAGTTGAATATATTCATGAGGATTGTACATGTGTGTGTGGGCATCTCACTTCCTTTAAATTGAAAAAAATAAATAAAATGAACAGACTCATATTAGTAAACAATTTTGATAAAGGGGCAAGGATAGTTAAATATTTTGCAGCAATTTCAGAAAATCCCCATCTAAAGCGGGGTGTTGAAAGATGTTGTCTCACTGTTAATGCCAATAATGAAGAGACAAGCAAAATGTCAACTTAATAAAATTAACACTGTACATCTCTGCTAACACGACACCTATAATGAATACATTCAAGGTGTGTAGTCATCTGGTGATCATTGATATCTAATTTCTGTTGTTAGTAAATAAATACTATGCATGACTATTGGCAGATATGGAAAAAGTAATTTCATCAAGACGAGTTTATATGTAAGTATATTGATAAATTCACAATGTTAAACCTTGAGAGAGAAATACAATGGTAGATTCTTTTCTTCTTGCCTATTATCATGCGTAGAATCCAAACGATCAGTGGCACAGCTAATGGCTTGTGGGCCCTGGTGCAAAACTTCAGCTTGTGCCCCACTACTTCTAGACAATAGCTGTGGACCACTACTTTTTAACATCAGGTTTTCTACTTGGAGTGACAGGGTAGCTCTCCGCAGAAAATTATTTCTAATTAAAGGGATTTGTTCAATAGAAGAAAAATGATTTGAAATGAAAAAATTCTGCGGAAAAAAAGAAAAACAAGTTATACAGCCAAAACATCTGCCCCTAGTTGCTTCCCCACCTTCTGAAAAAATTCTTTGTGGGATGAATAAAATGAGACCCTAAAGTCCGGTAGGTGCTCCTCCTATTTTGAGGCTTGTGGTTGAGCTAAATAGCGCACTAGGGCCACATATGAGATGTCTATAAAAATGGTAGAATTGAGGGAATCAATGCCGAATTGCATTTCCTTTGTCACAGCTACCATGTTCCAGTGAATAATGGATAAAAATTGAAAATCTGCAAAAAAGGGACATTTTGAAATTTCACCTTCACTTTGCTTTAATTTCTGTAACATCTCTAATTGGTTAACAAACTTGCAAAACACTGTTTTAAATACTTTATGGGGTATAGTTTCTTAGACTGAGTCATTTATGGGGGTATGTAACATGCAGGCCCCTCAAAACCACATCAGAAATGTACTGGTCCCTAAAAAAATGTATGTTGCAAAATTTCTTGAAAATGTGAAGATTGACTACTAAATTTCTAAGCCCCCTAATGTCGTAAAAAAAATACATTTAAAAAATTCTGCCAACCTACAGTAGAGATATGGTAGATGCTAATTATAAACTAGTTTGTGTCGAATAACTATCTGTCTTAGGCCTCGTTCACACGGCTTATTTCGCCGCGTATTTGCCGACGGATTGACGATGGTCAATCCGTCGGCAAATCAGTCAGAAACAAGTCATAGCCTATTTTCTATTGATTTCAATAGAAAATACGGCTCGTCGTTCAAACGACGCGTAGTTCCGTGCCGGATTGCCGCTGCAGATTGACGACGGCAATCCGGACGGAAAAACAATGTGCATGTCAATTATTTACGGACGGATTCACCACCTACAATGATTGGAGATGGTAAATCCGTCGGGAAATCAGTTACAAATACGTGCCACACTTAGTGGCACTTATTTGCAACTGATTTTCAACTGATTTCAGAACGTATTTACGATCGGCAATCCGATGTAAATATGTTCTGAAATAAGTCGTGTGAACATAGCCTTATACGCAGACATTTTTGAAGTTTAAAAATGGCAACATTTTTCAATATTTTGATATTTTTCACAAATAAACAAGTTTTGTATGAATCAAAATACCTTAATAACTTAAAGCACAATGGGCAGATTTATCAAGGCAGTTGAGTCAGAATTCTGGCTCCATTTGAGCCAAAAACAAGCTTTTCGCCACATTTACTATGTGTTTTAAACAGTTTCAGACAGCTCTGCGCCTCGTCCGACAAAAGGGGTGTGGCCTCATTAAAGGGGCATGGCTTAAATGTGAAAAATACACCCATATTTTGGCGCAGTTGCTGGCGTGAAAGTAAGCCAATTTAATTGTGGTACATAGTTAGACAAGACAGTTCTAGCCTGCACCAGATTTAACAACACTATGATAAATGTGGCCCATTGTAAGACTGTCCAATCTAACTTTATACTGTCTAAAAGTAAGACACTATTAATAAATCTGCCCCAATGTGTAATGAGAAAACAGTCTCTGAATCACATGGATAGGTAAAAGTGTCAAAAAGTTATTCTCACATAAACATGTCAGAGTTCAGGAAGGTCAAAACTGGCTGCAGCAGTAAGGGGTTAAAGTATTTCCAAATTATTACATGCATTTCTGCTAAGTAACTAAAAGTAGAAAATACTGGTTAATAAATTTCCTTATATAGTTTTATAGACTTTTGAATTAAATTCTTTGCATGTAGTGCCGTAATTTCTTTGCTTTTCGAGAGGGAGCTTACTGATTTTAATTTTTTAGTTAAACAGAAGCTGTCTAATTCCATATTTAGTTGCGGTGGATGCAGTCAGCCGTGATGTTATCAATTGAAGAATCGTTCCAGTTTTAGAACAATAGAATAGCTATAAAACAAGAAATTATACGCATGTAATAGATACACATGTATTTAAGATATTGTTTACATATTTTTTTATATCGGCAGATTTGTTCTCTCTCTGTACAGTAGAATGGTATAGCCCATGGATCAGTTCTGTATAATGTATCTATAGGCTAACACACACTCACATACATATACCTGGGTTAATAGTTTAAAGGAGTTTTCTCAACAAGCTGTTTTACATTGCCTTTTCTTTAAAACAGCAATAACAGCAATAATATCTAGAGATTTACAGTTAATGTTTTCTCTGATGGGAGTTGGTTACTTTCCCTTTTCTTCTTCCTCCTGTCCAGACCGCTATAATGACTTCTCCCGGCCATGCCTTGTACCTCACAAACATCTTAGAATTTTTGACCTTCCTACCTGTGTCCACCTCTGCATAAACTTCTATTTTGTGTTAGCACTAGGACATATAACACAATGGTGGGGGAGAAGAAGGAGAGAAGGGTACAGAGCACAGCTTACAGGCACCCTCTCTTTGGGGGAGGGGGAGCAGAGGACCACCCCCCTGGAGATAATGTTGCGGCTGTGGTCTGTACTCCCCATATTGTGCAGCTTAAACACCGTACCCTACACTGTACCCGTGCTACAGGCACGATTTTCAAGGGCTGCAGTGAATGGAGTTTAATACTTCATGTTGTTTGCAATGTTTCTATTTTTATACAGATTTTTCCTTTGTACTATGTCGGTTTTACTTGACTAAATCAGTCCGTTATGGATCCATTTAGTAAATAAAATGGTCAATGAGGGCTGGTGTCATGTGGTTATTTAAATAAAATGTTTTTATGTTGTGTCATTGTGTTTTTTAGCATTTAAGTCCAGTGTTAGTAATGGACGTGTCTGACAAGATGAGTCTCCATTACTAACGCTAACTCCATGTCACTATTTCCCCAGTACGCAATGCACAAGGGGTACTGTGAAGAGCTGGGTTACCATCAAAAGCGCATCCTCTAAAGTGTGCTTCGGAGACAGTTGCAGCTGGTATTTTAAGGGTAGAAAGGAACCAATATCCATCCTTATAAGCCTGTAGCTGCTGATCTTACCTTAGATGGTTATGAAAAATAAGGGTGGCCCCAAATATTTTTTTTAATTATTTGTTTATTTCTGGATGCCTGTCACGTACATGACTGGGGATCACTGTAATAGAGATTATTTATTTCCACTTGTACGCACCTCTCACTTGTGGCAAATCAAGCATAAATCACACCTCAAGACAGTTCCAGCACCCCAAAAATATCCGCTACCACCACCTTCCTTCAATACTCAAAAAGAGTAGCTACAGGGTTATAAACACTTCTTCAAGGTTAGGGATTCTTACAGCAACAAGAACTCATGTATTAATTTTATTATTTTAATACTAAACGATTTACAGTGCATACATAGAAAAAATACAATAACAAAGAATATGACATACGTAGCAACAGTTATAAAATAAAAGGGAGAAACTTAGAAAGTCCTTACATTTATAATGCTTGGCTTTCAAATCCCGGGGTAAGGATGAAGATGAAACATAGCTCAATCCAGAATTGACCCCCAGCTGTGTACAAAGAACATGAGACTGGCCATGTGTTTTATAGGCCCAACTCTCTATCCAGGTTTCCCCACCTCCCTCATAATTCTGCTGCACTTTACTGGCTGAAGATATAATGAGGTGGGTGGACCCTTGATGCTTAATGAGGGTTGTTGCTTACTATCCCCACTAGATGGCAATCACGGACTGTGCTTCTGCGTTGACAGATCAATGAACTATGAACTTTTGTGGCTAGAATTGTATGGCTGTGAGCAGGTTATAGGGCACCCCTGGGTGGATATGGTGTTGGTCTTCCATCAAGTAGTGGTGACACTTGCCTACACAAAGTTGGTCATAAAACATAATAAGTGGCAGCTTGAAAGATGGAGACCGAGTTATACAAACAAGTGGGTAATATAATTGTCTTAAGAACTTTGTGTGACGTGTGACAAAGGGGAATGAAGGTCTGGAGCTACAGAGATACAGAAATTGTATACTGACGATATTAGAGATGTTTTAATGACAATAGAGAATGCAGTTATTCCTAGTGTACTACATTACAATGCCTAGTTTAAGATTTTCAATAAATAAATTTAAAAAATGTATAGTCCCCCATTTTTTCATAACCAGTCAAAATAAAAGCAGCAACTGGATACTATCAAGATGGGAAGGTCCATGAATATTGGGCTCTTCCCATCATAAAATGACCAGCCCACAGCTGCCCCAGAAGTGGATCATCACATTAGAGCGCCTTGTTCTGACGATTATCCAGCTCTTCCCTGTATCCTTGGTACATTGGGTACCGAATAACAGTGGGAGGGGGGTTAGTGTCAGCCTTTGAGTCATAAAAACCACCGCCTGCTGACACCAAGCTTTAGCAATAATAATGAAGAGGCGTCAATCAGACGCCTCCATTATTAACACTGGAATTAATGGGAAAAAACACTAAACACACACGCACAAAATAATTAAATAATACTCCCCAATCCCAGCCCTCTTTAACAAATTTATTTTTAAAATATAGATCCATGGCTGATCCGACATTGTACACTGAATCCAAAGTAGTCCAAAAGAGGAACTTGTAAATAAACAAAAACATGGCATATGTAAAAATAGGCTGCATAGTCTATCCAGTGCCTAGTAAAGTCTGGGGGCCCTTTATGGGGAAAGAGGTGTCACCCAGTTAGGCTAGCCAGCATCCTGTAAAGCTTTCCCACCTGTGGGAAATGGGGTGTCACGTAGCATTACTGGACGCTGGATAAGTTATCCAGTGTTCAGGAAAGCTGGCTGAAAAGGAATTGAGAGCATGGGGAGGCAAGCAGGGAACAAAGATACTCACCTATCTTCTCTTTTTCTTTCTGGAGGTGCACACATGCTGAAAAGGTTGAACATTTCCCCCAGCTAGACCTAATAGTCTAGCTCAGAAGGCTGCTCCCACACTGTCAGTGGCACTGGAGCAGCATCTCATGACACTGCTGGGTCACCGGTTCTCTTAAAGGGCCTCTGGTAGCCATGTGGCTGTGAGAGGTTCACCAACTCTCTTGGTGGAGCTGGAGGTCTACCCTATTTCCGGAAGTCTCCTGCACAACCTGGAAAAATTGATAAGTTTAGCAGGGCACAATGCTATAGAGCTCCATAGTGTTGAAGTTTATCAGTATGAAAGATAAATAAGCTCCTGTGATGCTGATAAGACACAGCACGGGTGACACCATGATCCCGGCCAAGGCTTCTAGAGCAGAGATACGTGATTGGTAACTAGAGAAGCTTGTGTAAACAAGCAGGAGATAAGAAAAATCAGAAAAGTAATGTTTAGTAGTAATCTTTATTTCGCTTTGCTTACATGTTTACAACTAATCATCTACATACTCATTTCAGCGCTTGTTTTTTGTGGGATAACATGTACTTTTTAATTGTGCCAGTGACCATACCAAATAATAAACCCTGGGGTCAAATGTGAAAAAGAACCTACTTTTTTAAACCCTTCCTAACAGTCATAATAATATGGCTCTAAGTTTTTTCCTCCTCGCCTTCCAAGATCCATCTTTTTTTTATTTTTCTATCTACATAGACATATGAGGACTTTTATTTTGTCAGATAGGATGTACTTTCTAATGATGCCATGGACCGTACCATAGAATGTACTGGGAAACCGCAAAAAAATTCTAAGTGGGGCGAAATGTGAAAAAAACATACTTGCGCCATGTTTGCTGGGGTTTTGTGTTTACAGTTCTTACTCACTGGGAAAAATGATGTGTGATCTGTATTCTGCAGGTTAATACAATTCCAGCAATACCAAATATGTATGGTTTTAGCACCGTAACAAAATTCAAAAATTTTCTATTTTAAAAATTTGTGCTGCAGTGTAATTTTCTGCAACCAACAACTTTTTTGTACTTCCACCTATGGACCTCAGTGAATATGCATTTTTTACGGGCTCAATTGCCCTTTTTATTATTAGCATTTTGTGATTGATGTGACTTTTGATCACTTTTTATTCCAATTTTTAGTGGATGTGAAATTACTAAACAAATGCAATTTTGGCAGTTTTTCTCCTACAGTGTACAGGATACATGATGTTATATTAAAATATATCACACTTTTCCAGAAGCAGCAATACCAATTATATGTAACTTTTTATTATTTGATTTTTTTATTTGTAAAATGGCAAACTTTGAATTTTTTTTTTTGTTACACTTCAAAACATTTTTTGTGCCTTTTGGATACCACTAAGGTGGGCGCAATTGTTAATAAACCCTTCTGCTTTGTATAAACATAGTAACTTACCAAAACAGATGGGTACGTCCTGTGTCTATAAGGGTTAAAAAAATAAAAACATTCTGTATTTTTAACCTTGTGCTGTAGCGTCATCATCTTCAACCAATAACTTTTATGGACCTAAATGAGGGCTCATTGTAATTTACTATAGTTTTAATTGTTACCATAGTGAGATATATGCGACTTTTTGATCACTTTTTATTTTGATTATTTTGAGACATGAAATTACCAAGAAAAGCACAGTGTTTACATTTTGATTTTTTTATCCTATGGTGTTCAGCATACAGGATAAATAATGTCATATTTAATAGATCAGACTTTAACAGACGCAGGGACACCAATTATGTGTAACATTTCAATTTTTTTTATTTGTAAAATGGCAAAAGGGGGGTGCTTTGCACTTTTAATATTTTTTTATTTTTAAAACTTTTTTCAGTTTTTACAGTTGTTAAAAAGGGTACTTGACACCTACAGTAGTGGGCTCAATTGCTTGTAAACCCTTCTGTATTATAGAAGTAATACAGAAGGGTTACCAAGATGGCGCTTTTATTATTTCCTGCCTAAGGCAGGAACTAATAGTAGCACTAAGAGAGCAGCCACCAATGCCCTCATTAAGCTTTCAGCAGCCAGAGCAACAGTTTGGCAACCAAACATTGAGAGGAGGAACGGTGCACATTATCTTTCCTCATTCATTCATTCAATTAAAAAAAAGGAATAAACAGTAGGGATAGAATTCTACTCTGATTACTGCTGTTAGTGGCGGGTGTTAGCTCTTATTAACAGTCAACCCCATTGCTCCTTAACGGCATTATGATATACCTGTATGTCAAATGTTGGTAAGGGGTTAAATTCAGCTATTTCAGCAACACATTTGCAAACAAATGCATAAAATCAAGCATACAGCTGTTCAATCTACTAAACAGTCCAGTAACTTTAAATACGGCACGTTGAAGATTTATTTTTTCCCAATTGTTTCTAAATTTCTGATCTTCTGATTGCCATTCTAGTTGGAGAAAGGTGGGTAATCTAGTCATGTAGTGGGAAACCATGCAAACTCATAGTGAAAAGCAGCAAAGTGCTGGAGTTGCATGAAAAAATAATCTTTTGTTGCTTTGCTCACTACAGAGTTCCAAACTGCCCCTTGAAGTAAAATTAGCATGAAAAATATTGTGGTAATGCAATGCAACCCCTTTTTGGAGTGGGAAGGCTGCTCCACTAGACCCTGGAGCAAGGGAAATGTGAATTCTTAATCCATTTCCCGGAACCGGACATTTAGGAAAGTGGCTGTTTTCAGGGACTGGATTTGGCCCCTTTTTTTTTTTTTAGAGAAGACTAATGACAATCCTACAGCTTACAAAGACATTTTAGACAGTTGGAGACTTTCAACTTTTTAGTAACAGCTTAGGGGAAATTTTTTTTTTTTTTCCAGCGGTAAACCCATGTAAAAGAAAAAAACCTTTTAAAAAACATTGAGGAGTGAGGTATGGATAAATTTGAGAGCCCTATGCAGAATTTGGGCCTAAACCCCGGGAAAAACAAGAGAAAAAAGGGAAACTTTAATTAAAAACCCGCCCTTTTTTGTTCAAAATCAGTGCTTGATCTCACAAATCGCTGAATTAGCACAATTTCCCATTGGCACACTCTAAAATGTTCCTTTCCCTCTACTTCTTACTACAGCCCAAAATTTGGGGCAGCAGTAATCACATAAACACATATAAAGGGGCTTTGACTTTTTTTACCCCAAATTAAAGGGGTTTGCCACTTCGCAAAATCCCTTTTTCTGGGGCCCAGCTAGCAGCAAAGGTACGGGGCTTACCTCGTAAACTGGGAAAACGTAGCTTGCTCTTTTTTTCCCCCCATTCAGGGTTTCTGGGGTTTCCCATTGTAGTTTGAGCACATTTCCTCAGCTATAACCCGCATTTTCCCATGGGAAAAAAAATTGGGGAAAAACTGTGCAAGAAAGGTCATCTTTTTGTTCTCTAGTCGGGGCTGGGGCATTGAGTTTTGCCCGGGCCTCAGATGGGGTAGACATAGGATAAAAATATCAAACAAAATACCAATCACTAGAAAAACATTATGCCACAAATAATTTTGCCACAAATACAATAAAAATTTTATTTTAAAAAAAAAACGGTTGATTTCCCCACTTTTGTAATTTGGAAACAGAAAACAAAAGGGGGCGTTGAGCTGCTCATTTAAACATGACATTATAAAATGATTCCCCACTGAAAAAATCAAGGGAAAGTATACCATCAACTATAAATATCACCATGGATTTGCAATTATCATAAAATTGCACTGTCCCAAAAAAGGGGAAATGATATCTATTACTTACAAAGCAAATCTTTAAAAATTTTTAAGATACAGTTTAAAAAAATGTATTTAGGGAAATTTTTTCCCGGGCTGTTTTGGACAATTAAATTTTAAAGCGTTCAAATCACCCTTAAAAAACCTTTTTCCCTAAAAAAGCGCCTAAAAGAAGCTTTTTTTACGGGTTTGGGTCATTTTTGGGCACTTTCAAAAAAGGTTTTAAAAAAACATTTTTTTCTTTCTGAAAAAACCCCCAAAAAAAAAATTAAACAGTAAGGGCGTTTAAAACCATCAAAAAAACCCCAGGGCCAAAACTATGTAAAAAACCGTGCTGGGGGTTTTTTGAAGCTTTTCCCCCTAGCAGCATGATAATAAAATTTGCGCTCCCTTTGCCCTTCCCCAAAATTTTAAAAACCCCTTTCCTTTTTAAAGGTCGTACTGAAATCTTTTTTATGCCCCGGCAAAAATGGGAACCGAAAAAAAAATTTTTTTACTCAGGTCTGGAACACAGAAGGGGGCACAACAAGGATGGCAAATAATTTCTGGACACATATTGGGGATTCTAGTTCAGGGTTATTATTAGTGTTGAGCGATTATGTTGGCTATCGCCATCGGTCGATGGTCGAAAGTGACCATCTGACAAGTATTCGAGGGTCGATGATAGATGATGCCGATGACCATTAAAGTCTATGGGAGAGCAACAACACCTTCTTCTTACCCCCAAAAACAGGGGGGAAAAACGGAATTAACTTTCACAACAGTAAATTGGATAGTGCTACATTTTGGGCAACACATTTAGGTTATAAAAGCCACAAAAAAAAATCACGCCCAAACCTACCCGCTTGACCACGCAGCCCCTTAAGCCTGCATGACCCCAAATTAAAAAGTCCAAAAGGGAGTATGATTTGAACCATCTTTTTACTTAAAACGGGAAACATTGAATCCCCCTGCCCGGAACGCAGCATAACCCCCAGTTTAAAAACCGGGAAAAAGGGTCTTTAACCACCTTTTTAGTTCACGGACATTGCTATCCCTGTTGGGGCCACACGGAGCCCCAAAAACCTCATGCCCCAATTAAAAATGCCAAAAAAAGGGTCTTTGAACCCCTTTTTAGTTTCACTGGAATTGACTTACCTGCCCTGGCAAGCATGACCCCCAAAACCCTGCATGACCCCGGTTTAAAAAGTGCCGGAAAAAGGGTCTTCAACCACCATTTTAGTTTCCTGGACATATACTGCCCCCTGTCCTGGGTACGTTTGCCCCCCCGTATAGTGAACCTTTTGAGCTTCATTGGAAAAAATGGGGGTTTAAAACCTCCTGTTCCACCCAGGTCCCCTTTTTCCTTCCCATTTTTTTTCCTTTTTACTAAACGTGCTGGAGGAAATTGCTCTGTACTTTGTTCTCTGTCCGTTCCATACTCTATGCCCCTCAAAATAACCTCCTGGTCAAGTTTTCCTGACCCCCCTTGTACAATTCAGGGAATTTTTTTTACCAGCTATTTTGTACATGCAAGTATTTATAGTTTAATTCTAGAAAAAAAATTTTTTAAAAATAGGATGGAATCCCACCATGTCTTTGTTTCTCTTTTTTTAATTGTATTAAATGGGGGTCCAATACAGGTTGCTAGCTTGTTAAAGATGATGTTGCGGTTGATTAACCCCTGAAGAACAATTGGCGCGCTGTTCATTATGAGATTCACAGGGGGCCTAAACCACGATGACAGGCCCGAAAGGGCCTGCAACTGGCGATCCGCGGCATTGTTTTCGCCAGCACTGAAGAGCACCTTCTCTCGTACCCCCACTCCCCGTCCTACCCCCCCTCTTTGCTCGCTTTCCCACCTAATTTTTTGCTCCCGTTCAGAAAAAAAAAATTTGAGAAGGGTTGGGGAAAAGGTTTTGAAAGTCTCTATTAAAAAACCGCAAATCACGCTATTCTCAAATCCCTCAAATCAAAAAAAAATTGCTGTTTCATTTTCTGCAAAGTAGATCTTTTCAACAAACGGCCTCCCAAAAGGGAAAAAAAAATACTGAAATAATTCGGTAATAAAAGGAATTTTTTTGGGACCTTTCAATTTTACCTGTGGGATACAAAATTTCTTTAACCATTTAAGTGCAAGGTGCCCAAAAAAACAAAATGTAGTGCGCCAAAGTGAAAAAACACGATCTTAATGTTTTCGGAATAAAAGGTATTTTTTTTGGGACCTTTAAAATTTCCCCCCGGGGACTACAAAATTGCTGTATTACATTTAAGGCAAGGTGCCTTTAAAGAACAAAGCTGACTGCCCAAAGTGAAAAAAAAAACGTTCTGAAATGTATTGGATAATAAAAGGTATTTTGGCACCTACCCTGCTGACTACAAAATTGCTGGATTTTAATTTACTGCAAGGGGCTATATCAACAAGTGGATGGCAAAATTGAAAAAAAAACCCATTGAAATGTATACTGATAATAAAAAGTATTTTGCACCCAAAAAAGGACCTGCAGTTACTAGAAAAGATGTGTTCCCAATATAATTTTGGTGCCCCAATATCCCGGGAAAATTTCAAAAGAAAACTGTTAATAATAAAGTATTGCAATGTCTAAACTAAGTCTTGGTGAAAATTTTTCCAGATTCTTTTAAAAAGCTTGTCTGTGTTCGCCCGCGGGGGCCCCCCCCCCCTCCCTCCCGTACTTTACAGCAGTGATGCTCCATTAAAAATTTTCTACCCAACTACTAAAATCTTCCAATCTTGATCTAACTAAGTTTAAGGATCACAGCAAAAATAACTTTCCTGGAAGAAATAGAATAATTTCGCTGAGCTGTTTGGACACAGGCAGAGCGCACGTCCTACTGCTATGAGACGCTGAGAGACACTGATCATGAAAAAGGAAGGGCTGTTCTATGTAAACGAGGTCATGTGATTTTTCCAGCCAATCGCAACCTACAAACCCCAGTCATGACGTCGCACACACATCTCACCCTGCTCTATTCTGTAATGTGATTTGCGGGCCCCCAAAAATGACAGGAAGCGCGAAAATGGCGCGATATTAATAGTGATGAACAGATTTTTTAACCTAAATTATCGCATGATCTAAAACTTTCGATCAACATAAAAACTGTGCCATTTTCAACTTTGTCGATAATAATCGCTCAACACTAGTTATTATTTCCCCAATAAAAACACTTTATTTCATTAAAAAAAATTAAAAAGGATTGGTATCATTGTGTTTGTACTAATCCCATATATAAAAATGATCATATTATTTAATCCATACAGTGAACCCCGCAAAAAATAAACTGTAAAAAACTAAGCTAGAACTGTGGTTTTTGTATATCCTGCCTCACAAAAAAGTCCCATCTACACCAAAATGGTACCGACAAAAACATAAAAATATACCAAAAAGTTTTTGCACAGATTAGTTGACAAAAATAAATTATGTATCTGAAGCTCTTGGCTTTTACAGCACCCTGGAATTATTGGAGCTTTCCTACACCTAAAACATAGGGGTATCTCACTGTCGTGTGTGATTTATAGTCTAAAAAACATGGTACTTTCTTGTTGACATAGTTGAGATTTTAATTTATTTGAAGGTAGCACAGTGGAGATTAATAATCATTTTAGCACTTGTTAACCTGACTTGGCAGTTGGTACATTTGATTAAGACAATTTTCTGCTACAACACAGGCACCCTGCATGCCAGGTACCTAACCTGTTGTTGAACATTTGAATCCCACCTTTGTGTACAACTGTAACTAGATTTAATATGTAGAAAATCCACGGCACACCTTCTCGGTATCTGTAGAAAAGGGTCAATTTTATTCACAAAACTTCAAATGGGATACAAGTGATATTCAGCTCTCCATATATTGCAGTTTGCATTATCGAAGTAAGAGAATACTCCCATGGCCTTACGTTTCTGCCAAACTGGCCTTTATCTCAATCTTTACCTACAAAAGTGAGAATGAGGAGCCTGGAGCAGGAAAATTTTTACATATTGTATTTCAAGTCCACAGGCTTTTCCACTGAGCACCCACACCTTATCCTGGTGTGGGGCACCATCATATCAACTATAATTAGATTTAAAAGATTTTAAATTCTGACTTTATAGAACCACAACTATGTGGAGCTTACTACATAAAGATTTAGAATTGAGCTTAAATTTTTTTTCAAAACAGGTTTAACTGATCAAAGCTTTTGCTTTTGGGCTGTGGGGGTTTTTTAAGCAGTAATTAATATTTAGCTTCTTGTACTGAGCCTTTACACTGACAGGTGAGGGAGCTAATTTTCATTAAACTAAAGGATCTTGCCCCCGTGAGGAGAAAACATTATTTACTTAATCGTGTTAGAGATAATTATTTTTTTTTTTGGGTCTGTGTAGTGACTCGTCGTCCAGGGTGAGTCCCCCTGTTCCCCCCCTTTTCTCATCTAATCTAATCAATAAGATTATAGTAGTGCACCAGAGCACATAAAATATCTCTTATTTCATGACTAAAGTAAAATCTATTGATCAAGGTATTTAGAAAAAGTCTTCAATTACCTGTCCCTTCATGGTGAAAGCTAACCTTTATAGTGAGAAAACCCCTTTAACCGGATCTATATAAATGTGTTAACAGATAGCCAAAATTATATCATTTAACTCTAAAGCTATATAGAGAATAGAGTACAGAGCTTTGTGTCAGAAAAATATATCTCTTACCACTGTAAAAATATATCCTGTAATCAATCTGTACAGAATTTGAAAGTAAATAAGAAATGATGTCTCTAATTCTATGGCCAAATTTTAAATATTTTAAGGGTCAATCACACTAATGTAATTAAAGCTAACGAAATAGTGCTCAGATTTTCTCATATATTACAATTTCTGAACACAGCTGCAATTATATATTGCATTTTTAAAATACATAGCTGGATTTGTCAGCTGTATTCTATTTCAGAAGGTCAAGGAGCTCATTGTGAACACAATAACTGACTAAGCTTCCATTAGACATTTTCATACGGCAACTTTAATTATATCTCTGCTTCGATCTCTGTGATGGCAACTTCAAGTAAGAGGTCATGTAAGGTGATGCTCCAGTATAGGTGTGTTTTGTCTTTGACTGTTGCACATTCCACTGAACATTTTAAAAAAAAAGTAGATAAACCCGTTTTATGTTGACAGATCATGTAACAAAAGCAGGTGAACAGCGTCCCTGCATGTTGGAAATCATCATGGTGTTTGTGTAAACAGTTTTGTCTCATCGTAACAAAAATAAATATTTAAAATTTTCATGAATGCTCTTGTATTCCCGAGTTCTAAAAAAAGTCAAAGTTAAGGTGAATTGCTGTGAATTTTAAGTAACAATATCAAAAACATTACAGGAAGCCTGAAATAGTGAGCTGCATGTTTCATCACTTGCTTTAGCTAATCCATTTTGCTGAGGTTAGTTGGCCTGACATGACATTAGATTAGTTTAATAAGGATTAAATTGGAAAGAGATGTTTAGCTGTGTATTTAGAATGCAAATTTCACAACTATGCTCCGTTTGAATATTTGTCTTGGAGAGAGGAATTTAAAACTATGCTCTTTCACCTCCTTAAAGGGAATTTGTTTAACATATATTTTTTTTTCAGTATTATTGGCATATGTTGTCGGTAAAGACTGTGTTTAACAGCAGAGGTTTTGGCGGCTGCAATAACTGGGAAACATTTCACAGACTATTATAATACTTAGCAGGGGCATTACTAGAATTCATAGGGCCCCAAAGCAAAATAAGATGGGCCCTTATCACCTAATTACCGGAAACAGAAAAAGCATTAAGCAGTAGCACTTAAAAGTATGAACAATAGCATCATATGTCAGAGAACCAACATAGTAGTGCTAGTCAGCAAAAAAAAAACACCAACCATTTCCTACTAAAAGGTACAAT
>JAODAL010002260.1:0-201242 GCA_025379985.1 Phyllomedusa bahiana | reverse complement strand
CTGAACGGGAAGGCTGTTCTATGAAAAAACAAAGTCATGTGTTTTTTCCCAGCCAATCGCACCATACACATCCCAGTCATGACGTCGCACACACATCTCACCCTGCTCTATTCTGTAAGCTGATTTGCTGGCCGCCAAAATGACAGGAAGCGCCGAAAATGGCGCAATATTAATAGATGATGCACAGATTTTAACCTAAATTATGCATAAATCTAAAAATTTCGATCAACATAAAAACTGTGCCGATTTCAACTTTGTCGATATTAATCGCTCAACACTAATCATTTATCTCAATAAATAATGACCAAGTCTAATATCTTATATGTCTCACCTGTTTGATTTGGTTCTTTTTATTCTACTTTTAGGTTCTGTGTAAAAATGTAATGTAGTTTTAGGTAATAAATATGTTTTATGCAGAAATATAAAATATTCTATAGGGTTCACAAACTTTTTTCTTATTTAAAAAGCTTTACTGAAAACATAAAAAAAATTAACAAAAAAAGAGTTATAAAGAGGCATATAAAAACAATCCCTTAGAAGGTGTCATAAATAATAGACCTTTTAGGTTCATAAAGGCAACTTCACATACAATATATGTGAATATATCACATTAGATGTTAAATCTGGAAGAAAGTTCAAAGCAAAATGATAAAGTGAGAGAAAAAGAAAAAAAAGAAAAAGGGGAGGTAAATCATAAGGGGGCATATAAGGACATGTAGGGCGCATAAGTGTGTTCACGGATATGTCTCTTAAGGTATGGCAAAAAAATAAGAAGGTAAAGAAGAAAAAATTCCTGCAAAGGGCATTCTTAGAAAGGGTAAAGGCTCAGCTTCTAAGGCCATGTTCACACGGCCATCTGCGGGACGTAATTCGGTCCGTAATTACGCGCCTGAGTGCGCCAATTACGGGCTGAATCCGTCCTGGTAACTACGGTAATCCACAGTTCTCATAGAGAACTATGGATTACGTCTCCTCTCCCTGCTCGGCGAATACGCCGAGGGGGGAGATAATTCACATGTCACTTTCTAGCGGCGTATACGCGCCGCTAGCAGTGATTCTCTATGGGCCGGCGAGGTGCCGGCCCCCTGCTCCCTCCCCCGCTCCCGCCCCGCTCCCGGCCACACGGTGTAACTATGGGGCGTAATTACGTCCCGCAGTTAAGCCGTGTGAACATAGCCTAAGGGTATGGAATAATGAGGAGGATTAAGAGGCAATCCAATGAAGCTAAGTTACGCTCAAGCGAGGAATTTGATACAGTGACTTGTTCAGAAGTTCCTCCATGTGGTAAATATGCGAGATTTCATGGAACCATCCGTCTATTTGGGCTCACAAACTTTTTAGTACCACTTTTTTTAAGTGTTAGATTATTGATCTTTATGAATGTTTGATTTTTATATTTCTTCTCTTCATAGAATTTATTGAGGCCCTTCCCTCACAGACTCTCGGAGTCCAGAAACCAATGGTAGAGGAAGACAGTAAGTGTAAATGTTCTCCATGTCCATCCTCCATATCCTGGCTATCCTATTATGCTTGTCAACCCTCCCAAATGGGGTTTCCCTCCCGCCCCATGAAAGTGTCAGTAAATCCTTCCTCCGCCAAATAGATGCAGGGGGGTTATTTAAGAAAACCAGCGCATCATACTACACAGTACATACTACAGAGTACCATCATACTAAACAGCTCTGGTGCCTCTATTGAGGTGGAGAGGAGCAGCACCTCAGCTAGGTTATAAATGTCTAGTTGGGCAGTGTGCACAGCCTTTTCCCATGCGTGCTGCCTGGGAAGAGGTCGTCCTAGTAAGGTACGTTCTCTTCAGGCGTATGTCCTACTTTGGTAGGAGAAAGGCTCCAGGAGTTGTCCGCTTGCTCCCTGTCTGCTGCCCCCCTATGGTCTGTCTCCAGTGACTGCGGAATGTAGGAGACAGGTCACAGGGGACAGAAGTTTTCCCCTTCTTCTTTGTCTCCTGCCCCCGTGGCATGTTTTAGTCAGTGACTTATAGCGATAGCCTATCCAACATTCAGGAAAGCTGGGTAACACTCCATCAGCCAAAGGTGGCACCTAGTTTTCCTATCATGGTAAGCTTGGCATTACATGTATGGGATGCGTGTCACCCAGCTTTCTGGGTGGTGAATATTTGTATATGTGTAATGTTTGTTTATTTAAATGTTTTTCTCTTTCAACTACTTTGAATTCAGTGGACTACGTCGGATCAGTCTTGGATCTATTCTTTTAATATAAAATGGTTAAAGAGAGTTGTTGTCAAGGAGAGTCTATTTAGTTTTTATTTTTCTCATTTAATTCCAGTTTTTAATGGAGGCATCTGACAGATGTCTCTCTATTGCTACCGCTTGGGCTTGGTGTCAGCAAGTGGTGGTTTTTGTCACCCCAAGGCTGACACTAACCCCATGCCACTATTACCCCAGTACGCAACTCACTCTAGGAATAGCTGTGATTACAGTAGTTGCCCGTTTTTGGATTCTCAATACACAAATTATTTTTGCAAAAATTAAAAGATGTGAGGTTCCCCCATTTTTCATAACCAGCCAAGGTAAAAGTGACAGCTGCAGGCTGATATTATTAGAATGGGAAGGTCGATAGATACTGGCCTTTTCCCACCCTAAAAATACCAGCCTGCAGTCACCCCAGAGGCAGGCCATAACATTAGAGGGTCTGCTTATGATGGTAACCAGGCTCTCCCCAGTACACCTGGTGCTTTGGGTACTGGGTTAATAGTGAAACAGGTTTAAGGCCAACCTTGGGGGTGACAAAAACCACAACTGATTGACACTAAGTCCGAATGATAGTAATGGAGAAGAGTCTGTCATACGCCTCAATTACAACCACTGGAATTAAAGGGGTATTCTCACTACAAAGATCATATCTCAGATTATAGGGACAGTAAAAATAAGCAATTTTGTAATTGGTTTGCATTACCTCAGTCACTGTGTATAGCAGATATAAGCTTTTCTGTGCATCTATAGCTATTTCTGCAGCTGCTGTCGGGACACGCCCCCTTTTCTGTGATTGGCTGACTGACATTTCATTCAGCCTGTTGGGACATGCTCCCAGATGGGAAAGGCTCTCAACCATGCCCCCTGTGCTATGACCGGCTGCCTGCACACTCTGTGTTTACTCCCTTCTGAGCTGTGGAAACCAAAAGTGAAATCAGCTATCTGAGAGGGCTGCTGGCTCTATACTCATCACCCAGCTCTAAGGTGAATGATCTGGGCAATTACTGACCGTTTAACTCAAATATTAATTCTCTCCTCATATAACACAGTCATATCCTGTGCTCCCTCCATATAACGCTGTCTTATACAGTCTCCTGCCTGATAACAGAGAGAGAGTAGGGGGGCAGTGTGCATTCCTCACATGTGTTTAATCAGTTCAGGCGGTGTGTATTACTGTTTATAGCATAGCAAGGAGCTTGTGGAGCCTGGAGATGAAGGCTCTGCAGACACAAGAGAACACTGCAGGAGGCTGCAGATCTGAGCTGTCCAGACAACCTTCCCCTTCCACTGCACACACAGAATGATGATGTCACAGATCTTCAGTGAGGGGAGACACACCTCCTAGCAGGAGAGACACGCCTCCTGAGAGGAGAGACTTGCCCCTGGATTTGAAATTGAATCTGATAGAATTAGCTCAAGTCTGCGAAAGCTTCAAACGATAAAACCCCTTTAAGTGGAAAAATAAAAAGGATAAACACTCTCCGACATCAGCCCTTTCACCATTTTATTAAATTAATCAATCAATCAATCAATCCAATGCTGGTCCAACATAGTCCAAAGGGGAAACCTGTATAAAAATAAAAACATTACATAAACCATGACAGTACTAAACTCCATCTCCTGCAGCCCCAAAAATCATGCCTGTGGCCCACCTTCTGGGTGTGCAGTGTATGGAGTTTCACAATATCATTCTGGGTAGGGATGAGCAAATCGATGCTAACGAAATGGAATTTGTTTCAAATTTCAGGAAAAATTTGATTCTAAATGAAAGCCGAATTTCCTGGTGATTCGTAATAAGGAATTGTCTTTTTTTTCTAAAATGTCTTTTAAGCTCGATATCAGGATCACCGGCACTCCATTATTGGGCGCATTACATAGCCCCACAGCACTTTGGGGTTTTTTTGGACTGTTTATTGGGGAAGTGAACAGAGCACATCCTCCTCCAGGTCCTGTATGCCACTGCTATAAGATGCAGTAAGGTCACAATATCTAATGATGTTTTCTTTATTTACAGAAACAATTCAAGAAACTAAGGAGCCTCTGATGAGTCATGAAATGATGACTGTGGACAAAGTAAACTGCAATCTATGTGGGAAGGTAACATTGTGTTACTATCATCTGTCACAAGTATTAACCTGATAAATACAAATAACCCAAAACAAAAAAACATCCCGAACAGGTATCTGATTTTTACCACAAATATCAAATAAAACAATCACATCTTTAAGATTAAGCCCTTAAAGGGGTTTTCTCACCACATTGATGAGCTGTAAACATGGAGGGAAAGTTAAATAAAGACTATTACTACATACATTGTTGTTCTGATTTTGCTTCCTTTCAAAGTTAGCGCAGTTCTTACCTCCTGCTTGTGTACACAAGCTACCCTAGGTTAGCGACCACCTCTCAGCAGCACAGGAGATTGTTTATCTTTCTTACTGACAAACTTTAACCATCTAGATGTCATGGGAGCCGCGGGCACCGCTGCGCCCCGCGGTCTCCCCTCTGTCTGCAGGGCTCCTGGCGCGGGTGCCGGGGCTGCCCGCCCCATCTCCCTGCGCCCGGGCGCCGCACTTACCACCACGCTCCGTGAACGCTGCCCCTGCTTTTTCCGGCCGCCGCGCGGTGCCCGGTCCCAGGCGCGGCCGCGACGGCGGGTCGGGTTTTAAAAGGGGCCACGCCCCAGTAATTTTTTATTGCTGGGCCTGGTCCATTTAAGTACCCCCCCAACACACCTTGCCATTTCTGGTGTGCGTCCTTTTAGTTTGAGTTATTGAAGTCTTTTCTATCCCCCATATACCAGTCCTTTGCTCCCTTTTCCTGACCTTGCCTTTTGCCGCCCCCCCTGACCGTCTGCCTGTCTCGACCACGAACCTCTCCCCGCCTGCCCACCTTCTGCCTGTCCCCGACACCCTTGGGATTACACTCGTCCCACGCACACCCCGCCCCCATCGCTAGCAAGTCACGTCGGGGGGTAACGACCTGGTAGCCCACGCCGCAGCAAGTCCACCCGTTTTGCGGGGGGCCGGGGTAAAAACCCGGGGGGGCTACTTAGCCCCTTTTCCCTGACGTGGCTTTACCAACGCTGGGGTGGTCCAGCGAATCCACCATACCCTTACAGTACGAACGGGCCATGGATTCCGCCACGGTACCTCGCCTGAACCCCGGGGATGTGCGAGGGCTTCGCCCACAGAGTCAGCGTGTCGACCACCTCGGGGCCATGACAAATCTTGCGTCCGTTACCACAGGGGCTCTACCGTCTCCCAGTCCTGTTGCCCTGCTTTTCACCGGGACCTTCCCTGCATCCCCGCTCCCCCCTCATGATGGAAACCCCGAAGGAGTGCAGAGCTTCCCACTCAATGCTCCATCCACATTGAGTTGTTTGGACTTTTTTCCCCACTGGGGGGCAAAGTGGTTTTCATTATTAGCCCCTAACTGGGCAAGCTCTGGCCGGGGCCACCCCGCTATGGGATCGAGGAGACCCGCTCACGGCTAACGAAAGGCTTCCTCCGGGGATCCGCACTGTCTTCGGGGAACCGGGCCGCCCCCGCCCGGCTCTTCTTTTGCTTCGCCTCTGTCAGGGTGACTCCACTGTGGGACAGTACTCTGTCGTTCCGTACGCACTTCAGAAACTCACGGGGAAAAAACGAGGCTCGGGGGCGACTTTCGGCAAGGCCCTTGGGACGGTTAAAGAGACTCGCGCTCGGTTTCTGCCACCTCCGGATAATTTGATTCGGCGGGCCACCGGACGACATTCCTGGGGGAAGACAAAAGACCCGTCTCCAACGCAGTCACTCGACCACCCCGGCCGCTTCTTGGGGGCCGTCCGTGGTCCGGGACCCTTTCCCCTCACCGGGGGCCCTTGCAGGGGAAGCATCCCTAGGGTCAGTGCCCTCTCCCCGCGCCCCTTTTCCGATTTGTGGAACTTCGCCTACAGTACCTTTCAGGCCACCGCCTTTCCCGGGACTCGGGGTCCCTGGTAATTTATTAGCCATCAGGGTGTCTAATTTCCCGGGCTTCCATGACCCCTCTGCAAAAAAACCTGTTTGCCCTCGGGCAGGGGCGAATGCCCAAGGATGCCATTCGTTCTGCACTCGCCCCTCACCCTGCAGATTGGGGGCCTACACCAGGAAAGGGTGAAACTCCCGTGCTCCCTTTCCTTTTCTAATCCTTCGGGGCCTTCCCGGTTTTCAAACCATGCTCCTCCTAGACGGGAACACGGGCGAGATCCTCGTTGGGGCCCGGCATGTCACTCTCATCCGGGTGGCACTCCGCCCTGCTCTGCGGTCTGTTTTGAAAAACCTTCGAAGTCTCTGCCATCTGGCCTGCCCCTTACCAACTTGCCGACGTTTCTCCGAAAGACAAGCCGAAACCTGCCCCCGCACCCCCCTTGACTGCCCATCGATCTGAAACCCCGGTACTACCCCTCCCCGGGGCAAGTCTCCCCTTTGGGGCCCGGAGACAAAGGCAGTCGGAGAAATTTTCAAAGAATCTCCGAAGGGCTTTATAGAAAGTCACCTCACCTGCGGGAGCGATTTTTCTTTGTCGAAAAAAAGGATGGAACCCCCGACCCTTACGATTATCGGGTCAAATAAATAACCAAAAGAATCGTATCCCCTCCCTTTTGATTTCAGAGCTATTTGACCCCTTTTGGGGCAAAAATTTTCTCAAAATTTGGGGCCCTTCGTGGTGCTTATAATCTATTCTATTGGGAAGGCGACGAATGGAAAACAGTTTTTAAACACCCTGAGGCCCTTCGAAATCTGGTCAGGGCCCTTTTGGGCCCTTTCAAACGCTCCGGCCATTTTCCAAACTTCGTCAAGAATCTTCCCGACCTCCTCTATGTCTGTGTCATCGTTTACTTGGATGACATCCTGATTTTCCTCCGACCCAAAGGGTTTCACCGCCAACCCGCCTTGGTGCCAAACGTCTCCGAGACCATCATTTGTACCCAAATTAGAAAATGCCTTTTCGAGCGCACTTCGTTCCCCTTCCTGGGGTCAAGTCTCATAAAGGACCCCGAGGACCCTTCTAAACTTCTGCAGTTCTACGTGGCCCGACCAGGGGTCTTCGGCTATCCAACGTTTTCGGCTTTGCGAACTACTACAACAGTTCATCTCACATTTCTCCACGCTCGGGGCCCCCGGTGGCACTGACGAAGAAAAACCCACCCCAAACCCGGGGTCTCCCGAAGCCAAAAAGCCTTTGAGCATCTCAAGTCCGCAATTGCTTCGGCCCCTGTGCTATCTCCCCACCCACTGCGTCCTTTGTTCTAAGGGGACGCCCTTCTGTGTCCCGGGAGCTGCCTCTGCAAAAGCGGGCCTCTGGAAAACTCTACTTGCGGATTCTTCTCTAAACCCTTTCACGCCGTCGAGCAAAAATTTTCTTTTGGGAGATCGTAACTTTTGGCCTTTAAATTGGCCAGAAAAAATGGCGGCATTTGTTGGAGGGGGCTCGCCACCCCTTTCGAAACCCACAATCACAAGAACCTCCCTATCTTCAATCTGCTCAACGTCAAATCCTCGCAAGCAGGGGTCCCTCTTCTTCCCCCTTTGACTTTTTCCCTTTTCACTTTCGGCCAGCTGAGAAGAACGTCAGGGCGGATGCCCTTTCTCGATCCTCTACACGGGGGCAAGAAGCACCTTGGCATATAATCCCCCAGAACGGCTCCTCACGGCAGCCCCCGTGGGGCTTAAACACCCACCTCCGGGGAAAAACTTATGCCCCCCCCAACGGCCCCTATTTTAAATGGGGGCACCCTCCCGGCGCTGGCCATCGGTGCCCTAAACTCTGCGGTTTACTCCCGCATTACGGTGCCCACCCCGGCCATGATGTTAGAGATTATTTCCCGGCCCGCACCTCCTGGCTCGCAAAAGGTCCCTCGCCTCAGCCCTCGGGGCTACTACTAACCCCTCCCTGTCCTGAAATCCCTTGGGCCCATATCGCCATGGACTTCATTACCGACCTCCCGGCCTCACGGGGAATACATCATTTGGGTGGTGACCGATAGTCCTAAAATGGCCCATTTGTCCCCCTGCCCGGTTACCCTCCGCCCATTTTTTGGCCCCAAAACTTTTTTCCCGCACTGTTTCGTCACATGGCTCCCGTTTCATATAGTTTCTGATAGAGGGGTCCAGTTTGTGCGAAAATTTTGCGGGCCTGTTACTCAATTAAACGGGTCCAGCTGGGGCTTTTCTCTCGGCCTTCCCCCAAACCAACGGGCAGGGGAAAAGGGTCAACCAAGTGGGGGGGACCTACCTAGACATTTTGTTTTCCGCCCCCAGATAAATGGTCGGACCCCTCCCCTGGCGGAATTTTCATCAACTCCTTTGGGCTCTATCCACGGAGCCTCTCCCTTTTTTTTTGCCCTTGGCACATCCCCCCCCCTCTCCCTCTCCTTCTCTGTGACGTCCCCGCCGTGGATCCCATACGGGGCATCAAGTCTCTCGGCAGGTACACGTCCCGGCCCTTCTACGGGCCTCCTCTCGTATCAAAGCCCAGGGTGACAGGTACCGGAACCGGGGCCCCATATTTTAAACCGGGGGACAGGGTTTGGCTTCTCCATACATTCGCTTCAAAGTGCCCCGCTAAAGCTGGGGCCCAATCTTGGGGCCCCTTTTTGGAAATTCGGGAGTTAAATCCTGTCCACAAACTCCGCTTGCCTCCCACTCTGGTACCCAACTCCTTCCATGTCTCGCTCCTCAAGCCTGTGGTGCGAATCGCTCTCCCTAATCTGTCTCCCTTCTCCTGTGGCCGATTCTGATAACACTTTGAGTCAAGGAGGCCCGGGGGAGAAAACATGAGGGGGAAGCGGGTTTTTCCTTATCGACTGGGAAAGGGGTTCGGGCCTGAGGAGCGTTTTAGGAACCGAGGCCAACCTGTCCTCTGACCTCCTTTCTAGGTTTCCCAAAAAAGAAGGGGAGACCAAGGGGGGGTACGTCATGGGGGCCGGGGCACCCCTGCGCCCCGCGGGCCCCCTCTTCTGCAGGGCTCCTGGGCGGGGCCCCCCCGGCTGCCCACGCCCATCTCCCTGCTGCCCGGGCCTCTCGGCGCGGTGCCGCGGGGGCCCCCCGCCCATCTCCCCGCCCGGCGCCGGGACTTACCACCACGCTCCGGTGAACGCGCCCCCGTCTGCCCGGGCCGCCGCCGCGGCCCGGTCCCTAGGCGCGCGCGCGACGGTGGGCAGGGTTTAAAGGCCAGCGCCCCCCGTAATTGGGTTTGCGGCCTGGTCCTATTTAAGGTACACCCCCCCAACACACATTGCCAGTTCGTTGGGGTGCGTCCAGTTAGTTTGATGTATTGAGAGCTGTTCTGATCGCCCTAAACCATCCGTTTTCTACGTTTTCCCGACCTTGCCTGTTTGCCGCCCCCCTGACCGTTGCCTGTCTCTGACCACAAACCTCGCCGCCTGCCCTGACCCTTCTCCCGTCCCCGACTACGCCTTCGGATTAAACCTGCCACGCACTACCCCGGGCCCCCATCGAGCAAATCACGTCAGGGGTAACGACCTGGTACCTCACCCGCAGCAATCCCTCCCCTTTTTTGCGGCTCTGGGAAAACCGGGGGGTACTTAGACTCCTCCTACGTGGCTTTTTACCAACGCAGCGGTGGGCCAGCGAATCCCCCATACCCTTTTCACTAGAGCTCTGTAGCTTTCGCCCTCAAAACTCACTAAAAGCATAAGATAAATTTCCAGTCATTGCTGAAAAACCACCATGGCCTGAACAGGAGGAGGGTGAAGCTGTAGAAATCCCCCTTTTACATCAAAGGTCCTGCAGCTTTACATTGCTTTTAAAAATGGGGCCCTTTTTTCCCTGATGATAATTAACCACAGGTTTTAGTTAATTACACGCTGCCTCAAAATAGCGTGTACAGGTGGATGGCTTGTATATCATATATCCAGTGTCCACATACAACACAAAATTACTTTTTATTTCTTTTTGCATCTTATATACAACATTTGACGTATTGTGTCATTTTATTTTGGACCCGATCAGGACATGGGGGTGGAAAACAGCCCTTTAGCGGGATTATCGGTAAGTTCCGACAATCAGACCGTGGTTTTTTCTACATTTGGTTTTAATGCATCCAAAAAACAAAAAACAGGGTGTAACTAAAACGGTGGGTTTTATAGAAAAGCTTTTATTATTCCTTCGACAGGTCTGAGCATTTACCAGCTTCATGTGATAATGAAAGGTGGTGTCCCATCCCACACATGTGATGATAGGATATGCTATCGATGTATATAGGTTTGTATCCCACCTCTGGAACCCGCACCACAGTACCTTGAATGGGCCCCCAAAAAAATTTTTCAAAAAGGGCCCCCAAAAGAGAGGTGGTTGCAACTTTTCTATTAAAATTAATCCAATTTTTACTCAAAGCTTACATTGAAATCTGCACTCTCAATAGAAACCTTCAGGTGCTCACTAAAACAAATAACACCCCTAAATTCACCAGACCCTTATCCAGACGCCAGAACTCAATCATTTCAAAACAATTTGATAGCTCAAAAAAAGTATTCAAAACTTAGAAAAAAAAATCTTGCCTCCTGGAAAACCTCCACTAACTTTAGGGCAACAACATTGATGGTCAGGGGGCCCTCCAAAGGGCTTAAAGGGTTTCTGTTTGTGTTCATGTTTCATTGCACCATTTGGTAAGTCCAAAAAATTTATTTTTGGGTAATTAAGTCACTCGCCCCCCCCCCCCCATTTTGAAATAAACAGAAATGTAGATGTTTTTGCAAATTTATTAAACAAGAAAAACTGAAATATCACATGGTCTTAAGTTCTTTGGCCCTTTACTGTGACACTCATATTTAACTCACATGCTGTCCATTTCCTTCTGATCCTCCTTGTGATGGTTCTACTCGTTCATTGGAGTCCAGCTGTGTTTAAACTGATTGGACTTGATTAGGAAAGGCACAAACCTGTCTATACAAGACCTCACAGCTCACAGTGCATGTCAGAGCACATGAGAGTCATGAGGTCTATGGAACTGCAAAAGAAGCTCAGAGACAGAATTGTGGCAAGCCACAGATCTGGCCAAGCATACAAAAGCAGCACTCAAGGTTCCTAAGAGCACAGTGGCCTCCATAATCCTCCAGGTTATACAGGTCGTGAATCTTCTGGGTCACCACATGAGATGGAGCAGACCACACCAGGGAATGGAGTTTGAGGAGCCCCCAGAATTAACCAGAGCCCACCACAAAGCGTGACAGACTTCACTGTAGGGAAATCCCAGGTCACTACCCCTGATGTGGCAACTTGCGTGCCAGACGTGGGACTGCAGGAGCAGGCAGAGGTGATGGGTCTGAGGCAAGTACAATCGACAGGTAGTGGAGTAACAGGCAGGAAGCAGTCTGGTGTAGCACAGGTTTCAGCACACGTTCAAAAAAACCACTTCATAAACAAAGGTGACTAACAGAAAACGAAACACAGAGGTCAGGATCAATAAGAAACATCCCCAAATATCAGCAAATGACCCAGAGCACGGCAGAATTCCATAATTTCCCAGGGGGTGGTCAATCATTGACAGATAATTAATAAAAATAAAATAAAATTTTTTTATTTATTACCCAAAAAATTTCGCAGCACTTTACAATGTAGGGGGTAAAATTTAAGACAAAAGACAACATTACACAGTGAAAGCTACTAAGGGAGAACAAGGTGTGGGGGCCCCGCTCACAGAGCTTAAAATTTATTTTTGACGTTACGTTGGCCATCGACATCGGTCGGGTCGTAGTCGACCATCATCGACAAGATAGTCGATAGTAGTTATGAGCGATGACCTTTAAAATCTATGGGAGAGCAACAACCCTTCATTTTTAACACCCAAACAGGGCTGAGAAGCTAAAAATTAACATCCACAACAAAAAAATGGATCGTTACCTTAGGAAAACACATTTAGGTTATAAAACCCCAAAAAAAAAAAATCACACACCTTTCAACCCCTGTCTTGTACCACGCATGCCCCTTAAAACCGCATCCCCCCAAAAATTAAAAAGTCCCAAAGGCAGTATGATTTAAAACCACATCTTATTTGAACTGGACTTTGGGAACTTCCCTGTCCGGAACGCAGCATGACCCAAACCTGCATGACCCCCCAAAATTTTAAAAGGGGCCCGGGAAAAAAAAGTCTTCAACCCCCCATTTTAGTTTGAATGGAATTGCATACCTTTCCCGGGCCACAGCATGACCCCCAAAACCCGCATACGCCCACATTTTAAAAATTGCCGAAAAAGGATCTTTCAAAACCCCCATTTTAGTTAAATGGGCATTGATTACTGTCCTGGACCCCAATGCCATTAAACCCCGTCTACCCCCAGTTTTAAAAAATGCCCGGAAAAGGGGTCTTTTCAACCACCCTTTTAGTTTAACTGGACATTTCTATACGTCCTGACCGCAGTATGACCTTTTAAAATGTCTGACCCTCAAATTTAAAAAATCTGGGAAAAGGATTTTGAACCACCATTTTAGTTGAACTGGACATTAACTTTAAAACGTCCTGTACCGCAGAATGACCATTAAACCTGTCTCAACCCCCCGATTAAAAATTGCCGGGAAAAGGGGGTCTTTCAACCACCCTTTTTGTTTCATGGCATATACTGTCCCTGTCCGGGGACGTTGCCCCCCCGATGAGTGCGGACCAATTGAGCTTTACTTGAAAAACTGGGGGTTAACGCTCCTTTTCCACCAGGTGCCCTTTTTCTTGGCATTCTTTTTTCTCATTTTACCCCAAGTGCTGGGGGAAAATGCTCTGTACTTTGTTCTCTGTCCGTGCTCCATACTCCTGTTCTCTGAAAACCCACATCTGTTTAAATTTTCCGTACCCCTTGTAAATTCAGAGAATTTTTTTTCCACCTATTTTTACATCAAATTTTTTAGTAGTTTTAATTTAGAAAACACATTTTTAAAATAGGAGGGAAACCCACCATGTCTTTTTTCTCTTTTTTTAAATTTTAAAATTAAATGGGGTTTTCTCAATACAGGGATTGATAGCAGTTAAAAATCTTGCAAAAAAAACAAGTCATTTTCAATATGTGCCCTTTAACAGTGTCCTCCCATTTCCTTTTGACACACCACACCCTTGACCACTCTGACAATTGTGAAAAACAAATGTCTTTTAGAAAAAAATTTTTTTTTTATAATAGACTGGATATAGCGCATTTCAAAGCAAAATCCCCCAAAAATTCAAAGCATGACCCCCTTTACCACTTTGGACAATTTTGAAAAAACAAATGTCTTTAGAAAACATTTTTTTAAATAGGACCTTAGTATAGCGCATTTCAACCCAAAATGCCCCCAAAAATTCAAAAACTGACCTAGCCACTTTTGGGAAATTTTTGAAGAACAAAGTCTGTTAGAAACAACTTTTTTTTTTAAAAATTTAATGAAAAAAAATAGCTTTGCATTTTCAAAAAGCAAAATTTGCCCCCAAAAATTTAAACATACCCTTAAACCCTTTTGGGCAATTGTGAAGAACAAATGTCTGTTAGAAACTATTTTTTTTTATAATAAGGACCTGTAATATAGCTCATTTCAAAGCACAAACCCAAAAAATTATAAAAAAAACTTCTCACCCCTTTAAAAATTGGGGAGGGGCCCCCCCCCCCCATTGTGACCCCGGGGGAAAAAACCTAGGTAGCAGTTCCTTTCCCCCCAAAGGGGACAAATCTTTAGTCTTCCCCCAAAGCAACCGAGCAACGAAGGCCCAGGGGAAAGGGGTTCAAAATCCTCTCCCGATGGTACAGGGTCCCCCCTTTTTTCCCCCATAAATGGGACCCACAGGTCCAGATCTTGTTGGCGTTGCGGGAAACCCCTGAGGGAACCATGCCCATATATGGTGGAATGCCCTGCTTTGTCCAAATTTTGGAATTTAATTAGTTGCATTTGGGGAAATTTCAGGGTTTAAAATTACCAAAGACCCCTGAGGCAGCCTTCTATTTATGGGGGATCTTGGGGCCTCCACATAAAAAAACCCCTTTTCCCGGCACTTTTTTTGCGGGAGCAAAAACTCATACCAGGGGATGGAAAACGTCAGAGCACCCTCTTTTTGGGATGGTTCATGGAGGGCTCTCATGTTTACCAATGGAGGGGCCCTGGTCACTCGGGGGACCAAAACCCGCAACTATCAGACATGGACACCCGGGGTTGCAATTCATGATTCTCCCGCCTTTAACCCCCCAAACACGCAAGCCCGCGCTGCTCTGCAGGACCCCACCCACCCCAAGGGGCCATACTTTCCCCTCCCACCCCCCCACCGCTCCCCACCCCCCACCCAAACCCCCACCCCTACCCCTTTTCTTTCCCCTGTTTGGGAAAGCATGAGTCTGGAGTGGGTTTTGCAAATCGGTTGCCCCCTCTTTTCGTCTCCGAGGCCGTACACCTACTTCACCCAGCTTCAATTTGGGACTGTCCAAAGCCCCCGGGAAGGGGGCCTAATTAGGTCTATTTTTTTTTTTTTTTCTTTTTCTCTTTTAACTCTTGTTGGAATTGTTTATTTCTTGGTTGTTTTCTGTTATGCATCACACTCCCATTGAAATAGTACATGAGCCATTTTCTTTTGGCCCGTTCAGACTTGCTTATTGCTACATTATTTTCTGTTTTTTTGTGCTGTGTCCCTGCATTATCATAACTTACACTGTTTTATTTTGCCTTTCCTTTTAACAACCCATATGGTCTTTTTATTGTTTTACTAATTATGTACGCATTGTACTGATTTCTGTTTAAAAAAACGCTTTTAAATTTAAAAAAAAAAAAAAAAAATTGTGGGGGAGAAATCCCACTTAGAACCACATTTCTTTTTCCAAAGGACCAATTATTGCTGTATCTCACACAAATGACCCCAAAAAATTAAATATGACTTCCACCACTTTTAAAATTGTGAGGGAGAAATCCCATTTAAAAGCCACATTTCTTTTCCCAAAAGGGGCCCAGACTTGCTGTTCCACGCAACATACCCCCAAAAAATTATAATTATACTTCTCACCCACTATTAAAAAAATTGTGAGGGAGAAATAATTCCCCATTAAAAGCCAAAAATTTTGGTAAAGGAATATTTTAGCCTGTTTTTTTCAGCCCCTACACAAAACCACAAAATGAACTTTGGGAAAAGAGAATAAAAATTGCAGTAGAAATGATAAATTTAAAAAAAAAAATTTTTTAAAAGGGCCTTTCTGTTTGAAGAGGAAAAGTGAAATAGACCGGCAAAATAAACGGGACCTCGCAATTGGGGGCCACAACATCATAGAGATCCTGCCTGATTCATCTTAAAGAAAGTAAAAAACATCCAACTTTTATCTGTGGAAAGCCGGATACGTTTGTCTGTAATGACCCCTTTCCCCCCTGTGCTGAAGGTCCCCGAATATGACGCGGGCCCTGCTGGGCGGACAAAAACCTCTATGCGGGGAACGAGCGAGCTCGGGCCATTCTTTCCTTTTTTGGATACCCGAATTATTGGGCCCGGGAAAACCAACTTACAAAAAAAATTTTCGGTGTTGAAGGGCGGGAATAGCCGTGCCCCCATGTTTTAAAGCTGGTCCCCTTGCTGTTTTTGGGAAAGTGTGCCCTGATTCCCATGGTTTGGTGAGGGTGGTAAACAAAGATTCCCAAAGGGGTTTCCAAAAATTAGGTTTTTCTGCCCCCCTTGCGTGCTGCTGTTTGCTCCCCGTTAACGGCTATTTGGGCATTTCTATGCGGGTCATGTCACTGATTTTTGTTCCCCCGTGACTTTTGGGGGAAACCCGTAAAACGGGCCGCAACAGTTTTTCCCCCAATTTGAGAAATTTCATCAACCCTCCATTTTCCCTGCTTTTTCTCTTCTATTTGGGTGGGGGGAAAGGGAAATTTTTCCGAGTTTTGTTTTTGTCCCCGGGGACCCGGGGAGGGTGCCCAAACCCGGGGGTATTTTGGTTGTTCATTTTGTGGGCCTTAATGGGGGGATATTTTGGGAAAGGAAAAATGGAGCACCCAAAGCACTCATGTAGAGATGGAGCCTTGATTTCCCAAGCCTTTTGGGTCAAAGGGGCACTGGGCAAACTGATCTTTCCTCATCTTCCTCCTCTCCCTAAAATTCGCCCCCAAAAACTCTTTCCAAGGCAGGGATTTTGGGAAAACGTGGGTTGCAAAGGAAAAACCTCCCCCTTCCCCCTCCCCCGCTGCCTCCGGGCCCAACAGTTTCAAAACACCCGATTTGCCTGGGATGTTTAAACCCTGACAGCTATGCCCCACCTTGCACTACCTCTGGACCCCAACCCATGCCTAATGAAAAAGGGATGAAATTGTAAAAATTTGTCGGGCCTTGTGGGTTTTTGCGGAGAGAAAGGCCCCGTGGCCCCCGCATCTTTTTTCCTTTCCCCTCCCCCGTCGCTGGGGGGACCTGTTTTTTCCCAAGAGTCCCCCAACGTCGTTCCAGAATTTAAAAATCCCACAATGCTCATCCCTGAAAAGGGGCATTGTCCCACAAACCTTTTTTGGTGGCTTCTTAAAAAACTGGCAAGGATGGGGCAGAGCTTTTAAACCTGCCTCCATTCTTTTGGTGGCTCAACACCCAAAGGTCCGCACCGCTGCTTGTCGGCCAGGGTGTCACTTCCCGGTACTGCTAATTGCATTCGCTGTGGCCACAAACGCTGGAGCATTTTTGGAGGGGGGAAATTTCCCGCGTTTTTCCCAGGGTCAAAAAATTTGAGACGGTTGAGGGGGGAGGCCGACTGACGCTGAAATTGCACCCAAGGCGGGACAAAGGGCAGGTTCCGAACGGCGGAAGTGCGAAATTTGGGACTTCGGCTTCCTCAGCAGGCAGCCCCAGCCCCCCGGTTAGTCTTTAAAAATTTTCTGGACGAAAAGGGTTTCATGACATGGGGCCAGGCAAGGGTGTGCCCCACCCTACCGATCTTGGGGGCAGCCAGCAGATTTCGCCCGTTATCGCCACCCCCTTTGCCTGGCACAAGGTTTTTTGGCACCCACCAGCGCTGGGTCTCATTTGGAAAAAGCCGCCCCAAAAGCTCCTCCATGTTGTGGCCCGGTCTCCAAGACGGGTTTAAATTTAAACCCCCACGGCCCTGGTTTCCCTGGCACGTGATGCCACCAGAGGCCCTTTGGGGGGAAAGAACCCTGCACCACCCCCTCCCGGTTTTAAAGGGGCTTTTGTTTCCCGAGCCAGAGCCCCGTCACCCCCCAAAGAAAAATCCACCCAGCCCCCCCCAAAGTGAGTTTTCACAGAGATAAAAGGGGCCCTTTTGGCCGGCTTATTTGTCCAGGTTCAGTGGTAGATGGACTTTTTCCCCCAGATCCCGCCCAAAAACGCTCTTAAAATTTTTAAGAAAACCGGGGGGGCCGGGAAGGGAAGGTTTTTTTGGCAAAGAAATCCCTGCTCGGCATCTGGTATTGGGGCGGGGAAAGGGGCCATGACGTGGCGGAAACCCCATCTGTTTCCCCAAGGGGAAAGGGCCCAACATTTTCAATGCCAAAAGTCCTGGCAATGGGGGACATTCGGGGCTTTTGGCTTTGGGGGGTTTGGGGTTTAAAAGGGTTTTTTCTTTTCCCAAAAACCTGGAAGACAGAAGGGGGCCCTGCAAGACTGGCCCCCCTGTACGGCGTGAGGTCGTAAAAACTGGCGGAAGGAAAAGGGGGTGGGATGGGCCCTCGGTGGTGCTGGGGGGTTTCTCGGGCGACGGTGGGGGGCCAAAAGCGGGGGTTTTCCCCCCTGATCTTTACTCTGAGAGACATGGGCCCCTTTGGGAACCCCTTGGGTGGTGGCGGGGGAAGGGGGAGGCGGAGACAGGGGTGTGAAGGGGGTTTGGGGGCCCCGGCGTGGGCCCCCGGGCCCTTTTTTTGGGCCAGTGTTTTGCCCCCCTTTTTCCCAACTAAATGAAATTCGCTGCATGTGACTAATAGGGTTGGCGGGGGTTTAAAACCCCCTAAGGTTCTTGCCTTATTTTGGGGTTTACGGCAAAGGCACCCAATATGGCATGCTGGGTAAATTCGGGGTTTGGGCTCAAAGAAGGCCCAGGCTTGAGGGGTTTCCTGGCCCTTTTTGGGACGGCGATAAGGCGAGGAGGGGGGTTTTTTGCGCTGAAATTTGGCCCTGGCGGAATCATTTCAGCGGACTTCTGCGACCCCCCTCTCCCTTTTTGAGGGGGAAACCCCCGAAACTGCCACTACCCATCTTTTCCCCTCCTCCCCCAGGGGATAAAGGGGCCCTGCAAGCAAATTCTGTTTAAAAAGCCCAAATTTGGGATGGGCAATTGTCGTCTTTCTTTCATCACAACACGGGGTGACTTCGTCACCCTTGAATTCTGAAACCCAAGGAGCTGGGGTAAAAGCAAGAGGATTTGAAAGGGTTTTTTCCCGCCCAGCCCGGGATTTTTGACGTTTTGCCCGGGCTTCCTTTTCCTCCTCTGGTTTGGCATCAGAAACTGGGCAAGGGGCAAGAAAATCATCCTTTTTTGGGCCTTTTTGGGATCTTTTAAAAATGCCTTTCTGCCCCAACCACATTTTGTCTTTCAAAGGGGTCTTCAGAAAAGGGATTTTTCCAAAAGGGTGGGTACACAGTTAAACATTTGGGTGTTTCCCATTTTGGGACGGTGCTGGTGATGCTAAATAAACGACTTTGGGGGGCCGTGACTGGGAGGAACGAGGAAAAGGTTTAAAAACCGGGCGGGAGCGGGGTTGAAATTAAAACCCCCGGGAAGGACAGTTGGGGTTACGCCTGTTCGTTACTGAGTTCACGGGCCCGGGAACCCAGCGTTTTTGACCAGCACTTCCCTTTTGTTGTTCAGGGCCCAAACTGAGGAAGCCCCTTCTCTGTCCCACTACCGCCCCAGTCCCCCCCCCCCTTTTTTGGCTCGTTTAACCACCTAAAATTTCGCTCCCTTTTGGTTTCGGGAAAAATATAAAAATTTGAGAAGGAAAGGGAAGGGAGTTTTGGAAAGTCCCCTTTTTTAAAAGACGGAAAAATCACAGCTTATTTTCCCCAAACCCCTTTAAAAATCAAAAAAAAAATTGTTTGGTTTTCCAAATATAACTGCAAAGTAAATCTATCAACAAAGCTGGACTGCCCAAAAGTGAAAAAACACATATTTTAAAATGTTTTCCGGAAAATTTAAAGGTTTTTTTGGAAACCTATCAAATTCACCTGTGGTGCCCTAAAAAAATTGGGTATTAAAATTTTTAAACTGCAAAGTGGGAAGCCATCAACAAAGAGGGCCCTGCGCCAAATTTAAAAAAACAAAGGGTATCTGAAATGTATTGGGATAATAAAAGGGTTTATTTTTTGGCAACCTTTTCAATTCATTTTTGGTGACTAAAAATTGGGTGAAAATTCAAAATATAACTCCCAAATTTGATCTATAAACAAAGCTGGCCTG
Organism: Phyllomedusa bahiana; assembly: GCA_025379985.1. Taxonomy (NCBI): domain Eukaryota; kingdom Metazoa; phylum Chordata; class Amphibia; order Anura; family Hylidae; genus Phyllomedusa; species Phyllomedusa bahiana. Next base: position 181,649 of record JAODAL010002260.1, on the reverse strand, counting down.
CGAAAAAAGTGAAAAAACCGTATTTTAAATGTTTTCGGAATAATACAAGGTTTTTTTTGGACCGATCAATTCCCCCTTGGGGGACTAAAAAAATTGCTGTATTCAAATTTAACTCCCAAAGTAGATTTATCAAAAAAGCGGGCCCTTTCGCCAAATTGAAAAAAACACTTTATCTGAAATGAAATTCGGATTAATAAAAGGTATTTTTGGAAACCAAACAATTCCCCTTTAGGGGAAAACAAAATTGCTGTATTCAAATTTAACTGAAAATTTAAAATCTATAAAACCAAAGCGGCCCTTTCAAAGTGAAAAAAACACGTATCTGAAATGTTTTGGGGTTAAAATCCCAAGGTTTTTTTGGGAACCTTTTAAAATTAAAACCTGTTGCAACTACCAATTGGGTTTCCCAATTTTAAAAACTGCAAGGGGGGCCTCAATCAACAAATCTGGACGGGGAAAAAAGGTGCAAAAAAAACACGTATTTTGTAATTTTATTAGATAATAAAAGATTTTTTTTGGGGACCTTTAAAATTCACCTGTGGAAAAACTACACAATCCAGGGATTAAAATTTTAAATGAAAGGGTGGCTCAAAATCAACAAATCGGGAAACTGGGAAAAAAGTGAAAAAAACATGTATTTTAAATGTATTCCCGGATATAAAATGGTTTTTTTTTGGCACCTTTCAATTCCCCTTTTGGTGACTACAAAATTTCCCTGCATTCACTTTTAAAAGGGGCAAGGTGCCTTTCAATGAACAAATTTGGCCCGGGGAAAAGTGCAAAAAACACGTTTCTGAAATTGTATTCGGAAAATACAAGGTATTTTTGGCACCTTTAACCTGTGTGACTAAAAAAGTGCGGGGATTTAATTTAACTCCCAAGGGGGTATAAATGAAAAAAGGTGGAATGGGCAAAATTGAAAATAAACCCTATCTAAAAATGTATACTAAATAATTAAAGTGGATTTTTGCCCCTACAAAAGGAGACCTGCAGTTACTAGAAAAAAAATTTTGTTTTCCTAATAAAAGGGTTCGGGCTCCCCAAATATCCAGGAAATTTTTTTCAATAAAAAAACTGTTAATAAAAAAGGGCCTATTGCGTGCAATTTTTCCTCACTAAGTCTTGGTAAACTTTATCCAGTATTTTTTTATAGAGTTGCTGTTTTGGGCCCGCGGGAGCCCCCCCCCGCCCCCCCCCTTTGAACTTTCAGCTTTTTTGCTCCCTTTAAAAATTTTCTCTACCTAACTACAAAAAATCTTCCAATTTTAAATCTAACTAAGTTTTTAAGGATCACAGCTAACGGGTAGAGTTTTCCTGTGAAGAAATAGAATAATTTCGTGAGCGGGGTTGGACACGGGCAAGCGACGTCCTACTCCTATGAGACGCTGAGAGCCCACTGAGGCTAAACGGGGCAGGGCGGTTCTATGTAAAACGGGGTCAGGGGAAATTTTTCCAGCCCAAATCGCAACCATAAAACCAATCCCGTCATGACTCGCACAACACATTCACCCTGCTCTATTCTGAAAAGCTGTTTGCCAGCCCCCAAAAATGACAGGAAGCGCCAAAAAGGGCAAAAATCTTAATAGATGATTGAACAAGTTTTTAAACCAAAATTAAATTCGCTTTAAATCAAAAATTTTTTCGTTTCAACAAAAAAACTGTGCCGATTTCAACTTTGCCCCGATAAAAAATCCCCTCAACATTTTAAAAAAAATAAAAAGGGGTGCCTGGGGGAAAAAAAGGGGGGAGAATTTTGTTTAAAAAATTTTTTTACAAATATGGCCCCCCGGCCTCTTTTAAAATTAATGGGGGGGTTTTTTACATAAAAATTTGGTAAACCCTTGCCCCCATAAACTGTACATTATTAAGAATAAGTCCCTTTTAAAGTCCCCCCCTTATGTAGGGAAGGGGAAAGGGAAATGTTGTGTGTTTGGGAAGGTTGGGGTTGAAATTATTTGGTTTTGGTGGGCCTGCCTGAAAGATGTTTTTTTTTTGGGGACACTTTTAAAAACTAAAAAGGCTGGGATTGTGCCTGATGAAAACGGGGTTAGGATTTCCGGGAGAATGGTGGAAAATTCCCAAAATCTTGAAGAGGGAAACATGGGGAGGGTTCGGACGATTTTTGTCTGTAGTTTGAGGGTCCGAAAGCTGAGGGAAAAGGCGGGGGCGGGGGGGTTTTTAACAGAGTTTTGGGGGAAAGGAGATGTATAGGGGTGCAGCACTGTGGAACTTTAGGGGTTTGAAAGTGATGAGTTTACCCTGTATTCTTTTTATGGAGGGGCAACCAGTGCAGCGAGTGACACAGGGTCAAGGCATCAGTATAGCGGCTGGAAAGAAAGAAAAACCCTGGTTTGTGCATTCGGGATAGTTTGGGAAAAGGGAAGGGGTTTTACAGGGGAAGGGAACCCCGAAAAGCAAGGGAGTTAAAAGTATAAAGACGAGAATGAATAAGAGAAACAATGGGGAGTTTGAGTTTTTCCACAGTGAGAAAAAGAGGGATTTGGGATGTTCTTGAGGTGAAGTGAAAGGAGCGAGAAAGGGGAAATTGGGGTTTATGAGGTAAAGGGTTTAAAATCAGAGTCTGGGAAAAACCCCCAAGAAAGCGGGCCTGCTGCCTAGGAGTTTGGTATGCCACCACTGAAAGAGAAATAGAAAGATGATTTTTTGGTTGTGAGGGGGGAAAAACAAGAAGATGGGTTTTTGGTGGGGTTTTAGTTGGAGATAGAGAGAGGACATGATGTAAAGATCAGCGGACAACAGCCCACTGGTTTTTTGTAGCGGGGAAGGAGTGAGTCCCTGGGGAAAGAGGGGGGTTAAAATTGGGGGCCCATCGGGCGTAGGGGATGGAACGGGAAGCCAAATCACTGATTTTTGGCCCAAGGGGGGGGGCTGTTTTGATTGGGGAAAAGGAGGGACCAAGAACTGCCCGCTGGGGGCCCCCCAAATGGCAAAGGGAGAGGAGAGGAAGTAGAACCTGCAAATGAGACACTGAAGAAGGGGCCCAGAGAGGTAGGAAGAAAACCCCAAGCGAGGGGCAGTTCCTGGAGGCCAATGGTGCTGAGCATGCTGGAGGAAAAGATGGTGATCAACAATGTCAAATCCCTGCAGAGAACCCCAGAATTAATTTTACTGTCTTTTTTAAAAACCCAATGACCCCGGGGGGCCCTGCTGACACCAGCAGAAAGGGGATGGGGGCGGGAGCTTGGGGGGTTTGATTACACGTGACATGGGGGTCAGGGGGCCGGAACACAGCCACTGGCTTTTCCGGGGTTTTAAAAGTCGGGCCCCCAACAATGTACCTTTGAACACTCCCCCCCCCCCTCCAATTTTTCCCCTTCCTCTTTGACCCTTTCCAAAAACTCTTCAGTAGTAACAAGAGAAAAAACTGCCTTTTTTAACGCCCGATGTCTTGACATAGGGGGTCCACAGGGGTAGGAGGTGGGAAGAGTTGCCCAGAAAATGGGGGGTTTGGGGAAGGTTGAGGGGCTTGCGGGCCCCAATGGATAATTAAACCCTTTTCCTTTCCAAAGCGGAGCGTGAGCTGTAACCAAGGGACCCAGGATAACTGAAATTTTGAACAAAAAAAGAGGCATAAAAATTTGAAAATTTTTTCCCTTTTAGGCCTCCCAAAATTTGGGTAGTGTCGGGGTTTTGGGATAGGTACAGAACAGTTTATTTTAAGATTTCCCCATTTATGGGGGAAAAATTGAAAAGGCTTTTCTAGATGGGGGACAGGCGGGCCCGGTACATGGAAAAACCATAGACAGATGAATAAAAATTTTCCTGTGGGAACCAAATCCAGGGCAGCAGGACTTGAAAAAAAAAAACCGGTGGGAGAACTGAACCCGACCCGTATGGTCAGGCGTGGAACAGGGCCCCATCTACCCCCCAAAGGGGTTTTCTCACCCACAAGGGCCTAGAAACAAGGGCTTTTCCGAGGCCCCAGTTGGGGGAAATTTGGGGAGTTTTACAGGACATGTTCAATACTTTCACATATAAAGGCAAGACCAAAAACTAGGACTGCGTGGGCGAGTTTCGTTCTTCCTTTTGCAGGGTGAAGACTGTTTCCCCCTGCGTTTGGTTTATTTTTAAGGAAACTTGGGGGTTGGGGGAGGGAAACTTGGAGAGACAGATGCAAGGTGAGGAAGACGCCAAAGTTGGGGGAAACCCCTGATTCTGGGGGTTTTTAAGGCCCCCCCCCAACTTTTCTCTTTGAAAAACGATTTCAATTTCCCGGAAAGGGGCCAAAGGGTCTCCAAGGCTAGATAGTATGTTCAAAACCCCGAACTATCTTAGATAAGTCCAGTGAGGGCCCCCTAAAAAAACCGCTAAAAAACCATCCTATATTTTCCAGGGGAAGCTCAGAAAGGTTAAAGTTTTGGAATGAAATGGGGGTATTGGGGCCCCTCCAAAATAATCGCCTTTTCTGAAAAAAGGGGCAAAAAAAAAGAGGCAGCTGAATATTGGGACCCAGGTTTCTTCAAAAAACTTAACTGAATTTTGCACAAAAAACCCCCGTCTTTTCCCAAAGCAAATTTGGAAACCCCCGAGGGGTGGGCCCGGCCAAGGGGTTCACCTGGGAAGGCTTAAAGAAATTTAAAGGGCCCTTGCTTGATCCCAATTTGGGAACCCAATGTTCCAGGGCCTCAAAGTTTTGGTAAAGGGGTTTTTGATTGATAAAACCTACCGGAAAAACTTTGGGGTAACCACGGGAAGGGGATAACAGAGATAAAATGCAGACTGGGACTAAAAAAACAATATTTGGTTTGAACATCCCAAAAAACTTTTTTAAAAAAATAAGCATATGTGCACACTAAAAGTGGCAGTAAATACAAACAAAATTCCGGGAAAATTTAAACGCTCTACTATTAACACTAAAAAACTTCAAAAGGGGAATGGGGGAAATTTTTTGGGAAAAAATTTTTGCACTTAAAAACATGAAAATTTTTTTGTGGTTTTTAGTTCCCAATTTTGACAAAAAATGCTTAAAGCCCCCCCCATTCCCCCGGGAAGGGGACCTCAAGAAAAGGTGGGAAAACCTTTCTCTAAAGTTTAAACCCCCTTTGGTGCCTATTAAAAGACCTCCAAATTTTAGGGAGAAAAAGAGTCCCCGCTACAAAACCCTCATTGGGTTTAAAAGGGCCCGTCCCGGTGGGTGGAGTGCGAAAATTTTCAAAGAGGGGGCCCAAACCCCTCCCCCCGAACTAAAAACCTCAAAAAATTTTTTTATGCTTTTAGGGACAGAAATGCTTTTTTCCCAAAAAATTCCCTTTTGCCTTTTTTGATAGTTTTTAGGGTTTTAAAATTTTTTACTGAAAATTTGGGTTGTTTGGGTTAAAAATTTTCTGCCACACCAGGGTGCACCCATTTTCATTGTTTTTCAAAAAGATTTTTAGATGTTCCAAAAAACCAAAAATTGTTTTCTTTGAAATGTTGTATGAGTAGTGGCTGCCCTCTCTTTGGTATTTTTTCCAAACCTTTCCCCCCACCTGCACGGTTTTTTTAAACAAAAGCAGAGTATTTGTAAACTGGAGCCTTCCCTTCCCTAAAGTTTGGAGTTTTGAACAGGCATAAAGAAGGTTTTGTTTAAAGTAGGCCCCATCTGTAATTTAAAGGGCCCCCTTGCTGATTTTTTGGTGGGGCCCCAAAGCATTTTTTATCAAAGACGGGAAATAAGAATCTCAAAAAAAATTTTTATGTTTTCTAAGTAGCAGAAAAGCTTTTCCCCAAAAAGTTGTTCAGCGACAAGTCTCTCCCACTGGGAAAAACACATGAATCCCCTTTATTGTGCCTCTGCCCTGAACAACACAGGGCTAATAAGTTTTTTGACAGCAAAGCTACAGCTCATCAAGGTTTGTATCATTAGGGACTGCTTTTTGGAGATGGGGGACCTCAAATGGGGTGGCCTGGAAAACCCCGTGGGAAACAGTGAGTCGCTGTGTTTGAAGCTCAGAAAATTGCAAATGTTACTTTTTTTTTTTTTTGCTTGACTTTTTGGGAAATTTTGTCCCCAATTCAAGATCTTAAGAAAATATTTTGGAATCCCAAAAAATTTTAAGATGATTTATTTTTATAAGTAACCCCTCTAGTTTTGTTTTTTGATTTTTTACCCTTTCAGTACAAAAATTTTTAGAATCTCAAAAGTCTGAGATGTTTTTTCCCGCACATTAACTCTTTTCCCCCCAAAAGATATCACGATTTTAAATGTTGTTAAACATTTTCTTGGTCTTTCCGATTGGGCCTGAAACATCCCGGGGCCCCTACCGCTGTGAAAACTGGAATTCAAATTTCTAGTGAAAGGTCCCTTTTTAATTGAATTTAAAGTTGATTCCTGGGAAAAAATCATGTAAAAAGCTTTGCAAGTCACAGTTATTTTTCACCAAAATCTTTATATCAAACCCCAAAGGGGGCCCAAAATCTCCCTAAAACCCGGTCACCGTGTTACCCGCCCATTTCCTTGCTTAAAGGCAAGTCCCCAAAGTTTTATTAGGGAAAATAAACCCCTAGCTTGGACATTATTTTTAAAAAAGAGGAATGTTTTAAAAAAGTATCAATGTACCAAAAAGCCCATAACTTGCTTTTGATCCCTTCATAAAGGGGGGTTGGGGGAGATGGCCCTGAGGGGGTTTTTATTAGGGTCATGAATGGAAATTTTCAGACATCAGAAGAAACCAATAAAATGTGTTATCAAAGATATGCCCGATGTTTTTTTTTAAAAAACCCCCTTTAGGAATTTACACCACAACACAGCTAGCCCCTAAGCCGCTGGCCCTTGTGTAGCTGGGGCCCTTCCCATGCTTTCATTGCAAATTTTGGGGGAGGTGAAGAAATTTTTTCTCCCTCCCCCCCCATTTTTCCATTAACCCGTGCCTGGGAAAATACAAAAATTTTTGCATAAAATTCTATGCATAAAATTTTTAAATTAAAGTTGGGAAAATTAAAAAATAAAACTGTTTTCACAAAACCAATCCCCCTGAGACCCCAAAATTACCATTTTTAATTCCCCCAATAAGACCCACATTTACCCCAAAATAGTGGGGCCAAAAAATGTTGGGCCCCAAAACCCTGACCCCTATTTATTAACAAACCCTATGGCTGAATTTATGCACCATACTGATTTTAAACCCTCATTTATGATCAATATTAGCGCCATACAGTGACCATACAGGGGGCAGTTACCAAGTTGTAAAACAGCACTTTGATACATATAATTTATTTTAGTAAAGTTACATCCCGGAACTCATAGGAAAATGTCTTGATGAGTTGTTCTCTTTTTCTTTTTTTCCCCTCTGTCCCCAGACCACCCTTATGTCCCTTTGTGGCCATGACTCTTCAATGAAGAATTTCCCAAAAAAAACATCTTAGACTCCCCCCTTCTCCCGCAAATTCCCTTTGCAATTCCTATTTTTTTTATCTCTGTACAAACTCCAAATCAATAAAAACCCTGATGGTAATAATGACTCCCTTGTGCCTCCCAAAAAGTAAAAATCCTTCAAATGGCTTTGCTCCCCCTTTGTTTCACCAAATTTTAGTCTTGTTTTGTTTATCCCTATTGGGGGGCATTTAAAACCCCCAAAATTTTTTTTTTGTTTGGTCACCCCAAACTAGGGGAAAAATCCCCTTTTATTCAGGTTTGGAGCCCTCAATTTGGGTAAAAAAGGGTTTAGCATCCTTTTAAGGGAGGTAGAAATAACACTGTTTTAACTAACAAGCCAAAGGTAAAGGGAATTTAAATTGTAAATTTACAAAGGGCAAACACCTCAGGGAAAGTTTGGTTTTTCCAAACCTCAAAAATTACGTTTCCACCCTCCAAAGTTAATTTAGAGAGCAAAAAATATACAATTGGGCCCTTTTCCCAAAAACGTGAGATGGGAAATTTCGGCAAAATGAAATCACCAATTTCACAGTGTCCATTTCGTCTCGTCTGGGACCGAGGGGGAAAGGGCACGCAGATAAAAGCTGCATTTTAAAAACCCAGTGGTTTGGGGGGCGTGAGAAGTGAAAAGGGAATGGGGTCTCTAAATCATTTAGAACCCGTTCCAGTTTTTCAATAAATTTCCTATTATAATATTTTGCCAGCAATAGGGGTAGGGGTTGCTAAAACCCAGGTTCCCGGGGGTGGGACCGTCCTTTTTGGGACAATTATCCTGTATATATTGAGGCACAATGTAGGAATTTGTTAGAATATTACCAATTACCTGGCCTTTTTCCTGTCTGTAGTCTTTATTTCATATTTTTATGTCTACTTTATGGTGACCCTTTTAATTTTAGAGAAATTTTAAAAATTAATACATTAAAAAACTAATTTTTTTGGAAAGGGTCCTTTATCCCGCGAACAGAGCTCTAAAAACCAAGATTGGTCCAAGTCCCTTTTGCTTTTGGGCTTCTGTCTCTTCTAAGTGCTTTGCTGTGTTATCCAGAGGAAAATTGAAAGCTGGGGCCTTTCTGCTTTCCCGACCTTTCCCAATTTCCCTGCTCAATGTGTTTAAAACAATGGCAGGAAACCCTAAAAAAATTGTGTTAGGCCCCCAAATTTCAGTCCCGCGGGCCCTTTAGTTTGACATAAGGGTATACAAAAGGGTATGTTTTTTCCAAAACCGGGTTATTTGTGTTCATGCAAGCTCCCGAAAACACACCCATGTATTGCGGTGCGTTTCGTTCGCCCCCAAAATTATCGGGGGAAAAACATACCCTTTAAAGGGTGACATGTATTAAATTTGCTGCCAACATGTAGTTTTTTAAAACCCTAAAGAGAAGTGTTTGAAAGGGTACCCAATTTCGTACGAACCTGGGCGCATACCCTAGCATATCTTGACGCTTTAGAAAATGCCGTGCCTTCAATTTTGGCAAAAACGATTTTTCAAAACATCTATAGAGCAGGGCTATTACAGTTTTTTGGCCAAAAAGGAGCTCCATTTACTCCCCGCTAAAGAAATTTAAAGGGGGCTTCCCCCAAATACGTCAGGGAGTTTATCTTTCCTATGCCCTCCGCCCGAGCTTTTTATTGGATTAGTAATAAACTGGTCATTTTTTCTTCACTTTTTGAACTGCTGGATCAATCTTTTTTTTCTTTTGAAATTTTTTTCTCCTAAAACCCAAATGGGTCCGTGCAATTTCCCGTTAAAACCAGGGGTGGTGACTGGGTTTTCTGTTTTTTGTACAGTAGTTCCATTTATACATGTAGCCCCCAAAGTGTAAAAAATGGAATGCAGACCTGGAGGACCCGGGGTTTTTTCACACAACCCCAGTATTTAGGAAGTAAAATTTTGAAATTTTAGAGTTACGGTTTATGTACAAAAGTTTCCTGCCGGCGTGTAACCATCAAGGGTGTTGTGCCCCTAAGACTTCCCCATTACAAACCTTTTTTTAACAATGTTTTTTCTGTTTTCCCGTAAAGGGGTTTAGTGGGGACAATCTATTTTTTAAAAAGTGCTAAATTCAAAGATGGAAACATGGGGCAAAGGAGACGCCGGCACAGATTGGTTTCCCTTTTATATAAAATAGAAGATCCCACCCTTTTTTTTTTCTGGGGGCCCCTTCATTTGGGGGGAAAAGAAAAAAACCACCAATTTCATGGAATTGTTCTTCTTTAACTTCCCAAAATTCTGGTCAAAGAGGAAACCGATGAGGAATACAGAAAACCACCCCCTTTCGTGCTGCCCCATATCACCAATTTTTAAAGAGGTAAGTTTTTTGATGAATTAATATTTTTTTCTTTGTTTCAAAAAGTTGATGAAGCTTTAAAAATTTTTTTCAGCAATCAATAATAACATTTTTGCAGAAAAAAAGCTTTCTCAGTCTTTGGGTTTTCCCCACATTCCCCTGTATATTATTTTACTGTTTAAAAAAATTTTAGCCCTTTAGTAAGGGCCCGATGAGCCCCAGGGAAAACCCTTGGGCAGACACTTGAATATCACCAAAATTATCAAATGGGGGAAAATAAACAAACAAAAACTGTCAAACCGGGAAAATCCAAACCTCTGGATTTTAAAAGGGTTTTAGGTCAATTTTGCACAGTACTTTTTCCCTCTAGCTTAAATGTAAAATTATAAAACTGACTTCTTTGCAACGGGTTTTGGGTTTTTTTTAAATTTTTCACTAGTGATGGGGTGAACAGTAAAATGTTTGAGTCGAACGGTAGTGGGGTCCCCCTTCGAGGTTTAATTTTGAAACCCCCCTTTTAAATCAATGGGAGGAAACCACCATAAAAAGTTTAAAAGGATACGTGGAAAAAATTTTGTGAAGCAATTTTTGGCTCTAAGAGAAAAAAACTGGGGGCTAAAATATTTCCCAATTTAATGACCCGAAAAGAGAGGACAATTTTCAAACAGAGGTGTAAACTTTTAAGGTGCACGGGGAAACAGCTGCTATGGGGGTCTGCCTCCTGAGGGTGCCCAAAAACCCCTTTTTGACGATAAGAAGACACCGGGATTGGGAAAAGGCACAATTGGGAACAGGAGGGGGCTCATTTCACTTTTTGCACCGGAGCCCAAGAACTTCAAGTTTCGCCTCTGCTTTTAAGCTTTATACATGTGATATACATGGCAGCAAGAAGATCCCAATGGAGAACATGGACGTTCAGTTGGCAGGGCCATAGTTATAGGGGATGCAGCGGTAGCAGCCGCTACGGGGCCTGTATCCTGAGGGGTCCCAAAAGCCCCTTTGACACATAACAAGACACCGGTATTGGAAATGGCACATGGTAACTGACAGGGGTGCCCATAGGGCAGTAAGGGCAGTACTCCTGTCAGGGGCCCTAATCAAAAAGGGGCCCACTGTTTATATTAAAAAATAGGAACTAGTAATGGGTGGGGGCCCCATTTGATTTGACCGAAATGGTGCCTGAAAACTGTTAATAGATGACTGATGACAGCTCTGGTAACGGGGGGAGGGTCCATTTCACTTTTTGCACCAGGGCCCAAGAACTTGAATTTACGCCTCTGCAGCATGGACTAGATTAGACAACAGTACCATTGGTGGCAGCAATAACCTGCCAGTGGGGAACATGGAGTTTCTGGTTCGACTAGATTAGATGCCAGTACCATTGGTGGCTAAATATAATAGCTCTGCGCTTGGCACAAGATATATGTAATAAAAAAGAGAGAAAGTTTACACTACCGCCCTTTTTTAGGGAAAAACCGTCCAATTTCTCGTTACACTTAATTTCTAACACCAATCACATGGCGGCAAATCAGTTTTCATTTGCATGTAGACATGGAAGACAATCTCCTGCAGTTTAAAACCGAGCTCAGTATGGGGAAAAAGGTGATTTTGGGGCCTTGAACGGGCATGGGTTTTTGGTGCCAGAAGGGCTGGGCTGAGTTTTCAGAAACGTGACTCCCGGGTTTTCAGCCAACCATCTTAGGGTTTACAGGAATGGTCTGAAAAAGAAAAAACACCAGTGAGCGGCAGCCTTGGGGGGGGGGAAATGCCTTGTTGATGCCGAGGTAAAAGGGGAAAGGGGGCGACTGGTTCAAAGCTAAAAGGAAAGGCAACATGACTAAAAAGCCACCTTTTTAAAACCCAAGTGGCAAAGAGCATCTTGAACGACAGTACGGCGAACTTTAGGCAATGGGCTACGCAGCAGAGACCAACGGGGTCCACTCTTTTACTAAGAAAGGAAACTGGGCTCATTTGCCCAGCTCATCAAAAATTTGGCATAGAAGTTTGGGAAAAACGGAGGTCTGATGAGTTTCGATTTCTGCTGTGACATTGGGATGGTAGGGTCAGAATTTGGCGTCAACAACATAAAAAGCGGGGATCATCCTGCCTTGTATAAAAGGGTTCAGGCTGGGTGGTGGTGCATGGTGTGGGGAATATTTTCTTGGCACTTTTTGGCCCCCCTTGGGTACCTTGAGATCGTTCAACACCCTTTTTGAATCTATCACGAAGAATTGAAGCGTTCTGAAAGGGAAAAGGGGTCCAACCCTTACTACATGGGGTACAATAAAGGGCCGGGAGTTTATAAAATATTGTAAGACATGCAGGCGGCGTTATTTAGGGGAAAATACGTTTTCCCCCAGAATGCTCTATTGGACTTAGGGAGCGCATGGGCGATGCTGTCACGAGGGGCTGGACCGGTGAAGGGGGGGCCCACAGTTTGTGTGTCGGCACTATGCTGCTGACTGTGTAGTTAAGTGGTTCCAATCCCTTGGTCCCGGGGACTTTTCCTGGAGTGGTCAAAGGTAAGGTGGGGTGGGACTCCATCCCCAGGTAGGCTGGCTAAAGGGTATTGCCTGGGTCTGAGGCCGTCATGGGGCTGGGGAATGCTACAAGCCACATTGTAAGTACCCTGTTACTGTGTGTTCTGGTTTCTGTACAAGAGGCACATAGTATGTCTCTGGTGTAGTCAGGGCCGTTACTGTTTAGTTAGAGCTCAGCCGAGCAGGATTTTGTTTTGCATGTTTTGCCTGACATTAAGGCTGTGTTATTTTGTTGCCCTTCTAATAAACCCAGGCATAGCCTGGACTTGGACTTTTTACGCGGTGTCCCTGTCTCTGTCTGACAAAGCCCAGGCTGCTACCTGAACGTTGATGCTAACCCCCACATATGGTGCTTCGGATGCGGACATTACAGACGTTTAAAGAGACATACACGTGTATAATGGACCTTTTCTGCAATTGTTGCTAAGGGCAACGGCCGGTGAAAAAAAGTGCTCGGATAACGCTAAACTCTATGTCCTGGGTAAAAACTGCAGCTGCGCAGCAATCAGAGACCACCAGGATGGATGAACTTTTAAAACAGCTTATCCAGGCTAACAGTAGCCTTCAGCTGATGACAGCGAACCAGCATAAGGTGCATGAGGAGGCCATGAGGGCCCAGGCAGAAACCAATGCCTTGCTCATAGAGGCTAACCGTCTCGCCTTAAAGGAGCAGCAACAGATTAATAAGCAGCTCCAAGAGCAAGTCCTGGCTGTGGCGCAAAATGTGCAGAGATCGCCAAGCTCGCTTACCACCACCTGTGCTACCGTGCAGTCTTCCCTGCAGAAAATGACATGTACAGATGACGTTGAGGCCTACCTATGGGTCTTTGAAAGAGTGGCAGAGCAAGAAAAGCTACCGATGGCTCAGTGGGCTGAAGTGCTGGCGCCTTTCCTAACTAGGGAGCCGCAGAAGGCGTATTTCGACCTCAGTGAGCAAGACGCCAAGGACTATCTTAAGTTAAAAGGCGAGATCCTGGCTCGCTTGGGGGTAAACACGAATGTGTGAGCCCGGCGGGTGCACAACTGGACTTTTTCTGACCACCTACCCGTGCGCTCCCAGATGTATGACCTGATCCACTTGGTGAAAAAATGGTTACACCTGCGCAAATAGTGGAAAAAGTCGTCTTGGAGAAGTTCGTCCGTTCCTTGCCTCCTGGGATACAGCGCTGGGTTGGACAAGGTGACCCCAAAGATGCTGAGCAACTGGTTAATCTGGTTGAATGGTACAAAGCCACCGAGGACTTGCTACAAGCAGCCTCCCGAGAAACTCCAATCCCAGGGACAGCACGTTGTCTGGAACATCTGGTAAGACTGTCACATATATAAGGGGGGTGAAAAGTGTCCCAAAGGGTGGTGGCTTAGAGGGGGACTCTTTGGGAAGGAAAGGACCCAAATGGACAGTCCGGTCCAGGGCAGAGTCTAAAGGAGACAGGGGCCGCATACCGTGCTGGCGGTTGACACGGACCTGGGCATGTTGCCGCGAACTGTCCCCTTACAGTTGAGCCGATGGAGTGCGACACAGCTAGGCAGAGGTCGTTGTTTGCCCGGCCAGTGTGCTCTGCAGAGACTGAGTCAGAGACTGATCGGCAGCTGTGTCACCTAAAGGTTAATGACTATCCGGTAACGGCTCTGCTGGACTCAGGGAGTCTGGTCACACTGGTGCACGCCAGTCTGATCGACCCTACGTCACTCACTGGACGCGTGGTAGGGGTCCGGTGCATCCATGGGGACACAAAGGAGTACCCAACTGCCCTAGTCAAGCTCCAGCCTCCTTGCGGTGTTGCCTCACATGAGGTGGGCGTGGTCAGGACCCTCATGCATACTGTGATCCTAGGGAGAGACTTCCCCCTATTCTGGGACTTGTGGCAGAAACATGTCACAGATACGGTTAATATTGATAATGAGGTTGATATATACCATGTGTACCCAGAACCATATGACCCTGATTCCATGGTTCCAGCAGTAGGGGTGACCACGGAGAATGGTGATAATTTTCCCCTAACTGTTCTGGCAGGTGAAACGGAGGAACAGGAGGAAATGTCTACTGTGCCGGACCTAGAGGTCTCGCGAGATAATTTTGGGACTGCTCAACTCAGAAATCCCACCCTGGTAAAAGCCAGAGAAAATGTGAAAGTCATAAATAGGGAGCCTCAATACCCTGGGGCCGATACAGTGTTTCCACACATGGCAGTCAACCAAGAGCTGTTGACAAGGTTCGAGGGGAGGTTGTGGAACAATTGGTGGTACCCCAGCCATACCGGAGAATGGTGTTAGACCTCTCCCATACATGAAAAAACTTTGAGATTCTTAGTTCACCATGTTTTTGATCAAAAAATGCTTAAGCCACCCACGAACTACAACGGGATCTCCGGTGGGGTGGTCCTACGCTATATTTACCTCTCAATATCTCAAAAGATAGCGTAGGACCACCCGACCTGAGATCACGTTGTAAGTGTATATATATATATAGTTATATATATATATATATATTTGATGGCTAAAAGTGTTCGACCCCACAGGTTCGAACAGAGGGGGAGGGTATGTGAGACAGTGACAGGCGGCGTTATTGAGGGAAGATACATTTCCCCTAGAATGCTCTAATATGTGACTATAGGGAGCGCATGGAAAGATAATCCAATTGCTAGTTCCTACCATTCCTGATGTTGCTGTATGGATTGACATTAGTGAGAGTAAATGTTCGTGTAAGGATCATCTGCTCTGGTATCCCCTTGACGTTTTGGGAGGTGAGCTTAATACAATCTTTGATCAAGTTTCTGTAAACTAAGAGTCCAGGTTTTTTCATTAATTTTCCTTTAGCAGTAGGCACTTTCCATTATTACTTATTACCTGAGGTTTTACTTAGTCTTTTTGTGTGCCATGATATTTGATGTTTGATGTATGCCTATTGCATTTTCAGTGTCACCTATGCTTGCGTTTCAAAGTGATATTTTTGATGGCACAGCCTTATTTCGTTTTGTAGTCTTATTGAGAACATGGCAATCTCATTGGCTGCTGCACTCAGCTGCATCTCTTGCAGGATAATCCCAAATGCTAGTTCCTACCATTCCTGGAAGGTTTCGTCTGGATTGTCGCTTAGTGAGGGTAAATGTTCAGTGTAAGGACTCACTGCTCTGGATCCCTTTGACGTTTTGGAGGTGAGCTTAATACAATATTTGATCAAATACTGATATAAACAAAGAGTCAGTTTTCATATTTCTTAGCAGTAATGCATTCAAATATTCCTATATACCTGAGGTTTACTTAGTCTTTAGTGTGCCACTGATATTTGTGTGTAGATGTATGCTATTGCCTTTTCAAGTGTGGCACTATGGTTGCATTTTTCAAAGTATATTTTAGATGTGCACAGCCTTATTACGTTTTGTTGTCTATTTGAGAAATGCAATCTCATTGGCTTGCTGGGTGCATCGCTGCCTCTCTTAAACAGTGCAGGATAATACAAATTTGCTAGTTCTACATTCCCCTTAATGTATCTATACTTATTTTATCATATATATTTACATTATCAGTTTCGGGGGACTCAACATCACTTTGACCCAATCTATTATTTAATTATAGCTTAATACAAACTAATTATCACAATACTTACACCACTATACCATTAAAAACACAAAAGTCTCTAAAACATCATACCCAAAACAAACAACCATCTTAATATAATACAACTATATCCAATCTAATATTTTAATTTATACCTATATTATTACATTATACTTTACATTATCCTCTCCCACTCGCACATATATACCTCCTCCACATATATCCATACTACACTATTAACCACCTAATATATTTAAGAGATAGAAACATTATATTAACCCTCTACTTTATTTAATTCCCCCAACTCACACACTCTTCCTCTTAAGAGAGACCTCTATACCATATTTAATCCTTATAGAGATCACACTCCACACACACTCACCCTCACAACACACAAGATCAAATTACCATCCAGAGAGACTATAGAGATATAGAGAGAGATATTCAATATATAAGAGAGACCACAACACTCAAACTACTAATTCAACCTCCAAATCAACTTTATTCTCATAACAAAATTAAAACACAAAACATCTCAACCCATTAACAAAAATACCATACAAACCTCCCCTATCCCCCAACACAAAAACACCTATAACACACCACCCACCACCACAACTCCAAACTAACAATTAACTTTATCCTCAAATTATATTATAATATAACACCCAACATACCACCCCACATCCCAACAAAAACCAACATTAATCCCCCACTCACTCCATTCCTTACCAATGCACTCACTACATGATCTTAAACCTTAACAGCATTTTTATACTATCCACTTCACACAACAAACCCTATTCTAAATGTATATAAACCTCCTAACCCTTACCAAATGTAACCATATAATTACAAGTAGTTAGATTGCCCCCTATTGTCAACTGTACTTTAATTTAGTGCCTCTACCTATCTGTAATGAAACAACCAGTGATGGAAATATTTGACATATTGAGAGCAACTTCTTGAAGCCTGGTAATGGCCCCCCCGGAGGACCAGTGCACAATAGTAAGGTGTTGCTCTGGTCCGCTGATGCGCAGGTGAGAGAGAGAGAAATCCCATTTAAAAATTGATCACTACAATGTAGTGTTGGAATATTCTGGGAACAAACACATGCTGTGATTTTGCCATATTAAGCTCCTTGTTAGAGATAAGCAAAGTTGTGCAAAAAAGCACTGAAACACTGAATAAGTTGGACAAGTGCTCTAAAGTTAAGAAAAGGTGTTATTTGATGTGTGGGCTATATGACCCCCAGCTAAGTCACATAGCAACTCATAAGTTACATGGGTTGCTACATGCTTGTCCTGGAGGAAAGGATGCTGGCTGATCACAAGAAAGGTTATGTTCATCCTGAACTTTAAACCAAAAGCCAAATTTCCCAAATTTCCCAAATTATTAGTAGTATTCTTATTATTATTATTTTTTTATGAGTAGTGTAAATGTTCCTTATTTTTTGGACTATAAACGCACTTTTTTCCTCAAAATTTGGGGGAAAAACAGGGGTGCGTCTTATAGTCCGAATATACGGAGCGCGGCCGCCGGCTGTACTGTACGTGGCCTCACTGAGCTGCTGCACTGAGCTATCTCAGGACGACAGAAGAGGTGCAATGCTGCGGGAAGCCAGCGGTGGGGCTTAAAGGGTTAAACCCCGCCACCAGCTCCTCTCCTGCCGCATTCCAGAACAGCAGGCGGCCATGCTCAGTGCAGTGAGGCTGGCACACAGTGATGGAGCCGGCTCCATCCCTGCACTTAACACTTTAGACACCACGGCGATCGCAGCCACAGTGTCTAGCTGAATAAGGAGCGGTGCTCAATGTAATTGCAGGGGGGGTATCAGTTGTCATGGCCGCTCCCTTGCCGCTCTCATCTATGGCAGCCTACACTTCACCCACACCCCCAGCCCCGAGAACGGGCCCGGGTGGAGGAGTCGGCATACTTCTCTCCCCACACGCACTTACCAGGTCATTCCTCCCGCACCCTCCCTCATTTTCCCCCTCTTTTGAAGTCCACACCATTAGACTCTTTCGGCCTTTTTCCATCAGAGTCGCAGTTGTGTACAGACCCCCCGGCTCACCCGCCAATTTCTGGAAAATTTTTCGCTCCCGGGGCTCCCCTATTTCCTCTCTTCTGAAATGCCCACTCTTATCATGGGTGATTTCAACATCCCCATTGTTTGACCCCATGTCTCCTTCTGCCTCTCAGTTTCTTTCACTGACCTCTTCTCTTGGCTCTTGCAGTTTACTGACTCTCCCACCACAAGGATGGGAACTCTCTTGATCGGTCTTCTGTCGTCTCTCATCAATTTCTAACCTCACCAATTCCCTTATGCTCTCTCTGATCATAACCTTATCTCTTTTACTATCAATTCTCAGCCTTCTCTGGAAAACCACCTGCCCTTCACCCATTCAGAAATATCCCTCCATAACACCCAGGAACTCATAGACACTTTACAGTCCTCACTGCCCCCACTCCTCCCTCTCCTGTCCTGACCTGGCTTTTCAAACATTACAACGAAACTCTCACAACCACCCTGGACATATTGGCACCACTCACACACCGTACCACCAGAGTCAGACGCCGGGCCCAGCCTTGGCACACACCTCAACTCGGTTCCTGCAACGATGCCCCCAGGTGTGCTGAGCGTCCGTGGAGAAAGTCGAAGCTACCTGCAGACTTTCTCCACTACAAATTCATGCTCAGGACTTATCACACTCCTTCCAGGAAAACAAAAATATTTCACCTCCTCATCTCAACCTTACACAACAACCCAAACCCTGTTTGACACCATCCACTCCCTTCTCGGGCCTAAAGCTCAGGCCCCGTCTCTGACCTCTGTGCTGAGGACCTGGCCATCACTTCAAAGACAAAATTGACAGTTTTCCCGGCATAACATCTCATCAAAAAACCCAAGCAAAACCCCATCCTGTCCCTCCCCCACATCCTCTAGTGTGTTCTCAGCTCTTGACCCAACGACAGAAGAAGAAGTACCCCAGGCTTCTCCTGTCTGCTCGCCCCACCCCCCTTCTCTAGCGCCCCCATTCCCTCCCACCTTCTCCGTCTATTTCTCCAGCTACCCCTCTTCACCTTACTGCAATCTGTAACCTCTCTCTCTCCACTGGGATCTTCCCATCCTCCTTTAAACAGGCTACTATAACTCCCCTACTAAAAAAACCCCCTGGACCCATCCTGTGCTGCCAACTACCAAACCAGTCTCTAACCTTCCCTTTATCTCTAAGTTTCTGGAACACCTGGTCTACTCTCGCCTAATCCGCTATCTCTCTGCTAACTCTCTTCTGGATCCTCTACAATCAGGTTTCCGCTCTTTACACTCCACAGAAAACTTTCTAGTTAAAGTCTCTAAGATCCCCACACTGAAAAATTTCTCAGGGCAAATACTCGTTTTGGGTTTCTTCTGGATCTCTCTGCAGCATTTGACACTGTTGATCACCATTCTTCTCAGATGCTCAGCCCCATTGGCATCCGGACACTGCTCTCGCTTGGTTTCTTCCTACCTCTCTGACCCCTTCTTCAGTGTCTCATTTGCAGGTTCTACTTCCTCTCCTCTCCTCTTGACGTAGGGGTCCCTCAGGGTCAGTTCTTGGTCCACTCCTTTCTCAAACTATACAGCCCCCATTGGCCAAACCATCATAGATTTGGCTTCCAGTACCACCTCTACGCTGATGACACTCAATTTATACACCTCTTCCCCAGACCTCACTCCTGCCCTGCTACAAAATACCAGTGACTGTCTGTCCGCTGTCTCTGACATCATGTTTCCCCTCTCTATCTCCAACTAAACCTCACCAAAACCAAACTTCTTGTTTTTCCCCCATTGCTAA
This sequence comes from Phyllomedusa bahiana, assembly GCA_025379985.1. NCBI lineage: Eukaryota > Metazoa > Chordata > Amphibia > Anura > Hylidae > Phyllomedusa > Phyllomedusa bahiana. The sequence continues at coordinate 162,049 of JAODAL010002260.1, read as the reverse complement.
CCAACCGCCATCTGCTATTTCTCTCTCAGTGTGTGGCATCACCATAACCCTAGGCAGCAGGCCCCATGTCTTGGGGTTATTCTAGACTCTGATCTGACCTTCACCCCATATATCCAATCCCTGCCCGCCCTGTCACTTGCACCTCAAGAACATCTCCAGGAATCCGTCCTTTTCACTGTGGAAACAACTCAAACTCTCATTGTTGCTCTTATTCATTCCGTCTTGACTACTGTAAATCCCTGCTAATCGGTCTCCCTCTCTGTAAATCTCCCCTCTCCAATCTATCCTGAATGCAGCATCCAGGCTTGTCTTTCTCTCCAGCCGCTATACTGATACCTCTACCTGTGTCAGTCACTGCACTGGTTGCCCACAGTACAGAATACAGCATAAACTAATCCACTCTCACTCATAAAGCTCTCCACAGTGCTGCACCCCCATACATCTCCTCCCTCATCTCTGGTCTACCACCCTGCCCGCTCTCTCCCTCAGCTACGGACATCAAACTACAGACTACAATCATCGAACCTCCCATGGCCCGTCTTAAGATTTTGCACGTGCTGGCACCCCTTCTCTGGAACATTCCTACCACGTACCATCAGGCACAATCCCCGCCTTCGCAGTTTTAATAGTGTCCAAAACACATCTTCTCAGGCAGGCCTACCAAAACCACAATTGTTAACCCCCACCTTCTATCCCCCACATTTGTCATTCCCTACACGAGGGCACTCACAGGCACTTATCTGTATATAGATGTACAGTCATGGTGGGAGGTTCAACCCAAAATTTTTATGTAAACCTCCCATATTTATAAAGCATGGCTGGGCCATTTAAATTTAGCACTTCTCCCCCTTTGTTTCCCCAGGCACCCTCTTAGATTGTAAGTCTTGCGAGCAGGGCCCTCACACCTTGTGTCTCACCTGTAAGTAGCTTCCCCTGTGTAATTTTCTGTCTTTTGTCTGTAATTATACCCTCTACATTGTAAAGTGCTGCGAAATATGTTGGCGCTATATAAATAAAGAAAATTATTATTATTATGGCAACAGGAAGCCTCTTTCATCTTCCACAGCTGCCATGTACATGTGCCTATGGCAAGGTGCAATAAGTAATGAATGAAAGGCCTAAGTACAGCAGTAGAATATTACTGTAGGGTATAGGAAAAGGCATTCGGCCCCCTAGTGGTCAAATTCCCTAAGGGGTCTAAGTATTAAAGTAAAAATAAGTTTAAAAAAATTAAATCTTAAAAGTTATAATCACCCTCCTTTTGCAGTTCAACAAATAAAAAAATAAAAAAGTTACACATATTTGGTATCACCACATCCGTAAAAGTTCAATCTATTAAAATATAACATCATTTATCCTCTCTGCTGAACCCAGTAGAAGAAAAAATTCCAAATGCCAAAACTGTGGGTTTTTTGGTCACATATCCCCAAAAGAATAAAGAGACCAAAAAGTCACCTGTATCCATCCCAAAATGGTACCAATAAAATCTATACTTTACCCACTTTTTTGCTTTAAATTTGTTTTCCCTATTTTTTCCCTCTAAAACCTAGGTGTGTCTTATAGTCTGGTGTGTCTTATAGTGTGAAAAATACAACAGTTATTATAAATTGTATCTAGATTAACTGTCTTTGTTTTAATTTTAGACACTTGACAAAGAAAATAAAAAATTTGGATTTCACAGAATCAAAAAACTTGAACAGACCTTTGACACTGTGCATACTAAAATAAAGTACCTTGTCACAGGGAAACCAACGTTATCAGCTTCCATTACATGCTGCAGGGTCTTGAGCAGGCTTTTTGCATTTCTGGAATCTACATATATCTTATTTGTTATGAGTTTGTGTAGCTGTGGAGCAGCAGGATGACAGGTTTGAATTTGCCTTCTTCTTGTATGTATATTGCTATATTCAGTGTAGAGAATTATGTATCATTGGGATGGGACCTGATGAAGAGCTATGCTGCATGAAATGTGTTGTCCAGTTCTTTATAAATATATATATATAAGCCAGCAGCAGGGAAGGTCTGTGATGGTGTATACTCAAAGTAAAGTTCACGTCCAGACAAGCCTGGATTTAGAAACAAAAACACATCCTTAACTTCAGGCTCAAAGTATAAAACAAAACCTGCTCGACTGAGCTCTAACTAAACATACAAGAATGGACCTAACTATATTAGGAACACACTAAGTAACCCTGGACAAACTGTAAACACAAGTTACATGTGTTACTCACACCATGGCTTCCGTATTCCACCAGCAGCCATGACAGGCCTGCAGACCCAGGCTTTATAGGCCTGACACCAGCCTCACCTGGTTATACTGCCTAACGCTGCATAGGAAAGCAGTCTAGAGGAAAAATACCATCCCTCAACCGCTCCGCCTGTCCAATATATATATATATATATATATATATATATATATATATATATATATTATATATATATATATAATTTTAAATATATAAATATATAAAACCAGCCTGGTTCTTCACATTTAGCTGGAGAAGCGCAGATGTACGTCCCCAAGATAAGGAGTCTTGGTGAAATAAGAGCCATCAGGCAGTTGACACATGTTTAATGTTAGTATGGCTATTCCATTCAGTTCTGGACCAGCTGTTTTTCAGAGTAGGCAAAGTGATGTATGGGTGCCCACTCCCCATGTTCCACGCTAGGATTTACCAGGCCTAAATTAGTCATCAAGTCAGCTGCCTAGGGGTGGTTACTATTCTGGACTAACCATTTGGACCTAAGAGGAGGAACCCAGTGTCTGCCACACAACTTTCCTTTTGTTTCTGCAAGGTGATAGTGAGTGGAACTAACCTGTTTAGTAAGTGCTCATATGAGCAGGCTTTTGTATATGCTTTGTACGTTTTGCATCTGTATGACTATTTTGTTAAAATAAAAATACAGGAGGACCTATGTCTAAAAGGACTTTTGTGCTGATCCCCAAGCTGTAAAAGCTCACATATGGTGGAAGATGCGGGCCTATTAATATTAAAGAAACAGTACTCTTAAAGAGACAGTACCTTGGACAGAGGGAGCATTACGAACCTTTATCCTGTGTGAAAGCTGCAACTGGGCAGTCATTAGAGTTGGCTAAGATTCACAAGCTGGTGAAACAGCTGATCCAGGCTAATACTAACCTCCAACTGATGGCGACCAGCCAGCAAAAGGCGCATGAGGAGACCATCTGAGCCCAGACCAAAACCAATTGCCTGTTGATTGAAACACAGTGGCGCCCTTTCTAACTGGCAAACTGCAGAAGGCCTACTTCTGCCTGAGGTTTAGGATGCCAAGAACTACTCCAACATGAGAGGGAAGATACTAGTCTGACTGGGAGTCACAGAGTCTACACCTGGGAGTTTGATCCTGCAAAGCCAGCCCAGTAAAAGATGTATGACCTCTGCCACCTTACCAACAGGTAGCTGCAGCCTGCCTAGGTGCTCAAGTTGGTTGTCTGTGACCGCTTTGTCCGGGCCCTTCTCATAAGGCTCAGCGGTGCGTGAGGTACATGGACCCCAAAAGCGTGAATGAGCTAGTCTCAGTTGTGGGGATATGCAGCACAACCGAGGAGGTCCTTCAGGTAGTACATCCCCTTGGGAACCAGCAGATGCCAACACGGGGTAAGACTGTTCCTTTACCAAAAGGGGAGAGAAAATGTCCTGAGGGGTGGAGGTCACGATGAGTGAAAAGTGGGAAAGGTTGTTACGTTTTCATTAATGGTCCTGGTTGGAGACCCAGAGGAGACCCCCTCTGAGCTAGAATTCTACTTCCTTGTCAGTCTCAAGGGTAAACTTTGGTATGGAACAACTGAGGGACCTTAACCTGGTAAGCGCTTGGAAAAGCATAAAGGTTATTGATGGTAGAACCCAGAAACCAGAGGAGGGATTTGTCTACCCTCATTTCACCGTGCAAAAGGTGCATGTACAGGATTAAAAAGACACCAACCAAGGTGGCTGAGTGGATGGTGGTTCCATGGTCCCATGTTTGCATGGTTTTGGAGTTGGGCCATTCCCATGTGATGGGGGGACAATTGGGGGTGGAGAAAACTAAAGAGCTGGTGGAACATGAACTTCTACTGGCCAGGCATCTATAGAGCCAATGAGGAATTTTGCCAATCCTGCCCAGAGGGGCAAGATCAATGCCCCTACACCCCATTTTCGGAGACTGCTAATTGCTCTGTCTATGATCAAAGTTTCCTTCGATCAATTCGAAACGGATCTGGTCGGGCCCGTTCCTAAATTGACAAGGGACAAGTTAAGAAATGTTCTCATTTAGTTGGTTTAAAAAATATTCAAGAAATGTTATGTTCATTTTAAATTTTACACCAAAAGCCAAGTACTTTTTGTGAGTAGTGTACATATAATATCTTATATGTTTATCTAGAACAGTGATGGTGAACCTATTGAGCTCGGTGTGTCGAAATTTGGTATCTATAGAGCTGTTGAGGAACTTTTCCAATCCTGCCCTCTACCTATAATCAAAGTTCCCTTTGATCGGATCAGCATGGATCTTGTCGGGCCTCTTCCTAAATCGGCCAGGGGACATCAGTACATATTTGTAGTTGTGGATTATGCCTGCCGCTACCTAGAAGCCATTGCCCTTAGAAACACCTCCTCTAAAGGTATAGTGAAGGAGCTTTTTAACATGTTCACCCATACAGGGATCCCAATGGAGATCCTAACTGACCAGGGCATTACCTTTATGTCCAAGGTGACCAAAGAACTATGTCGTCTTCTGAATATTACCCACCTCTTTACCTCTGTATATCATCCCCATACCAATTCTCTGGTGGAGAAGTTTAATAAGCTATTAAAAGGGATATTAAAAAGATTGTGGAAAAGGATAGTAAGGACCAGCACCACCTATTCCCTTACCTGATGTTCTCCATTCCAGAAATCCTGCAGGCATCCACTGGGTTTTCCCCATTGGAGCTCCTTTATGGGAGACATCCCAGGGGACCCCTAGACATGGCCAGAGAGACCTGTGAACAGCAGAATACCCCATACAAAAGTGTTATCGAACATATAGTGGAGATTGAGGATAGGATTGCGGCGGTCATGCACATAGTCAGAGAGAACATGAAGCAGGCCCAGGAAACACTAGTCAGGGTGTATAACAGGACGGCAAGGATCAGAGTCTTTCAGCCAGGTGACAGGATGCCCTTGCTAGTTCTGACAGCTGAGAGCAAATTTCTAGAGAAATGGCAAGGTCCTTATGAGATCAGCAAAAAGGTTAACAAGGAAAATTATAAGTTGGTCCAGCCAGGGAAAAGGAAATACCATCTCATCAAGCTCTGGAAAGACCTTGAATGTCTGGCGTCTGTAAGGCAGCTCAGGGAGGCCCCAAACAAGGAATTACTCCCCGTCCATATTCCAGAGTTCTTTTCAGAGGTCCAAAGACTAGAGTTTAGGTAGTTCCAACAAAGGAATTGATGGGTCTTCTCTGAAATGCCAGGCTGAACAGAGGTCATTGTTACGGAAAAGGGTAAGAAGAGATCTCTGAAGAGGTGGGGAAAATGTTAGCCCTAGGCATAATAGAGAAGTTACAAAGTGGGTGGTCAAGCCCCCATAATGATCACCTCAAAACTGGACGGCAGTTTGTGATTCTGCAACAATTTTCGGAAGTTAAACAAAAGGTTGGAACCTGCTAGATATAGAACCACATTAGACCTTACCATAGGGTATTGTTAGGTTCCCCTCTCAGACAAGACAAAAGACAAAACTGTGTTTTTCACTACAGAGGAACATTTCCGGTATGTTATCCTGACCTTTGGCCAACATGGGGCTCACAATACTGTAATGGCCGGGATAGTGGATCCTCTGGACCGCTGCAAGCGATGGTGTAAGCCACGCCAGGGAGCAGAATCTAAGTAGGTCCCGGTTTTCACCAGAGCCCGCCACAAAGTGGGATGGACTTGCTGCAGTGGAAGTCTACCAGGTCGCTACCCCTAACGTGACTTGCTTGTGGTGGCAGCCGAGGTGTAGTGTGGTACAGAATCGTGAGGCATAGACGTAGTCGGGGACAGGTGGCAAGGTCAGGGCAGGCGGCAAGGTTCAGAGTCGAGAAACGTAGGCAAGGGTCAGGAACACGGCAGAGACCAGAACAACGAAACGCTTTCGCTAGGGCACGGAGGCAACAAAGATCCAGCAGGGAAGTGACGTGGATCCATAAACTATATAGGGTCAGTGCCCGGCAATTAACCAATTACCGGCACGCTGGCCCTTTAAATTTGCATGAACGAGCGCACGCTAGAGGGCGCGCATGCACATTCCGGCCAGCAGGGGGAGTGAGCAGGACAGGAGCGCGGTCAGGTAAGTGAATGGGGCGGGTGCGCCCGCGGCCAGTAGCATGGCCAGTGGCGCCACCCGTCCCCGCTGGGCGCCCGGAGAGAGGGACACGGGTACGCACGTGACCCGCGGACCGGGACGCGGCGCCACCTGTTACAGTACCCCCACCCCTTAGACCTCCTCTCCTTTTTAGGCTGCAGGAACCTGTGGACGAGATCAGGATTCAAGATATTCGATTCTGGCTCCCAGCATCTTTCCTTGGGTCCGAAGCCCTTCCAATCCATGAGGAAGAAACGCTTCCCTCTGACAGTCTTCATGGCCAAGATGTCCTTTACTTCAAAGATGTCAGCAGAATCCGCTACCGGGGGAGGCGATACATTCTTCTGAGAGAACCGGTTCAAGACCATAGGTTTAAGGAGAGAGACATGGAAAGAGTTATGGATCCGGAGCACTGGAAGTAAGCAGAGCTTGTACGTCACCAGGTTAAGCTGCTGGAGCACCTTGAAGGGTCCCAGGAAGCGAGGGCCCAACTTGTAACTGGGAATCTTCAGGTGTACATGCTTCGAGGAAAGCCAAACCTTCAGGCGTACGTACTTCGAGGAAAGCCAAACCTTGTCCCCTGGGAGGAATGTCGGAGCAGGCCTTCTCCTCTTCATACGAGCTGAGGCCCGTAGTAGGGAATGTCTCTTGCCAGATGGTCTTGATATCCCGAACTTGGTCATCGACCGCGGGCACCTCCGAATCTGTGGGCAGGGGAGGGGGGGGGGCGCAGGTGGCGGCCATAGACCAAAAAAAATGGAGAGACGCCGGCTGCATGCGAGTCACGATGGTTGTAAGAGAACTCGGCACAGGGGAGCAGCTCGGCCCAGTTGTCCTAACGTCCGGATACAAAATGCCACAAGTATTCTCCCAGAATCTGGTTAACTCTCTCCACCTGTTCATTGGACTGAGGGTGGTAGGCCAATGAAAAGTCTAACTTGATTTGCAAACAGGAACATAGCGCCCGCCAAAATCGGGATACGAATTGCACTCCCCGTTCGGAGACGATGCGCGAAGGTAACCCATGTAGACGGAAAATATGCCGGAAGAAGTGACCGGCCAATTGTGGAGCAGATGGTAGGCCAGGAAGAGGCACGAAGTGGGACATCTTCGAGAATCGGTCTGTGACCGCCCAGATACTTGACTTTTCCGAAGACATGGGTAGCCGGATAACCCAGGCCTATGTGTGTTCCAAGGAATTTCTGGAACGGGCAGCGGCAGTAAGAACCTGGGGGCCTGTGGCGTGGCCCTTGTTTCGAGCACACGTGGAACACAGGAAGGAGGGTAAGAAAAAAGTCCCTTGGATGGTCTTGTGCCCAGAGATAGCCACCAGTAGTGCCAAGAGATCTGAGCATGGGACTTCCATACTCCGGGATGACCAGCCAACAGGGAGCTATGCCCCCACTCCAGTATCCTTTTCCTGTGTGCCGGCGGCATGTAAGTCTTGCCCGTAGGAACATTTTGGAGATCTACGGGAGCCACGTGAAGCAACCGTACAGGAGAAATAATGTGCTGCGACACAGGTTCTTCACCAACAACATCAGAAGCACGGGAGAGGGCGTCAGCCTTGACATTTTTCTCAGCGAGCCGAAAGTGAATGCGAAAGTCAAAGCGTGAAAAAAAAGCTTGGCAAGGCTTTTGACGCTGGTCCGTCTGAAGATACAGGAGATTCTTGTGATCCGTAAACATGTCAATTGGGTGACGAGGCCCCTCCAGAAAGATGTCGCCATTCCCCCAAAGGGCTAACTTGAGGGCCCAAAGAGCACCCGATCCCCAATGGCATAATTCCGCCCGCCGCCGAAAAGGTCCAGGGAAAAACCCCGCATGTGAGAGTCTTGCTTTTGGGGCTTTTCTGTGTGAGGACCGCCCCTGCCCCCACGGAAGAGGCATCCACCTCCAAGGAGAAAGGCTTCTCGGGATCTGGCTGGACCAAGACAGGCGCCAAGGAGAAGGCAGTCTTTAGTTCGGTGAACGCCTTTTCAGCCTCCGGAGGCCAACATCTCGGTTCACGTTCTTCCTGGTGAGGGCCACAATGGGAGCCACCAGGGTGGAGAAGTGAGGAATGAATTGTCGATAGTAATTGGTGAACCCGAGGAAGCGCTGTATCGCCCAAAGGCTGACAGGACGGGGTCATTGCAGAACCGCAGAGAGTTTAGCTGGATCCATCTGCAGACCCTTAGCAGAGACTATATATCCGAGGAAAGGTAAGCTGGTCTGATGGAATAAACATTTCTACAGTTTGGCGTACAGACGGTTGTTGCGCAGACATCTCAGAACCTGGCACACCTGTGTCCAATGGGTCTGGAGGTCTGGGGAAAAGATCAGGAAGTCGTCCAGATACATTGCGACACAGGTGTACAATAGATTCCTGAAGGCGTCATTGACGAATTCTTGAAAAAAGGCCGGGGAGTTACAAAGTCCAAAGGGCATCACAAGATATTCAAAATGCCCATCTCAAGTATTGAAAGCCATTTTCCATTCGTCCCCCTCTCGTATTCTGATGAGATTATAGGCCCCTCGCAAATCTTATTTGGAGAATACTTTGGCCCCCCGAAGTCGATCGAGGAGCTCAGAGATCAATGGAAGTGGGTAGCGATTCTTCACCGTGATCTTGTTTAGCCCTCTATAATCAATGCTCGGCGAAGAGAGCCGTCCTTCTTCTGCACAAAAAGAACCCAGCTCCGGCCGGATAGGAAGACTTGTGAATGAAGCCCTTTTGAATGGCTTGTGTCTCGGGCATGAACAATGGATAGACCCTTCCCCGAGGGGGGCTAGTGCCAGGGAGAAGGTCAATCGGGCAGTCGTAAGGCCGATGGGGCAGCAGCATCTCAGCCCATTTCTCCGAGAACACGTCCACAAAATCCTGGTACTCCGCTGGTAGGCCTGGCAGAGGCATGACGGGCAACAGCAGAGAAGTGGTTGTCACCGGGCATGGTGCCACCAAACAGCGATCCTGGCACTCGGGTCCCCAACGCAGGACCTCTCCTGTCTTCCATTCGAGTGTAGGAGCATGACGTTGCAGCCAGGGAAGTCCCAATAGGATCGCCGAGGAAGACCGAGGCAATACGTGGAAAGAGATCTTCTCCTTGTGCAGGAACCCTATGTGGAGGGACACCGGCCGGGTGATGAACTGAATGGGATCACTAAGGAGCTCTCCACTGAATGAGGAAATAACCAAAGGCTTTTCCAGGCGAAGTATAGGCAGGCGATAACGGGAAACCAAAGAGTCGTGGATAAAATTCCCGGCAGACCAGGAGTCCAGGAAGGCCTGCGCCCGGAACGAGAGACCAGAGTCAGAAGTGACCTCAAACGTGGAGAGGAAGAATTAGCACCTTGGAACGCCTCTCCCATGGAACCTAGGTGCGAGCGTTTCCCGCAGGCTGAGGACGCATCGGGCAACTTCTGCGAAAATGGTCCGGACTGGCACAGTAGAGACATAAGTTCTCCATGTGACGGCGGGACAGCTCCTGCTCCGACAAGTGGACCCGCTCCACCTACATGGGTTCCTCACTAGAGGTCTGTGGAAGTGGCTGCAGCGACCTTTGGAACACTAGAGCCAGACGAGGTAGCCGGCGTGGGCGCGCAGAATCCCGTTCTTGAAGGAGCTCCTCCTGTCTTTCAGCAAAGCGCACGTCTATGTGGGTGGCCAGATGGATTAATTTGCCCAGGGAAGATGGGAGGTCTCTTGCTGCAAGAGCGTCCTTGACCCTACTGGACAGGCCCTTCTTGAAGGTGGCGCAAAGAGCAGCATTATTCCAGGAGAGTTCCAAAGCCAGGGTACGGAACTGAACCGCATAGTCGCCCACGGAGGAGTCACCCTGGCGTAGATTAAGAAGTGCCGTCTCAGCTGATGATGCACGCGCTGGCTCTTCAAAGACGCTGCGGAACTCCTGGAGGAAGGCCTGCAGGTCCGCAGTCACCGGGTCATTCTGGTCCCAGAGGGGGATCGCCCAAGCCAGAGCCTTTCTGGATAGCAGGCTCACCATGAACGCGACCTTAGACCTTTCAGAGAGAAACTGATCGGCCATCAGTTCCACGTGCATCGAACACTGGGTAATGAAACCCCGGCAGAGCTTCGTGTCCCCATCGAATTTGGTGGGTAGAGGTAACCGCAGCTTAGGCCCCACGTTTGCCAAAGGAACAGCTGATGTAGAAGGTACCACCGACGGAAGTGGCGACTGCTGCTGGGATGCCAGGAGTTGCCGCATCATGGCAGAAAGCCGGCCCAATTGCTGTGCCTGCTGAGCGATCTGTTGCAATTGCTGGGAAACAATGGTTGTAAGGTCCGCAATGCTAGGCAGGGGCACTTTGACGGGATCCGTGGCTGGATCTTACTGTACCGGCCGTAATAGTGGATCCTCTGGCCCCCCGCAAGCGATGGTGTAAGCCACGCCAGGGAGCGGAATCTAAGTAGGTCCCGGTTTTCACCAGAGCCCGCCGCAAAGCAGGATGGCCTTGCTGCGGCGGAGTGTACCAGGTCGCTACCCCTGCCGTGACTTGCTTGCGGTGGCAGCCAAGGGTGAGCGTGGTACAGAATCGTGAGGCGTAGACGTAGTGGGGGACAGGCAGCAAGGTCAGGGCAGGCGGCAAGGTTCAGAGTCGAGAAACGTAGGCAAGGGTCAGGACCACGGCAGAGACAAGAACAACAATGACGCTTTCTCTAGGGCACGGAGGCAACAAAGATCCAGCAGGGAAGTGACGTGGATCCATAAATGATATAGGGTCAGCACCTGGCAATTACCGGGGCGCTGGCCCTTTAAATTTACATGAACGAGCTTGGGCACGCATGAGCATTCTGGCCGGCAGGAGGAGAAAGCAGGACAGGAGCGCGGCCAGGTAAGTGAATGGGGCGGGTGCGGCCGCGGCCAGTAGCACGGCCAGCGGCGCCACCCGTCCCCGCCGGGCACCCGGAGAGAGGGACACGGGTGCGCCCGCGACCCACGGACCGGGACGCGGCGCCACCCATTATAGCTACATTACAGAGGTTGATGGACCTCATCCTGCAACCCCATAAAGAATATGCAGCCGCACATCTGTACCATGTGGTGATATATAGTTCCAACTGGAGATCCCATCTAGTCAAAGTACAAGCGGATGCGATAGGGGCAGCCGGTCTAACAGCAAACCCAAAAAAGTGTCCGATAAAGCTAGTGGAGTCTTCCTGTACCGAGTACAACATCGGGCGAGAGGTCATCAAACCCAAAGTGGACAAACTTGAAGCCATTTGAAATTGGACTCAACCCATTTCTAAGAAACAGGTCAGAGCTTTCATAAGGATGGCAGGGTAATAGGTTTCACCTCAATACCCGCTCCTCTTACAGATCTCACAAAAGGTTCAAAGTCCACTAATGTGAAGTGGAACCAGGAGGTTGAACAAGCCTTTCACAAACTGAAGGAGATACTGAAGGAGATACTCTGCAAAAGACCCATACTCATCACTTTTAGGAGAGAATTTATAGATGCCTCAGAAGTGGGCTTAGGGGCTGTCCTGTCTCAGCTAGGGAAGAATACCCTGTCTGTGATTGACAAAAACGACTCTATGTAGAGAGAGAATGTCTGGCTCTCAAGCGGGCTATAGAGTTGAGGAGACAATTTAGAGTGATCACAGATCATTCCCCTTTTAAATGGATGGAGCAAAATAAATGGAAAAATGTGACGGTGACCCGTTGGTTCCTGGCCTTACAGGATTTCCTATTCTGTGTAGAACGTCGCCCCGGGTCTCAACAAGCTAACGCGGCCGTGATATCATGCGTTTACAGTTTTGGGGCACAAGGTGCTCCATTCCAGAGCTCTGAGCAGAGGGAGGGGATATGTAAAGCAGCAGCTGGGAAAGTCTGCAATGGTATATATATCCCAGTAAGGTTCTTGGCATATACCTGGAGAAGCACAGATGCATGACATCAAGGATAAGGAGCTTTGGTGAATTAAGAGCCATTACATAGGTGTCAGCTGCATCAGGCAGTTGACACATGTTTAAGTTAGTCTGGCTGTTCCATTCTGTTCTGGACCAGCTCTTATTGGGACTATGCAAAGTATTGGGTGGGTGCCTACTCGATATCTTAGACGCCAGGATTTACCTGGCCTAAATAAGTCAGCAAGTCAGCTGCCTAGGGGTGGCTACTACTCTAGACTAACCATTTGGGCCTGAGAGGAGGAAGCCAGTGTCTGCCACACAACTTTCGGTTTGTTTCTGCAAGGTGGTAGTGAGTGGCACTAACCTGTTTAGTAAGTGCTCAGATGAGCAGGCTTTTGTCTATCCTTTGCATCTGTGTGCCTATTTTGCTAAAATAAAAATACTGGAGGACCCATATTTGCACCCAAGACTGTCTCTGTCTCTATGCCTAAAAGGACTTATGCTATGATCCTGAGCCTTAAAAGCTCACATTATACACACACAAATACAATTTCATGTTGTTTAATACAATGACTATAGAATCTAGAGTTAACAATCATGTGTATGGATATATCAGACTGTTACATAAAAGCTTAATTAAATAAATTCAAGTAAATTTTCACTCAAGACTTTTTTTTTCCATTTCACAAATTTTTCCATTTTACATTTTTTAGACGGTGAAGTTCCAGACAGATCCTTATCACTACACAGAGATCGAGCTGCAGGAAAAACAACTTGATGTTCACTTGTATCTATCTGAAGAAAGCACTGGAGATCCGGTCTGGATCGCTCACCTGACACAACGTACTGCTGACCTTTCACCTTACTCTGATTATGTAGTCATTAACGCCTCTATTTATGTATTTATATATCACTTATTTTTTAGGTGATGTCGCCAACGTTACACAATTACCATCACAGCTTACAATCCAGGTGGATTGTAGTGAAGGTGGGTAAATCTACAAAGCATTTAAATGCAGTGGCATAGCTTGAGTTTTTGGTGCCCGGGGTTGTCCCTGAGTTTGCTGCCCCTTTTAACACATGACACCTCCATATTTAAGACAACCCCTCTTTTTTACAGGCTCCTCCTCAAGCTATAAATCATAAGGTTGACAAATGGAGACAGGCACTTGACATCATGTAAACCCCAGCTGTGAATTTGTGGGTTCATTCATGGAGTTGTTTGAAGAAAAAAAAAAAAAAAATTAAGGAAAAATTGTTATGGACCAACCTAGTACACATTTAATCTACAACAGAAATAAGAAAATCCTTAAAGGGGTTGTCTCACTACAAGGATTGCTTTTTTTTATGTTGAAGATCTTATGTTAAAGTCACTTTGTAATATGTGTCCATTAACAGTGTCCTACCTATTCCTAGATATCCCCTCTTATATGGGCTGCATCAGCTCCTCAGGTCGCCATAGCTACAGACCTAATTGAGCTCTTCTGATAGGCTGCTAGTGGTGATCGCTATAACTACAGACCTAGTGTCCTCAGCAGCTTGTCACTGTAGGCCAGTTTTAGCCAGGAAACACTGAATTCAAAAATGAAACCGAGAAAACAGGACTAAGGTATGATGAACCGTTGTAGTGAGACAACCCTTTTAAAGTGAATTCTTCAGAAAAAAAACATATCTTATTGTCCTTTCATTTGGCTGTTCCCTTACATTTTGAGGATTTTCAGTTTATCATTTTTTTACAGGTTAATATTATTATTATTGTTATTATTATTAACAACAACTAGTTTCCAGCAACTTCTGCCGGCCTATGACCTATGTGTGTTCGGGCATGCTGAGAAACTTGAGATTCACAGGTGTGAAAACACTGGTTAAAGGGAACCTGTCACATAGGTTATGCCCCCCCTTGCTGAGGGCAGCACAAGCCAGTGTCAGACCTGCTGTTACCAGCGCTATGTCCCTTATTCTGTAAGATGCTGAGGGCAGCACAAGCTAGTGTCAGACCTGCTGTTCCCAGCGCTGTGTCCCTTATTCTGTAAGATACAGCAGTTTTAGAGCATTTACCCCTCAAATCTTATTCATGAGCAGGTGTTAGCCCCGCCCACCAAAGGCTAGCCCCGCCAATGACAGTTATTCACATGTTTCTACCTATTCAATGTAATAGGTTTGTCAGTTGACGTGGGCGGGGCTAGCCTCCGATTGGCCGGGTTTGAAAAAAACTGACTCTTTGATGAACTCTTCGAATGACTCTTCTGGCTGAAAACTGCAAATTTGAGCATTAAATACACGAAAACTACAGCATATTACAGAATAAGGAACACAGCGCTGGAAACAGCAGGTCTGACACTAGCTTGTTCTGCCCTCAGCAAGGGGGGCATAATCTATGTGACAGGTTCTCTTTAAGAACAATATATTTCTCATTACAGGAGCCTGTGGACCTTTTCAAGATCCCAGTGATCACTTTTTGGATCTTCACCGTGTAGAGATGATCTGCATGATTTATATGGTGAGCCCAGTGCTAGATGATCTTCTCTCTCAGGAGCTATTAACTCATGAACAATACAAGACTGCTCGCGGCAAATTCACCCCCCAGGAGCAGATGAGAGAGCTCTACGACAACATCACTTTCTGGGGAAAGTCTGATAAGGATAAAGTTCTCTTATCCCTCAAAAGACATAACCCGACATCAAAGATCTGGAAATAAGAAACTCTGCAGACTCCGAAGAACCGATAACATGTTATTCTGTAACATCCTCTGACAATGTAATCTAAGGGACTGTGCTGGACTATGGTGCCTGTAGCCCATCAGTGGAGTTGTTTCTTGTCTCTAATCAGTAGAGTTGATTCTTGGGGCCCACCAGTGAAATTGATTCTTGAGGCCACCAGTGGATTTGATTTTTAGAGTCTTCCAGTGGAGTTGATTCTTGGGCCCACGAGTGGGAGATGGTTCTTGGGGCCCACAGTGGATTTGATTTTTGGGGCCCATTAGTGGAGTTGATTCTTGGGGTGTGCTTGACTGCCTCTTGAACCCTGTTTCTCTTTCTTTGTCTCTGTTCCTCAAAAGCAGCCTGAGGCCCACCATGTCCAGTCGCCCACTGATGGGTTCCAATTCTCCGCTGTGGGCTAGTCTGATCTTGTAAAAGGAAGACATGATGAAATTTCTGGCACATCAGAGGAGATACAGCGAGCCCTGACTGCCACCCAGCCCACTGTGCTGCCCTAGATGGCAGACCCCAACTGGACGACAAGCCCTATGCTACTACATATGGGGCCGTCAGGGAAATGCAGAGTCAAACAGTTCAGGTCGGTCACGGTGCAGGAACATCAAAGCCAAGAATCAGAAACCGGAAGAATAACGGGAGGCAAGCCAAGGGTCAAACACAGATGGTAACACGGTACATAATCAGAAGTCAGAAACGTAGTCAAGGAGCAAGCCGGGGTCTGATAATCTAGACTAAACAAGCAAATGAGAAAAACTGGGGAAGCGCAAGGGATAACCTTTCTCAGGCAAATACTGACAGTACTGACCAGGTTAAAATGAGGTGCCAGGACCCCGCCCCACGGCCAATTGGTGCGGCCTCGGGCCCTCCTATTGGCAAGTGCGACACACCCTCTGACCTGATTAGCAGCCGAGCTGTCACTCCTAGGTTCATCAGCGCGGCCTCTCCCTGGGTGTGTCGACTGGCCAAAGACATTAAACCCTGCAGTGCCTTGCTGCTCCACGGCAGAAACGTGTGCCGTGACATTTTCATTATTAGTTTGTACAATGCCAAACATTTCACATACTGTAGTTGTCTAGGGATCTGTAGACCATTAATTGCAATGGTCAGGTTCTCTATTATAATTTGCTCATCTTTTGATGGACATTTAAATTTTTATTTAGTGCAAAAACAGAAAACCTAAGAATTATGTAAACTGAGGAGAACAGAAGAAGAATCACTGACTAAATATCAGTGTAGCCTTCAGGGTCATGAAACAAACATTTGTCAATGATAATGTTGAATATTTTTTCACCAACAATTTCCTTTCAAGAAACCATATCACCTGCTTAATGCACAAAATGTTGGCTTATGAACTTCAATACACATTCCATGATTTGCTTCCACTTTGTTGTGCAAAGAAATATGGTTTTGTAATATAGGATGTGACGGGTAATATTCATATTAACCAGTGGACCTAAAGTATAAGACTCATCGTCAGTAGGTTAGTTGAATCCACAACAGAACAAACTCTAACATTTCTTTTAATAAGATGTATTGTAGAGGAGCAAAAGTTAGCATCAAATGAGGCTACAATAATGCAGCCCAGTGATTTCAAATCTGGGACAATACTTTCAAGTGTACATTGTAAATAAGAGGTTTAAAGAATCTGTATCTGTTGTTATGTATTTCTGTGTTTGTAATTGATCTGTTTTTGTATTATATCAAATAAAGAAAAAAGTTCAAATAAATGATATGTAAATAAAAATAATATTTTACATAAAAGTAAAACATACAAAAAAATAACATAATAAATAAGACTGGAATGACACAGAGTCCATCCTTACCCGATGAGGCGGTTGCCAATTGCTCAAAACAAGAGGAAAAATTCCTTTCTGACTCCAGATTTGGCAGTCAGAATAATCCCTGGATTAATATACTTTCTCCAGAATCCAGTCCCCATAACCTGTAATTTTTTTCTTTCTTTTTAAGAAACCCCTCTTGAACTTGGTCAATGACTCCATCATCACAACCTCTTGTGGAACCGAGCTCCATTGTATCACCGCTCTTACAGTAAAGAATCCCCTTCTGTGATGATGGTGAAACCTTTTCTCCTTGAGACATAGATGATGGCCCCTTATGGTTACAGGCCTAGGTGTACAAAGATCATGGAAGAAAACTGGGTCCTGTTCTTTTGCATATTTGTGCTTGGTAATTACATTGCCCTAAACCTAATTTTTTCAAAGTTAAATAAACCCAAGCCCTCCTTGGCAGCTTCTCTAGCTCAACTGTGTCTGTCTTATTCATTAGTGCAAAAACCTGAACACAATATTGTACATGTGGCCTCACTAAAGATTTGTATAGAGGCACAATTAGGTTCCTCTCGGTAATCTAAGCCTCTTTAATGCAACCCATGATTTTATTTGCCATGACAGAAGCTGCCTGCCATCGGTCACTCACTTTACGACCAATATCACCAACTCTTTCTCAGCTATAGTTTTACCCAGTATCAAACTATATGTTACATAATTGTTTGCTTGGCCCAAGAGCATGATCTGACAATTATCCACATTAAACATCATTTGCCATTTCTCCGCCCAAGCCTCCAACTTTCCTTAATCGATCAGTAATATTCTATTCTCCTCCACTGTGTCGATTACCTTACAGAGCTTTGTGTCAATAGCAAATTTTGCAATTCTGCTCTGCCATCATCTACAATATCAAAAATAAATATATGGAAAACAAAAGGACCCAATATTGACCCCAGTGGTGCCCACTAGTAACTGTGACCTTTCCAATATTGACCCTTGTGATACTCCACTGGCAACTGTTTTCTCATAGCCTTTTTAGAGACCCGATCAGAGTATGTTACATTTATACCCACGATCAGTTTCCTATTACTGAGCCAATTGTGAACCTATCTACACATATTTTCCTCCAGTTGCAGCACTCTCTATCAAATACCTTTGAAAAGTCCATATAAACAACATCCACAACAGTACCTAGGTCCAGCCTGGAGCTTACTTTCTCATAGAGACTGATCAGATTATTTTTACAGGACTGTTCCCTCATAATTCCGCGCTGGAGCTGTGTTATAGGGTTATTATCACTGAGAGACCCCAGGACAGTATCTCTTAGAAGACCTTCAAATATTTTGCACACAATGGCACCACATTGGCCCTGTGTCAATCCTGTGGACCAGACCCTTTCATTATAGACTTTATGAATATTATAAACAAAGGTTTGTATATTTTGGTGCTAAATTCCTGCAGGAGATGAGGGTGAATGCCACCTGGACCCAGGGATTTGTGTATTTTAATGCCTTTAAGGTGGCACCGCACTTCTTGCTGGCTTAAGCAGGTGAGATTTAATGGAGAATTTCTGTTATCCCTCATCATGTCATCTGTTACAGTAGAGTAGACCTTTTTGGTAATACTTTTTTCTCATCCTCCATCATTTCACCCAGATTACTTCTGAGAACAACACTTTCAGTTTAAGATTTTTTTTTTTTACTATATATGTGTTTATATAATATTTGTGGGTAAATTTTGCTTTCTCTTAGGTTAAGTTTTAGGTTAAGTCTTTTTGTCTTTATTTGTTTTTTACATAGTTTATTTTTCTCCCTATACATTTCTAATACCTCCTCACTTCCTTCCTTATTTTGTAATTTAAAGGGGTTTTGCCACAAAGTAAATTTGACGTGGGAAGTTGAATAATAAACATTTTCACCATTCATCATTATTAAAAATTCCGGACCGTTTTTGTCTTAGCTGCTCCTTTAGTGATCCATTGTTTACAGCTTGTCTCCAGGGGATACGACCAGGGCTGAGAGTTGCTCAGACATCACCTCTCCTCTCAGACAGCTACTGCGTGTTCAAACCCCAGGTGCTGTCATTCTACTCCCGTCCTCTGTGCTCCTAAGTAATTAGTCAAAGCAGTGCAAATAAATTAAACAATAAACCTCAATCAGGTATGTGCATTAATAAAGAGAAATAAAATCCACAGGTTTGGTTCCTGCAGGTTTGGTTCCTTCAGGACCCTTGTGCCTGAAGGCAAAAGTTTTACTTCTGAGCTACAATATAGCTAATCACAGCTCTATACATAAACAGACATTTCTTTGACTAACGAGAGGAAAGGCCTGGTGATGTCATCCTGCTGGATCACATGATATGCAATTCAAACAAATCACACCCGCCCCCTTCTGAGTGCACAGAGCTGAAGAGCTGGATGCAGGAGGTATTAAATGAGATTGAAGAAAAACCCCTTTAAATGCTTACTTTGTGTCATTTATTGCACCTCTTACAGTTTTAGTTCCCATGTTGGTTTTCTCCTAAAGCATGTATACCTATTAGTTATATAGTTTTCACAGAATATATTGAGGATGCTTTTGAAAATGTCCCACTTAGTTTGTGTACTTTTATTTTAGAGAATTTTGTCCCAGTTTATGCTACCCAGGTCATCTTTTAGCTGATGAAATTTGGCAGTAATATATATATATATATATATATATTATTATATATATATATATATATATATAATATATATATATATATATATATATATATATATAATTATATATATGTATAATTACTGCAAATTTATATATATTATATATATATATATATTATATATATATATATATAATATATATATATATATTATATATATATATATATATATATATAATATATATATAATACATATATAATTAAAATGGAGGCCCAGCTGTGTTATGCAAAGGGAAGTTTAGGTTGCTAAAGTACAAAAATGGCCATTAAACCATTAACAACTTCTCGCCGACTTTTGACATGAGGCATTTCAGCTCGCTCGTCTGCAGCGATGTCTTTTAGCATTGCTGCAGACATGAGGGTTTGCTGCTCCCAGCACATCAACACTGGGAATAGGGCTGTACTGCACAAATAAGTTATGGCTCTAATGATACAAAAAAAAAAACTACTTAGGCCTGACTAACCTATCTAGGCCTCGTTATTCAGTTATAGTGTAGGGGTATCATCAGTCACTATGTGGTGGTAATTTGTGGTCGTGTTCTCGTGGTATATTCTGGTCCCTATTTAGCAGCGTTATTGGTAATGTTGGTCTGTTTGTAAGCAGTATGATGGTGATATGTATGGTGTTTACTCCTTGTATTATATCATAAATGTTTTTGTGTTGGGAGGTGGGTGGAGGGGGGTATAAGGGGCCCCATCCAAAAGTTTGCTATGGGGCCCATTCTTCTCTAGTTACGTCCCAGTCTCCTGACATTTACCATGTGCCATTTCCAATACCGGCGTATTCTTACGTGTCTAAGAGACCCCGTAGCAGCTGCTACCGCTGTACCTGCTGTGGCTACGCTGTCCTCATCTTTTCAGTTCCTTGCTGCAGTTTTGGAGGAGCAGCCAGTATACAAGACCGGGTTCTTCAAAAAGATTCTATTTCACAGATATTCCATAGAAACAATTCTGTTTCTAATGCTAGTTGCCAGTTGGAAATTATAGGGATTTAAGAACTCTTGTGATTTGCTGTCTTTGGAGTACAGTTCTTCAATAAGAGACTAGGAACAAATCTTCTTAAACATTTTAATTTTTATATTTTTGAACATGGCCTGTCATCGCTTGGTCGGTTCCCTGCGCATCTCATTTCTGAAGAGTGGCGCCAATCTGTATTTCAGTGGTTAATACACCCTGCATCCATTGGTTTTAACTCCTCTTCCTGTCAGTCACGGCCACAAATATGGTCATCATCCTTATCACCAGTCCAAACTGAAGTAAAGACGGGCCAAATGTCACCAAATAAACAGACCCCACTGTGGATAATCCACATTCTGAAGTGCTCTTTGATGACACAATGCGGTTGGGGTCAGAATGTATTTCAAATGATCAAGAGGTCCAAGAGGATGATTTTGTCTGCTCTGATGCCCAATCGCTGATGCCCTCAGAGGAGGAGAAGGAAGCCGTTCAGTCTCTTTCCGCTGGACTCATCATTTTCAAGGTGCGAAAATGAAAAACACAAGAGGAAAAAGGCGTGGAACCCGTTATGTTCTCCGCCCCTCCTTTAAAAAGAAGTTATGCCTTTGCCCCCCAAATACATGGCATCTACAAAAAGGGCGACAGGTTTTCTTTAAAAGGGATAGCACCATACAAAAAGGCTGCCACATAAATGAATCAGGGCAAGACTGCAGGATTAAAATGTGAAACAGCATGCGGGGGGGTTTTAAAATTGTGTTTGTAACAACCCGATAAGGGGAAAAAACCCTTCCCAAAAGAATCAATGATCGGGGGACACATTTTCATTGAGATCAGAGAGAGTTTCCTCCAGCTCGTCAAGTAAAATGAAGGAAAAAAAAGGAAAGCGGGAAAAAAGGGCACCGGGGGTGGAACTGGCATCCCAGCGTTGCCAAGTAAAGTTACTTCGTCCACACTCATGGAAAGGAACCTGAATCCTTGACCCATTCCTGATACTTTATGCATATTGACAATATTTTTTTGCGAAATATTCCATTTTTGTTTAAGCATAAAAATGTAATGGGCTAAAAAGGTTTTTTAAAATTTTGTATAGGGGGCAAGCGCTCTTGTAATGCAAAAATTTCCAAGCGCTACCAGGTTTTGACTGACTTTGGGGGAAGGCTCGGGGTTTTATTCACACTCCGGCTTTTCGCCCACTGCATCACCCGATGTCACAGTACTATCTGGGCCTCCCCGTCAAAAAGCTCATTTGTTGGTGAAAATTTTATTGGGAGTGTCCTAAGGGCAATTTTTTCTGGGTTTTGTGGTCATGCGATTAAAAGCAGCAAAACAATGTCCTATTCACTAAAATCTTGCTTGAAATACTCATTTCTTCTTGCAGATTTTATTCTGATGGTCCATAAGGGCATTTATGCTGGTTTTGGGGTCAGGTCTCTGTAAAACTATATTTACTATTTTGCCATGGGCAAACTTAATCTCTATCAGTTCTCTATCTATAAAACACTAAAACATAACTTTTATTTTGAAAAAACTTAACCTCTAAAACGCACTTTTAAAAACCTGTTTCTAGCCTCTCAATATCTCCCTTTCTACTCCTGAGGAAACTCCTTTTAAGTGTTGAGCGATTGCGTTGGCTACGAGATCGATGATATCATAGCCCGGTCCGCTATCGTAAGGTTTTTCGAAGTGAGCCGTTTTGCGCGATGACCATAAAGTCAGGGGGAAGCAACAATACCTTCATTATTACACCCAAACAAGGCTGGAGAAGCTGAAATTAACATCCAAAACAGTAAATGGATACGTCTACATCTTGGCAACACATTTAGGTTATAAAAGTACAGAAAAAAAGTCACAGACCATTTACTATCCCTGTTTTTGTACCACAGCCTGCCCTTTTTAAAATGCATCACCCACAAATTTAAAAAGGCCAGAAGGCGTATGATTTAAACCATCTTTTACTTGAACTGGACATAAATACCCTGTCCGGGAACCAAAAGACCCCAAACCTGCATGCCCCCCCAATTTAAAAAGTCCCGGGAAAAAGGAGTCTTTAAACCCCACAATTTTTTAGTTTTACTGGGACATTTAATTACCTGTCCGGGGGCCAAACCACATGAGCCCCAAACCTCCCCATGACCCCCCCCAACATTTAAAAAGGGGGAAAAAAAGGAGTTTTTTCAACCACCTTTTTAGTTTCACGGGCTTTGACTATCCCTTTCCTGGGCCACGCAGACCCGGGGCCCCGGAGTTACAGGGGGGGGTGAAACCCAGCTGGCGTCCGTATCTTTTAAAAAAGCGGGTTTTAAAATCCCCTGAGAGCAGCAACGAAAACTGTCTTAAAAGCAGATGCAAAAGCGGAATGTGAAACCCGCCTTTCCTCTGTAACAGTCAATACCGGGTACGCTTGCCCCCCCCCTAGAGTGTGGCCCAATTGAGTTTCCTTGGAAAACTGGTGGAAAACGCCCCTTTAAATCCCCAGGGCCCTTTATCTTGGCATTCTTTTTTCTTTTTAAACTAAAAGGCGGGGGAAAGGGTCTCTGTACTTTGTTCTCTTCCGTGCCCCTACCCATGTCCCTTGAATCCTCATCGGTCAATTTTTCCTTACCTCCCTTGACAATTCAGGGGAATTTTTTTAACAGCTTTTTTGTACAGCTTTTTTAGTATTTTAAATTTTAGAAAACACATTTTTTTAAAATGGGATTGAATCCCACCTTCTTTGTTTCTCTTTTTTTCATTGTATTAAAGGGTTGTCTCAATACGGGGGATTGATAGCTAGTTAAAGATTTTGCAAAAAAAATCTTTTGAATATGTGCCCATTAACAGTGTCCCTCCATTCCGTTTCTGCCCGCACCACCCCCCCTACCACTCTTGACAATTGTGAAGAAAAAATTTCGTTTAGAAACAACATTTTTTAGAAAAGACCGTATATAGCTGTTTTCACAGCAAAATGCCCCCAAAAATTTCAAGCTGACCTTGGCCATTTGGTCAATTGTAAAAGAACAAATGTCTTTAGAAACAACATTTTTTTAGAAAAGGACCTTTGTAACGAAAGCACGCAAAATTCCCCCCAAAATTCAAAGCATGACCCTTGAGCCCTTTGGTAAATTTGTGGAAGAACAAATGTCTTTTAAAAAACAACATTTTTTTTAAAATGGGCCCTTAGTATTGCGCTTTTCAAACAGCATGACCCAAAAAATTTAAAAAAAATTTCGCCCTTTAAAAATTTTGGGGGAAAATGCCATTTTAGAACCCTTTCTTTTCAAAGGGACCATATTATGCTGTACTCAAGCACATGCCCCCAAAAAATTATAAATAGACTTCTCAGCCAAATAAAAATTGTGAGGGAGAAATCCCTTAGGGCCCAAATTTCTGTTCCAAAGGACTTTTTGACCACAAAACATGAAAAAAAATTAAAGCTTTAGAATTTTAAAAAGTGAAGGAAATCCCGGTTTCTTTTCCCAAAACCATGTTTTTTTTTAATCTCACAGAAAAACCCAAAAACCAAAAGGGGAAAAACTTTTAAAGAAAAGAAAGGAATAAAAATTCCCAATTTTAAGAAAAAAAAATTTTAAAAAAAAAAATTAAAAAAAGAGGACCATTTCTTTTTTGAAAAGGAATTGAATAACGGAAACTAATCGGTGCCCGGAATTTGGGGCCACAACATATCAGATATCCATCCCGATTCATCTTGATAAAGTCAAACGATCCACATTACTGTGGAAAGCCGGATGCTTTTGTCTTAATGACTCCTCCACTTCAAAGGGTCCGCTAAATATGACGCGGGGCGGGGGCGGGACAACACCTCTATGGGGGACCGCTCGGGCCATTCGTCCTTTTGGATCCCCAAAGTCATTGGGTCCGGAACACATCAAAAACGGTGTTGAGCCCAAGTAGTCGTGCACCATGATCTTAAGCTGGTTTGTGTGTTGGATGTGTCCCCCTGCATTGCATGCTTGGTGAGGGTAAAAAATGATTGCCAGGGGTCACCATTGGGCTTCTCCACCTTGCCTGCTGCGCCGCTACCCTACTTGGCACTCTACTGCGTCACCCCGTGATGTTTTTTCCACGTGACTTTGGGAACGTGAACAACGAAAAAATTTTCTCCAGTTGATCAATCAGAAGGCTCCTTCCTGCATTTTACCTCTATTTGGGGGGGTAAGGAAAGTGCTGATTTTGTTTTTCCCCCGGGGACCCAGGATTGGCCCCCAAAGAAAACTGTTGTTCATTTTGGGGGCCTTAATGGGGGGATCATGTTGGGGGGAATGGAGCATCCAACCTATGTGGAGAGGACCCTTGATTTCCCAGCCTCGGGGTTGAGGGGCACTAGCAAACGATCTTCCTCTCTTCCCCTCCCCTCAATTCGCGCCAACCTTTTCCCAAAGGCAGGGAGTCTAACTGGGTGTCTGGGAATACTCCTCCTCCTCCTCCTCCTCCGCTCCCCCTCCGGCACAGCTTCAACACAGCCCTGACTTGCCTAGATGATCCCCCTGAGAGCGATGGCCACCTTGCACTAGCCGGGACCCCGAACCACTGCCTAAGAAGACCGATAAAAAATTGGTGAAATGTCGGGGCCTTTTGGTTTTGAGGGAGAGAAAGGCTCCGTGTCGCTCTGTGTTTTTGTCTCTCCTCCGTCGTGGGGGGACCTGTTGTTTCAGAGGTCCAACGATCGTTCCAGAACAAGATCACCACAAGCTCATGTGAAAGGGCATTGCCCATGACCTTTTTTGGTGGCTTCTTAAAAACTGGAAAGGGAAAGGGGGCAGAGCTTTTTCCCCCTCCCTTCCACCCCGGGGGTTCAACCCCCGAGCCCGACCGCTGCTGTCGGGCCCATGTGCACTTCGTACTGGTATGGCATTGGCTGCTGCCACAATCGCTAGATGTGGGGGGTGGTTTTCCATGTGTTGCCACTCAACAAATAAACTTTTGACGGGGGGGCCCGGCTACCTAAACGCAGCCAGGGGGGAAGAACGGGGTGCGAATGGCGGAAGGGGAAACCAGCCCTCGAGCCTTCTTCAGCAGGCAGTCCAACCCGGGTAGCTTTTTTAAAATTTTGGACGCCCAGGTTCATGACATGTGCCGGGCAAGGGATGTGCTCCACCCTCCCGATCTTAAGGGGGCCCAGCAATTCGCCCGGTTTCCCCCCACCTTGCCTGGCAAAAGGGTTTTTGGTCACCAAAAGCCACGCTGGGTCTCGTTGTTAACCGCCACGCCCTACCGGTTTTCGTCCCAAAGGAAAAAAATTTAACAGGGCCCTGGGGCCGGGGCACGTGATCCCCCAAAGAGGACCGGGGGGGAAAGAGCCCTCCCTCCCGGGGTTTTGAGAGCGGCGCCGACCGGAGCCACGTCCCCCCCAGAGACATCCACCCACTCCCCCAGAGTGCACAGAGAAAGCGGCCTGGCCCGTGCAAACTAGCCCATTTCTGGGGGAAAGGACTTTTCCGGACACAGACAACAACGGTTGAAATTTAGATGACACTGGCGGCCAGGGCGGGAGGCTTTTTCTGGCAAAAAAAGCCCCCGGGCCGGGTTTTGGGGGCAGGCGAGGCCTGACGTGGCGGAACCCATCTGTGTCCACCAGACGGAAAGGCAAAATTTCCAAGGGCCAAAAAAACGGCAATGCCGCATCAAAGGTTTTGGCTTTGGGGAGGGTTTTTAAAGTGTTTTTTCCCCCAAAAAGGAAAGCAGAAGGCGGCTCAGACTGGCCCTGTACGGCGTGCAGGTCTCAAACGGGGAAGGAAAGGGGTGGATGGTCTTTGGTGGGCGGGGGTCTTGGGCACGGTGGAGGGTGAAGGGGGGGTGATCCCCGATCATGACTCGAGGACATGGGGGCTGGGGAACGCTTGGTGGTGGCGGAGGAGGGGAGGCGGAAAAAAGGGGGGGACATGGTTTTGGGGGCCGGCTCGGGCTGGCCTTTTTTGGGGAAATGTTCCCTCCATTTAACCATCATTCGCTGCATTGATAGACAGTTGGTGGGGGGTTAACCACTTAAGGTTTTTCCTTTTTCTTATCGTTTTTCGGCAAAGGGGGCAATGCATCGTGGGTAATCAGAGGCTTGCTCAAAAAGGGGCCCCGTTGAGAGTCCGGACCTTTTTGCGGCGAAAGCGGGACGGGGTTTGCGTGACCCTGCTGGCGAAACAACAGCGAAATTCTGCGACCCCCCCTCTCCCTTTTTGTGGCGGGGGCCCTATTTACACTACCCCCATCTTTTTCCCCTCGTCATGATGAACCTCGCAAGCAAATTTGCGGAAAAGACCAGGGTGGATCCGCAATTCGTCTATCACCATTTCCCAACCCGGTGACTTGGGCGCCTGACTTTCTGCATCCCCGAAGTGCGGGCTACAAGCAAGGGGCAGCAAGGCTTCCACCGCCGGGATTTTTTGCCCCTTGACCGCTTTCCCCACCTCCTCTGATGGGATCAGTAACGGGGGGGGCAGAGAACAAATCATCCTCTTTTTTTTTTACATGCCTTCTGACCCCCAAACCCCATTTTGTCCAAAAAGGTCTCAGACAATGGATTATCCACAGTGGGGGGGTAAACAGTTGACTTTGGGGTGCTTCTGTTGGAAAGGAGCTGATGATGCGATGACAAAATTTTTGGGCCCTGACTGCGAGGGCGAGGAGGTAAGACTCAGATGCAGTTGCATTAACCCCTGAAGGACAGATTGGCGACATTTCGTTACTTAGATTCACAGGGGGGCCCCGACCAGGATGACAGGCCTGCGGCCTGCAATGACGACCCTGGCTGTTTTTGTCGCCCACACGGGAAGGAGCACCCTTTCTCGTACCTCTACCCCCCAGTTCTACCCCCTCTTTGCCCTTACCACCCGCATTTCGCTCCAGTTCAGAAATATAAAAATTTGAAAAGGTTTGGGAAAAGTTTTGGAAATTCCCCTTTTTAAAGAGGGAAAATCACAGTATTCTAAATCCCTCTAACAAAACAAAATTGCGGATTCAAATTTTAAAGCAAGGTTTACAACAAATCGATGGGGCAAAAGTCCAAAAAACAGTATCTTTTTGGTTTTTTTTTAAAATAAACGGATTTTTTTTCACCTTTTTAATTCACCGTGGTGAATAAGAATTTTCTGTTTTTTGATTTCGTAATGCTGGTCAATGAACATGCTGGTTTGCAAAATCAAAAAACACTAACTGTTTTGTTTTGAATAATAAACGTATTTTTTCACCTTTTTAATTTACCGTGGTGAATAGAATTGCTGTTTTTAAGATTTACGTAGATGCTGCATCAATGAACGTGCTGGGGTGTGCAAAAAGTCAAAAAACACAACTGTTATTTTTGTAAAAAAACTATTTTTTTCCCCAAACCCCTGTGGTGATTAAAATTGTGTTTTAAAAATTTAATAGTGGTACAAAACAGGGGGGTTTGCAAATCAAAAAAATTTAAATGTTAAAATTTTTGATTAAAAAAACTGTATTTTTTAAACTTTCAACTTGGGGAATATAGATTCTTTTTAAAATTTAAATAATTGCGCTGAACATTTTGGGGCGAAAAGTCAAAAAAACACGAACTGAAATTTTTTGGAAAAAAAAATTTTTTGCAACCTTTCCCCAAACACCTGGGTTGAAAATAAATTCGTTTTTAAATTTTTGATGCTGCCAAAAGAAAAAGCGGGGCGCAAAAGTCTAAAAACAAAAAAAAATTAAAAAAGGATTTTTTTCGTAAAATTACACATATTTTCAAAAAAACTGTCTACTACAAAAATTCTATTTATTTAAAAGTAAGGGGATAATCAACAGTCACATGTAATGGGTAAAATTAACCCAAATTTTAAAATGAAACGAAAAAGGGAGTTTTTACCTAAAAAGAGGGCCCAGTAAGAAAGGTTAAACCCTTAAAAGTTTCCCCGGCTGCCCAATACCAGGAAATTTTCAATTCAAATGTTTTTTAAAAAAAAAAACCACACTTTACCCCTTCCTGGGAACACAGGTTTCTTTGATGGGTTTTCTGTGTTTCCCCGGCCCCCCCCCCCCCTCCAACCGCCGTAAATTTTCAGCGGGGCGCTTTTAAAATTCCAGCTAACTCTAAACTTCAATCCTTTTAAAATTTTTTTTAAAAAGGATCCAGCAAAAAGATTTTCGTCAAAAAATAGATAAAACCCTGAGCTGTTTTTGGGGGGCATAAACGCATTTCCCACCTATGAGAACCGAAGCACTTTTGCTGCAGAAAATTTTCTATTTAAAACGGGTCATGGATTTTTCCCGCCAATCCAACCATACACCCATCCCTCATGATGACAAACCCCCGCCTACGAATTCGATTTGCTCCCCTTACAGGGGAAGGGGGGCCCGAAAATGCGCACAAATAAATGCCATTTTTTTTAAATCCCTTTATCTGGAAAATTTCGGTCACCTAAAAAACCTTGCTGTTTCAAATTTGTCGATAAAAGTGCCCACCCCTTTTTTAAAAGTCTGGTTGAACCCCACCTATTTTACCGGGGGGAAAAAAAAATATACAGTAAATTTTTAATAAAAAAACCCAAAGAAACCCTACTTGGGGTTTTTCCTTTTTTGGGACATAAAAAATAAAGGGCCTTTTGTACCCTGCAGTGGGTAAAAATTGCGGGGTGAGAATCACAATTTCGTCAAACCTAGCCCCAAAAGTTTCACCCAACCTGGCCCCTTATCAGGGGTTTTGGGTCGGTCCATGTGGTCAAGCAAACCCCTTTTTTTTTTGGGGGGAATGGGGATTACCATTGTACGTCACTATTGTCTTAGTCTCTTCCCATAATAGTTGACATAATCGCTCATCACTAGCAATCACTAATCGATGTAACCGATCGCACTTGGTAGCCGGGTGCAGAGCTGTCTTAATAGCATTACTGACCCCCGGGCAGAGCACTGCAGTGGATCCTGCTCAAATACATGCCTGTAGCCACCCCAATCACACCCATATTATCACACCTCTTATGTATGGACACCGGCAGCCTACAGGACTCATTAGCAGGGAGCCTTTGGCTCCCTTCTCCAGCATGGTTTTTTAATGGGGTTTTGCCACAAGTAGGGAACATGTCCGCCACTTGCAGCACTGGCTGGAGAACTGGCCGTGCTTGTGCAATCAGTCTCCATTCTATTCTATGGGATTTCCGCGTACAGCTGAGCGGTGCTTTCGGTTCTGTTCAGAACTCCCATAGATCAGAATGGAGAGTCATGAGCTAGCACGACCGACTCTCCAGTCTGCACGAAAAGTTCGGTGGCCCGTTCCTGAGATAGGTGTGGGCCCCACAGTTGGGACCTGTACTTAGCACACAATGGTGGCATATTCTAACGATATGCCATCATTGTCTATGGTGGCCCTTTAATTGTTTGCACTTCCTAAAAACACACAAGCAGTTATATAAGCAAAGCTAACAAAGGAATCCAGGGTATATTTCTTGTTTTCCTGGGACATACATAGACCACCTGGGGCCCCTATACTTGGGGACCCCCGGGCAACTGCCTAGTGTGCCCAATGGAAAAGATGGCCCTGGCCGGGTGAAGCAAGCAAGGCTGGCACAAGGTATTCTGGTGCCCTAGTTAAACAAGGCATAACGTGCCCCACAAATGGAAAATTCAGCCCACTCCATGCCTCCTTGCACCCCATTTACTGCCTGGGATGAAGTGGCACATTAGGCGGTCGCCTAACTTCGACAATCCATCGTCCCGGCTCCGGAAGCAAGGGCTTCATCATCATCATCGGGAGAAGAGAGCGGTAGCTTGCGTGTCAGGCAGTGGTGAGGCCCACAAGTCGGTAGTGTGGCCGGGAGTCAGCAGGGTGGCAGCAGTGTGAGGTCGAGAGTCAAACGGCCACGATTTAGACCACCCACTTTGAAGGTCCCAGAAAGTAGCGGCACAGGGGCTCACTGAGGCAGCAGCGGTAACAGTCAGTCAGTGCAGAGCAATGGTGGTAAAATCACCTACTGGGCAGTGTGGCAGTTTTTGGGCAAGACACCAGAGGAGGCAAACATGGCTTTAGGTAGAATCTGTGGGCAGAAAGTAAAGTGTGACCAGGGACCTAACGTTGGCACCATGGCCCTGCATCACCAACATGCAGTCTCACCATACAGTGGCCTGGGAGAAACGTGTCTGAGATGTGGTGGTCCATCCTGTCGCAGCAACAGCAGCAATACCCAGTGGCACACCTCCCATTTCAGACAGTCAAGGCTCCACTACCTCTGCCAAAGACAACTGCCTGTCTTTTACATCATCTACCGGTCCAGATAATCCTGCTCCTCAGCACTCATGGTGCCAGCAGTTGTTCACAGAGACGATTGCCAAAAGACAGCAGTATGCGTCAAGCCATCCCTAAGTGCAGAAGCTGACCGTGCTCCTGTCCAAGTTGGTAGTTCTGCATTCCCTCCCTTTTCAAGTGCTGGACTCTGCTCTGTTCAGAGAATTGGCCAGGAAAGTTTGCATGCACTTTAGCTATTTCTACACCGCCAAGCACACCCTCCTTGAGCTAAACAGAACAGAGAAACTATGAACAGTGAAGAACAGGGAGAAATTGTTGAACAGGGCAAAACAGGGAGAAATCGATGAACAGGGAGAAATATATGAACAGGGAGAAATCGCCGAACAGGACAAAACAGGGAGAAATCGATGAACAGGACAAAACAGGGAGTAATCGATGAACAGGGAGAAATCGATGAACTGGACAAAACAGGGAGAAATCGATGAACAGGACAAAACAGGGAGAAATCGATGAACAGGGAGAAATATATGAACAGGACAAAACAGGGAGAAATCGATGAACAGGACAAAACAGGGAGAAATCGATGAACAGGGAGAAATACATGAACAGGGAGATATTGATGAACAGGGCAAAACAGGGAGAAATCGATGAACAGGGAGAAATCAGTGAACAGGGAAAAACAGGGAGAAATCTATGAACAGGGAGAAATCTATGAACAGGGCAAAACAGGGAGAAATCAATGAACAGGGAGAAATATATATACAGGGAGATATTGATGAACAGGGCAAAACAGGGAGAAATCGATGAACAGGGAGAAATCAGTGAACAGGGAAAAACAGGGAGATATCTATGAACAGGGAGAAATCGATGAACAGGGAGAAATCGATAAACAGGGAAAAATCTATGAATAGGGAGAAATCGATGAACAGGCGAAAACAGGGTGAAATCGATGAACAGAGAAAGGCCATTAATGATTTATTGATGATTCAAGGGGACAGGGATCCATGGTGTCATTTTGATGTCAGCCAGTGGCAGCTCATGCGGGACACCTGCCGTTTGCACAGACCCTTTGAGGAGCCCACGTTATTTGTCAGTTGCCAGGACTACGGGATGAATAACGTAATTCCACTGCTTCATGTCATGGAACAGATGCTGAAAAATCTGTCTGGTCAGGGTACCGGAGACATGGCGACTACATTTCACGGCCACATGGGTCCAGTGGGGGCTTAACTGGAGGAGGAGGAAGACATTGGAGCACAAGCAATGTCTGGCGAAATTAGTGTTTTTTTATTCAGGTGACAGGAGAGGAGCAGGAGCATCCGGAGGATTAGGAAGACGAGGAAGATAACCCAGACACAATGTCGCAGTATACAGTGGAGATGCAGGCAGGGAGTCCCTCAGAGTCACTTGCGCAGATGGTCCGCTGCATGCTGATTTGCCTGGCTAGTGACAGCTGAATTGGCACCAGCCGGCAGAGGGATGACTTCTTGCTCTCCACCCTCTTGGACCCTCGCTACTGGTCCCAAATGGGGGCATTTTTTCACCTGCCAAAACGGAGGACAAACACAAGTATTATAGAGACATCCTATTTAGTCAGTTGTCCACTGCCTATCTGCGACATCGTCCATCCTCTGACAGGTCTGACCAGGTGGTTCATCAGCATTCATGTACCACAGCCCCGGCGGCTGGTGGGGGATTGGGGGTTAGCAGCAGTACCAGCTCCATCAGTAGCAACCTGAGTCTGGAGTTGTTGATGAGCAGCTTTCTTCACCTCCTCGTGATTTAGGTACCCACCAGCAGCAGCACCTGGTGCAGACCCTGAACTCTGGATTCTTTTGGCTACCTGCCTCAGCTACTATTCTGATGCTGCCACCCGCCTGATTCCATACATCTGCTGCCAGCTGCTCCTTCTACCACCCACCATTTTTACCAGGGACTGGTATAACCACCCACCTCCCTTCACTAGTGATTGGTTTTCCCCTTCTTTTAATCTGTCACAAGGAATGAAAAGGACAAATACAACCGATTTTGTTTTCGGAAAACCGAAAAGGCTGTAGAAAAGGGCCCCTTTGTTTCCGGGTTGTAAATGAGTAGGTAGCCAAAAGCAGGAGGGATACAAAACAATAACAATAAAATACCCCATTTATTTTTTTTGGATCCTCCTTTTTCTTTTTGCTTAAGCAATGAGGTTTTATTGACCAACTAAAAGCAACATTAAAGGGATAAAATGAATTTCCAAATTTTTGGGCGTCAATGCTAATTACAAATAAAACCCCCCATCTTTTGGGGGGCTCTACAGTATCAGCTTTAACAGAATCACCAATAAATGAAAAAATTAACTTTTTCCCACAGATACAAAAATTCAAGAGATGGTGTGCGGGGTTTGAGATGTATGTGGGCTAAAATCCCAAAAACATTGGTTTGCCACAAAATTTCCCCACAAAAAGTGAATAATTCCCTTTTGGCCACAGATAAACTACCCCCCCCGGGTTGAAGTTGAGATTTCAGACGTTATGTGGCAGAAATACAAACACACATGTATTTTACCAAAATTTCCCCCCAAAAACAAGGAGAAATTAACCCTTGGGTATAAAATACCCTACAGAAAAAACAGATGAAATTGAGGCATATATGTGGCAAATAAATATGCACACCCTGTACTTGACTCCAAATTACACCACAATCAAGAGGTTAAATTAACCCTTGGGTATAAAATACCCTTGTAATGGGTGTTCCCGCGGCCCCTGTATCGGGCAGCAGGGACACCCACACCCCTGCAGCGTCTCCTGCTGTGGGCGATGCTGCAGCCCCATTCTCGGGCTGCGGGGACGCTTGCAGCTCTGGCCGTCACTTACCTCGTCACGCTCCCGTTCCTGGCCGGGCGCAGCCAAGTTTAAAGGGACAGTGCTCCGATGATTTGTTTCATTAGGCGCTGATCCTATTTAAATCCTGCCCCTTGCCGAATCGATAGTGCTCAGTGCCTAGAGATGAAGCGTTACCTTGTGTCACATTGCCGTTTCTGTGTATCGAACCCTTCTGCCTCCGTCCCCCGACCATGAACCATTGCCACCTGTCCTGACTGTTCTGCCTGTCCTCGATTACGAGCTTGCTTCATGATTTTGTACCACGCTGCACCTAGGCTGTCGCCACAATCAAGTCACGTCAGGGGTAGCGACCTGGTAGTGATCCGCCGCAGCAAGTCCATCTCGCTTTGTGGCGGGCTCTGGTGAAAACCGGACGTACTTAGACTCTGCTCCCTGGTGTGGCTATTACTATCGTTTATTGTGGTCTAGAGGATCCACTACCACTGTACATTACAACCCTACAGAAAAAGCAGATGGAATTTAGGCATATATCGGGCAAATAAACGCACACACCCTGTATTTTACTCCAAATTGTAACGGTCTGGAGGATCCGCCGAGCGCCGCCAGGAAGAGGCCGGACTTAAATAGGAGCAGTGCCCGGCAATGACCAATTACCGGCGCACTGCCCCTTTAAATTTCAAACTGCCGGAGCGCACGCCCAGGGGGTGGAGCCACGCGCCGGGAGACGGAGACAGGCTGAGTAGGAGCGTGGCCGGGTAAGTGAATGCCGGTGGGGACGTGAGGGACGGGGCTCCGCTAGGTGTCGGAGCACGGGCGCGCCTGCGACTCGGGACAGTGGTCGCAGGGGCGTCCATGACACAAATTAACCCACTAACAACAGGCTAAATTAACCCTTGGAAATAAAATACCCATAAGAAAAAACAGATGGAATTGAGGCATATATGGGCCAAATAAATATGCACAACCTGTATTTTACTCCAAATTACCCCACAATCAAAAGGTTAAATTAACCCTTGGGTATAAATATACCCTACAGAAAAAACAGATGAAATTGAGGCGTATATGGGGAAAAAACACACACATCCTGTATTTTACTCCAAATTAACGCACTAACGACAGGCTAAATTAACCCTTGAATATAAAATACCCTACAGAAAAACCAGCTGAAATTTAGGCTTATATGGGGTAAAAAAAAAACACACACCTTTTTTATTTACTCCAAATTACCCCCCTAACAGGCTTTATTAACCCTTGGGTATAAAATACCCCACAGAAAAACCAAATGAAATTGATGTGTATATGGGGTAAAAAAACACACACCATGTATTTTACTCCAAATTATCCCACTAACAACAGGCTAAATTAACCCTTGGGTATAAAATACCCTACAGAAAAAACAGATGGAATTTAGGCATATATGGGGCAGAAAAATACACACACCCTGTATTTTACTCCAAATTACCCCACAATCAAGAGGTTAAATTAACCCTTGGGTATAAAATACCCTACAGAAAAAACAAATTAAACTAAGGCGTATATGGGGTAAAAAAAACACACGCCCTGTACTTTACTCCAAATTACCCCACTAACAAAAGGCTAAATTAAGCCTTGGGTATAAAATACCCAAAAGAAAAAACAGATGGAATTGAGGCAAATATGGGGCAAATAAATACGCACACCCTGTATTTTACTCCATATTACCCCACAATCAAGAAGTTAACTTAAGCCTTGGGTCTAAAATACCCTACAGAAAAAACAGATGGAATTGAGGCGTATATGGTGCAGATATACACCCACCCTGGACTTTAGGGAGAATCCCCCACAAACTAACACAACATGATAACGCTGGTTGAGTTAAGAGTGTGTAAATGACACACACTTATAATGGTCTTTTGCCCCAGTCGCTGATAAAACCAGTTTGTTTTATAATGAGTTGAATAGAGCAGCAGATAGATAACAACAACGCTGGTAGAGTTAAAAGTGTGCAACTGACACACACTTGTGAAGCTCTTTTTCCCCAATCACTGATATAAGCAGTTTGTTTTATAATGAGTTCAATAGAGCAGCAGCTATGCCAGGACAAACAGTGAGAAGTGTGAGGATTTAAGATGGCGTCCGACAGTAGCTGATTGGCTTCATCTCTGCACATGTCATTGAGGGTCCTCCTTTCTTCCTCCCAGAGTTCTCTGCCCCACGTCACGCCACGTGCTTGCGGCCATTTTATCAATAAAAAAGACACTTCGTTCCCGCGAATCACCATAAACTTCGCCTTCGTGCAGAATCAAATTTTTCCTGAAAATCTAAACGAATTCCACTTTGTTAGAATCGATTCGCCCATCTCTAATTATGACCCCTCCTAAAGCAATGCTATAGCTGTGTTATGAGGTTATTGTTCCAGGACAGTGTTCCAGTGTTTTAGAAATCTTTCAAATATTTTACACACAATGAAAGTTGAGCTACAGGTATATAGTTTCCAAGCTTACTTTTTTACCTCTTTTTGGCACCACATTGACCCTGTGTCAATCTTGTGGACCAGATCCTTTCATTATAGAATGTATGAATACTATAAACAAAGGTTTGTATATTTTGGTGCTAAATTTCTGCAGGACATGAGGGTGAAGGCCATCTGGACCCAGTGATTTGTCTATTTTAACCCCTTATGGACACTGGACATACTGGCACGTCCTAGTGTCGGTAAGGGGCTATTCATTGGGATAATGGCACAATCTCTCAATATAAGCAGCGGGTGCCAGCTTTTAATTGCAGCTGACACCCTCTGGTAACAGCACAAAATGGAGATGGCTTCATTTTGTGCTGTTTAATCCCTTAGATGGCATTGCACCATGTTAAGTCTGATTGGGACGTCCGTGACAAGATTACAGGGCCACAATTTGTTTACATGGCAGCTGAAAGCTTGTGAAGGCTTCCGCTGCCGCTCAGTTTCACTACTTCCTGCATGGTCCTATCCAATTCATATGGAGCAAATGCAACCTGGCAACCTTGAGTGGTCCTTAATGCATTTATTCTTCTTAAGAATGGATTTCAAAGGTCTTTAGACACTGTTTGTTTGATGATGTTTTTGGCACTTCTCTGTGCTCTGCACTGATTGGTGGCCACCTAAAGTGCAGAAAGGCTCTGAAATTTACTGTCACTAGAGCTTTCCCGCAGTGGTCCACTGGGTCCTCTCGGGATGATCATCCGCACAGAGGTCATAGCCAACTTGCCTAATCTCCTATATCTCATACCAAGGCTCGCTTTCCTGGACTGGTGGATGTCTCCCAGCCGCCTACCTCTTCTCAAGTCTCTTTAGTGCCGTCTGATAACCGGAGCGGTTCTCCCGGTGTGAGGGGTCCTGGTCTCCCCCTTCCACAACAATCTTCTATGTCTAGCTCTCCTGCTGAAACATTGGTTACTTTGATGGACCTGCAACACTTAACCCAAACACTACCATCCAAAGAGGACATTTCCCACTTGGCATGGCAATTGATTACTGAATGTAAACAAGAGTTTGCAGCATTCCGTGCTGAGTTGGCGGTATTGGATTCTAAAGTTCCTAAACTGGACCAAGCTCAGGAATCAACGACAGCTTCTATACAGGCCCTCCAGTCCTCCAATGGCCAACATTCCAGTCAGATCTTCACTCTCCAACAACAATTAGATGATCTGGAAAACAGGAGCCGCCGCAACAATATTAGAGTTAGAGGTATCCCCGAATCGGTTAAGTCCATGGATATCTTACCTGTCTTAACCTCAATCTCCAACAATCTCCTTGGTCGGCCTCTGAACACATACATATAAATGGACAGAGCACACATGGCATTGCACCCTCCCAACTTTGACCCAAAGCATCCTCGTGATATCATATGCAGAATCCACTACTTTCAACTCAAGGACGATATCCGTGAAATTTTCTTTGATGACTCTCCCATCCTCCTACTACAGGACCTTTCCAGACACAGCTTCGCTCAGAGTGCTGCACTGAAGCCCTTATTTGTGGTCCTTAAAGAGAGGAATATCCCTTACCGATGGGGTTTCCCTTTTCCCTCAATATCCGTATTGGTGACAAGCTCCATTCTATAAGATCCCCAGATGACATCCCGTCTTTTCTTCAAGATCTGAATATCTCGAATTTTGACCGCCTCTTGCCTGGATCACTCCCCAAATCGCCCAACCTACCTCCATAGGTCCCCTTCCAAGAAGATCCCGTCGTAGATGCCACCCCAAAGACACTTCAATGCTCTCTAATCCTTCTTGAATATCCTCCTGTGTGATATCCATGTGGGACTCTCGACCCTTTTGGTGGTTATGGGTTTTTGCCCCCTTGTTGGTTGGGGATTTTTTTAAAATGAGCCGGGGGGGAGACAATGCCCATATGTTATTTTGCAGAGTGGGGTGCTTTATGTCTATTTATTTTGCTTTTTACAACAGAATCCTCTTAGTGCCTCTCCCTCCTCTGTAATGTCATTGCCCTTCTTCTTAATGCCTGTACAATAAGATGTGTGTGCCAGCAGCTAATATCTTCTTCTGCACCTGTCAGTTGAACGGAGCCTGCTCCTATGAAGATATTGTCTATTACACCTGTCTTCTCCACTCTCTAATTCTCCTTTCGCTATCAGACTATCCCTCAGTAGGATTTTGTCCCGATAAGCGCTTGAGTGTTAACCTTGGGACTGCTGACTGCTAATAGTCGCTGTTTTAGTTTCAGCCGCATGTTCTTTTGTTGTTTCTGCCTGCTTCTTGGTGTCTTTTTTCCCCTCCCCTCCCCCTCCTTTTTTTTCCCCCTTCAAACATTTTAACTGTCCAGCCCCCTTTTATGTAAAGCCAAAATACACCTGAAAGAGACCCGGGTTTTAACCATTCATAAGGAAAGGGGTCCAGATCATGTCATTCCTGGAAACCCATTTTAAATCAGATCATGCCCCTACTATAAGTAATAAATATTACACTAGCTGGTTTTATGCTAACAATCATGACTCCAGATCCAGGGGAGTTACCATTGCCATCCACAAGTCCTTGGAGCATTGTGTCCATGACCGCAGGGCGGATCCGCTGGCCCATTACCTTATTTTATCTATATCTATTGAAGGTCAGGACTTCACTTTGGTTAACATATATGCTCCTAACCAAGGCCAGGTGACTTTTTTCCGTAACTTAGCTGACATACTGTCCCCTTTGGTCAAAGGCACCGTGATCTTCTGTGGAGACTTTAACTTAACCTTGGACCTTACCCTTGATAACTTTATGGGCAAGTTCTCCCTCCCTTATAGAACCATTAAGACAGTTAGGAAAACTCTTAATTATTTTCAACTTTGCGATGCCTGGCGCCTTCAACATCCAAACGATAGGGACTATTCCTTCTTTTCCCCACATATATTTATATCAACTGGACATATTTGGTTTTTTCCCATGGAGCTCTTCCCTGGTTAATATCTACCTCGGTGGGCACTATTTTATGGTCCGATTACTTATTGTAGACTCTCTTTGCCATCTTCCTCGAGACCTAGGGGGTCCGAATCAAAAGAATCCTTCTAATGGACACGTGTGACTCTGATTACTAAACTTTTGAATGTTTAATTTGGACACCCCCAAGAACCTCATCCCCCGCATTAAATGGGAGGCTTCAAATGCATGCTTCGGGGTGTCCTGGTCAGGCATGGGTCCCGATTGAAGAGGGTAAGGGCTTCTAAGTTACAGGCTGCACTGAAGTGTGTAGAGACCCTTGAAACTAAACATAAACTGGCCCTATCCCCTGATGTACTTTGTGACCTTTTGGCCGTGAAAATGGAGGGGACTCGATTTTTGGAGTAGGCCTGGAAATGGTTTTTACAGGTGGGACGCAGTAAATTTTATGAGTACGGTAGCAAGAGTGGATGAATGCTTGCCAGGGCTCTGCGTCAACATGTTGCCCATTTCCACATTCCTTGTATAAAGACCGCAAAGGATGATATGGTGCATACGACCTCGGAAATGAAAGGCTCTTTTCAGACGTTTTACTCCAATCTCTACAACGTCAAAACCCCCCCTTCATTCTACTATGGATTGCCCCTATCCTGCGCCTGCTGCTCCCCTCTCAAATACTTTCTTTGACAAGTTAGAAGCCCCTTTTACTCCGTAGGAACTCTTTTTGGTTATTAAGAATCTACCAGGTGGGAAATGGGGCCAGATGGTTTGACTAATAAATTCTTTAAAACTTTTCGAGATTCTCTCTCTCTCTTATGATGCTAGAGATGTTTAACTTGGTCTCTGTGGATGTTCCCTTTCCAATTAAATCAACTCTTACCCATGTCGCGGTTTTCCCCAAATCGGGTAAGTACCCTTCTGCCTGTGGGGTTTTAAAGACCTATTTCTTTGTTAAACTTGGACATTTAAATCTATGCCAAGTTATTTGCAAATAGATTAAATCTGCTCCTTCCACGTCTGATACACCTGGATCCAGGTGGGTTTTGTTCCGGAGCGGGAGGCCCGCGATAACACCCTAAAGACTCTTGTTGTTATCCATTATGCTAAATTCCATGGTACGCCACTGATGGTCATGTCCCTGGCTGCCGCATTTGACAGGATCTCTTGGCCTGCTATGCTGTCTACACTTCGGCGCCTGGGGATAGGCCCACTTTTTTGCTCTAAAATTATGGCTCTATACCAATCCCCTTGAAGAATTAAATTAATGGCTCCTTTTGGCCCTTTTGTCATCAAAATGGGACCGTAGGGTGCCCATTCGCCTTTTTAAAATCTTAGTTATGGAAAACCTTTTGGCGGCCAGCTCTGACATCCGGGGAGTTACTTTTGGTGGTCACGAGTACAAATGTGCAGTTTTTCCCAAGATTTTGTTTTAAAAAAAGATCTGTGACTTTAATGCCTGCCCCATTCGGGTTGGATCCCTTTTCCCTGGTCCAATTTCAAAATTAATGTTTCCAAGTCTGAAGCCCTTAGTATTGGCTTAACCCCATCGGATCTTAGCTCCCAGAAATTCTTGTACCCGTTTGTGTGGTCCCAAATAGGACTCACTTATCTGGGCATAAAAATTCCTAGCGACCTTACAAAGCTTTTCTCGTTGAACCGCTCCTTCTGAAAATTTCCGCTGACTTAGATGTCTGGAACAAAAGGGAATTCTCCTGGTTTGGCAGGGTGAATATCCTAAAAATGACAATCCTTCTACGTCTCCTCTATCATTTCCAAACAATCCCTGTTCATATTCCCAACCCCTTCTGGAAGCCGATCCCAAAAATTTTCACTGAGTTTGCTTGGTCTTCTTGCCGTCCAAGATTGGATCGTACTTGCCAAGCATAAAATCCCCTGGTTGGGCTTGCCGATTTTAAAAAAAATATTCGGTAGCCCATCTCTGCCCCGACATTTTTGCCCTGGTAGCGGCAAGTTGTGGTCGAAGCTGGCCGGGAGGGTTTTCCCCTTTTCGTGGCTTAGCCCCTGATCTGGGGTCCCCCCTTTTGTGAGTACATACCAAACCTCCTTTACCACTCATCACACCTTTGCCACGATTACTGCCTATCAATCTTCCAATAACTTAATTGACTGATCCGGACCTTTGTTGCCCATCCCTGACAACCCCGAATTTCCTCCAGGTCTTAACACTTCCTCATTTCTTGGAAGTACAAAAGTATTCCTTTGTCTTTTCAAGTAAATTTGGGTCTGAATCCTCCCCTTTCTACTTCCCCTTTAGAAAAAACTTCCACATGCCCTTTCCCACTTCCCCTAAATTTTAATTGTGCCCTCTTTTTTTCAATCTTTAAGGGGTGTAAAATTTTAAAAAACCCCTCTCCACTTTCTAGCAGATGTGCCTCCACAGTACCCCCCTCCCCCCTGGAGCCCTCACGCCCTTTAAAGAAGCCCTCAATTCAGCATCCCCCCCATTGAAAGCATGGAAAATAAGTTAAAGGGGGTTTTCTCACT
Organism: Phyllomedusa bahiana; assembly: GCA_025379985.1. Classification (NCBI taxonomy): domain Eukaryota; kingdom Metazoa; phylum Chordata; class Amphibia; order Anura; family Hylidae; genus Phyllomedusa; species Phyllomedusa bahiana. Next base: position 120,801 of record JAODAL010002260.1, on the reverse strand, counting down.
AAAATTGGGTTTTTTTAAAAATCTTTTTAAAAAACAACATTTGCAAATATGTTCATTACAAATGTCCCCTGATTTTTGGGTTTTCCCTGTAAATAGAATTCTGTTGATCTTGTATCTTTTCTTAATCCTACTATGATCCTACATTTTTTCCCAATTTCACTTTTCAGGTATATTATGGCAAATTACTTACCTGCATTCTCCATATTCTAAGACTACATCTACCCCATGAGTCCTTGATGTTGAGCTTTGGACCACAACCATTACAGATGCTGGAACCCACAGTTTCCTCTCTCCATTCTTCACCAAATCTCTCCACACACAAAATGGACAAAACATTCACTGACCCTTGCCTTCAGGGGTGTATCTAATGTGTATGGACGCCCTGGTCAGCTTATTGTGAGTAAAGAAGAATCATGCAATTGAATTTTAACTGGCCAATCATTTTGTCAGCTTACTCCCCTATTTCCATCCAGAACATATGCATGCACAGCCCAGAGCATGCAGATGCCTATAGAGTACATTGGCTGACAGCTATACAACATGTATGACTAGTTTAGAGGAACCAATAAATTGGTTGGTGTGAGGATTTACTTGCCATTCAGACCTCACTGACTATTTTGCATAAAGCAAAGGCTTATGGGAAAAGAGCTGAGGAGCTCCACAGCGCACTATATTGGATGTAGTTATCCTCAGTTTACATATAGCTCGCAGGAGCCTAGCAATGAGAAAGGAATTTGAGCCAAACCAGTTAAGTCCAACTACAGACAGCTGTTTTGGGGTATTTGTCCCTCGTCAGTGCAGTGTAGAACATTCTGGTTGGCTCGGTGAGAGGTCTGAAGTTGGACTTAACTTGATGGACTTAACTGGTTGGACTTAACTGGTTTGGCTCAAATTCCTTTCGCATTGGTAGGCTCCTGTGAGCTACATGTGAACTGAGGATATCTACATCCAATCGAGTGCGCTGTGGAGCTCCTCAGCTCTTTTCCCATAAGCCTTTGCTTTATGCAAAACAGTCAGTGAGGTCTGAATGGCAAGTAAATCCTCACACCGACTCATTTATTGGTTCCTCTCCTCAAGGAGCGATTTTTCCCCTTCTTAAGCCACTCTTGCCTCTCACCCAGTCAACCAATAAGTTCTACACTGCACTGACAGGGGCAAATACCCTTATACAGCTTTCTGTAGTTGGACTTAACTGGTTTGGCTCAAGTTCCTTTATGCATGGCTAGTTTAAGCATACCTCCCAACTTTTAGACATTACAAAGAGGGACACATTAGACCACACCTTTAACCACGCCGAAATACATACTTGCAAACTTTTTCGATAGCCAAAAAATGAAAAATTTTCAGGATTGCATAGTATCCAATTATGAAATATTAAGTAAGTTGTTATATAATATTCAGTTAGGAAGCAATCAGATACTTTTCAAACCAAGATATGACATTATTGGCAAAAATCTATTTCCCAACTTAAAAAGAGGGAAGGGACATTTATAGAGCTAGGAGGGACATAGGGACAAGGGTTTAAAAAAGGGGCTGGTCCTCCAAAATAGGGACACCTGGGAGGTATGGCTTAAGTATTACACACAGTAAGTTTAAGATAAGAAATGTATTGCTAACAACAGATGCTAAAGGCTACATTTAGAGATGATCTCTGGTGGATTCAGTGCAGGATCTGTCTCCAGTCCTGAAGGGAGGTTTCTTCTCTCTATGCTAAGTGCAATGTTCTGGAGGTGACATTAGATACTTTCACCTTCATCTGCTCTGTTACTTCCTTCATTCTTCAGAGTCCGGATACAGGAGGTGAAGTATCAGCCGGTTGTAACAAGTGAAGGAGCCTGGACCTGAGAGAGGGATAGCATTCGTTATACATCTTAAAGGTACAGTAACATCTTTTTGAGACTTTGTGGTCACCGATTATGTGTCTTCAAATACATGAAACCTAAGAGCTGTTTAAAGGAAATGCTGCAGGAAGAACCAGCGAGAAATGTAGGATTAATGAGCTAAATATACTATTCACTGCTAGACACCACCCACAGCCTGAGGAAGATAGAGTGAAAGAGAAGCTGGTCGTGACTATGAAACTGAAGGAGAAAACTCCCTTAAGGCTTCCAATTTTTCTACAGTGTATACATTGCTTTATTTTTGTTTTTCATGATTCTTCTTGGTGCAATTTATGGGGTATTTTAGTCACCGAATAATGTGTTCCTGTGTTATATGTATTTATTTCATTTGATGCATTGTTCCAATTACAAATCGGGTACTTAAAGGGTTTTTGCCGCTACAAACTAAGGAATCATTAAATTATATGATTTATTGAATGGTTTGTGTAGCTCATAGAAAAAAAAAACAAAACAAAAAGCATTGTAATAGGTCCCCTTCCTCAGTAAAAATAACAAGAACCTATACTGATCTTACTACAGTCCCGGAGAGTGTCTCCCCAGTCTTCTCTTTATATGCCGTCACTTCCGCACGGGTATGTCACCACTGCAACCGCTAATTGGCTACTTGCCCTTAACTTACAACCCCATTCGAAGATGAACAGCACCAAACACTGATTCAGCCAGTCAGTGACCACAGTGGAAATGTATCCATTCGGAAGTGATGTGTTATCAGAAGACTGGGGAGACGATCTGCTGGGATTGGTGACCAGAAGAAGGTGGGTCAAAGGTTTTCTGTAATTTACTGGGGACCCAGGACCTGTTGATTTTTATTTTTTTTTTTATATTATGAGTAATATAACCCCTCAAATCCCACCAAGGACAACATCTGCAAGGAGCTTGTATTTCTTCTCTGTAGACAAAACATCATCGCACTGCCTGAACCAGCCTTCACTAACAGAAGCAGGTCTCCAGCTCGTCGGCTGAAAGGTGAGAATATTTTTTTCCTTTTTTTTTTACTATTGTGGGCGCCTCCTACCACCTACCTAAGGCCTACCTAAGAGGCACCTACTTTCATGGAGCCTGCCCATCTATCTACCTGCCTACAGGAGGCCTACCTACTTACCTGGTGCCAACCCACTTACCTACCTACATGGGCCTACCTAACCTACTTGGGGTCTACCTTCTTACCTTCATGGAGCCTACCTACGTCCCTGAGGACTACTTATCTATCTGGGGCCTACCTATTTGAGTACTACCTACCTGAGGCCTTGCCTGTTTACCTATCTGAAGCCACTGCCTACATCACTGGTGCCTTACCTGCCTACTTACTCAAAAGAAGAACTTTTTATCTGCTTGGAATCTAGTCTGTATATGTACCTTGGGTCTTACTTGCCTACCAAACTGGAGCCCTGTCTGCCTACCTACATAAGACCATGTCTGCCTCCAAACCTATTTACTTTGGGCCATTTTATCTTCCTACCTGGGATCTGGCAACCTACCTACCTGATGCCTTTCCTACAGTTGATGCTATCTAGCGGGGTCTTATCCCACGGTGAACGGCATACTTACCAGGATACTGAATTGGGGGAGGGATTTTACCTTTCTAATAGCATTGGTTGGTCTATATATTTTGGGGACTACCTGCTTTATTGAGGTCTGTCTAAAAGGGTAACATAATTAGTGTTCATGCTGGTCTAGTCAATTTAGACAGTTGTCAGCCAAATGCTTACATTAACTTTAAACTGCTTTTACTAAGAGTTTTTTTTTGATTATTCCTTATCAGCTTGGTGGAGAATGCGGGCATGTCCAGCACCCCCAGGTTCCCATGTAAGTGACTGGGACAGGTGGATCTTCAGGAGAGACTAAGCAGCTGCAGGCAAAAATTTTCTCAGTCTTTCCTTCCCTTCTTATGTGCGGGTTTTTCTTCTGGGACTCTGATTCCAAACAACACGACCAATTCTTTAATTTATTTGGCACTACTTAAGTTTTCTGTTTCATAACCTAAAAGGTGAGGTGTAGTGTGGTGGTGACTGCAATGAGGGCAGAGTGTCCTTACCTAGCAATTGATGTCTGCTCACATTTCATCTACTTATCCTTTTAGATGCTGTAGGTACAAATGCTTTAGGGACTATGATGAGTTAGTCAAACACGATCTATAAATCATATAGGCACAGATGGCATAAAGGAAGCTTATTAGTTTTGTGCTGCTCAAACCATTAAGGAGCATGGGCCCTCATTACAACCAACTATGATCAACGGGGTGTTTCCACCATAGACTAATGACATATTGCTACGATATGTCACCAGTGATATACCACCTCTGGGACCTGCACCGATCTCAGGAAAGGGCAACGAAAGTTTCAGCTCAGAACTGAAAGAAGGTCAGACGTTTGCTCAGGACTCTCCATTCTGTTCTATGGGAGTTCCCAGTACAGCCGAACACAATGCTCACCTGTACTGGGAACTCCCATAGAGGACAATGGAGAGTTATGTGCAAGTGCAAAATCTCTCCGTTCTGAGCCAAAACTTTTGGGGGTAATCATCAGATCGTTCAGATATCAGACCATACTAGGATAATTATGTATCACAAAATTTTATTGGAAATCTTCTTCAAGCTTGAAAAAGGAGGAGTTATCCTCCGAAACGTCGCTTCCGCCTGGAGGGTGAGGCCTCGTTTGTCTGACTGCCTTTGCCTCGCTACATGCTTATGCATGACAGAATTCTTCTAAAGAAACCATTATACATGGACTTTGCTGCCGCAGACGAATCTTGCTGATACAATTATGTCTTTTCGCTTTTTAAACTAGAAGATTTATAATAAAAATTTGTGACAGTAATTATCCTAGTATGGTCTGATACCTGAACTGTCTAATTTTAAGACACTATGGAGAGTGTCTAATACAGACCTATTGTATTCTGTAATGTGCAGCAAAACAAGAACATTTTAGCCAAATATACTATGTTATCATCAGATAACCTTTTCAACAACCAATAGACCTGAATTGTAAGAATTATTAAAAAAAAACTGCCTTTTTTCAGTTTATGACAATATGAAGGATATGGTGCATGATGGCATTACATTTGTTACTCACAGAGCCCATTCTTGGGTTCATTACTCTCCCCTAGTTTGTGTAGTATATGTTCATAGGGCCCGACTTCTTGGCTCTACCATAAAGTTTTTTTTTGGTTGTGGGCATTATAAATGTACTGCTTGTAAATTTGCCACATAAACTATAGAATATATTTCTTTTACCAACAATAGAAATAGCGAGTTTCATTCATTTCAACTCTAAATTTGTCGTCTGTGTGATTATGTACAATATTATGTGCAAATTAGAAAATGTTGGGCATACAGCTGACACTCTCCAAATTCGTACAAGATGACATTTGTTAGATTCTACTAAACCAACCTCCTAGAAGATCTCTATGGTCTCTAACCACTTATCGCAGGTTCATTCAGGGGATACTTTGTCCTACTCTATTACTGGGGTGGAGAGAGTGATGAAATCTTTGAGGTTTGGTGACTATTGTAGGAAGTATTTGTGTTGAGAGGCTTATTGGATCTTCCAGATGGGAACATGCATTGCACAAGGTTTGAATATAAAGTATGGTAGCATGTAGCAATATTGATACTTTTATCTTATTTCCAATGTTAGTTGTTATATTGAAGTTTTTTATATATTTGTTTTTATTATATAGTAAAAAAAAGAGGAATGTATAGCCAGCTGGTCCAGTTGTCCATAAACAATGCTGGTAGGAAGGTGCACGTACCTCGCCCCACGGAAATAGTTGCAGCAAACTGTGTTGGTCGGCACTCAATTCACACAAAAGGAATAGTAAAACCACGACTTTTATTGGAGGCTGGATAAAATCACATCACATGTGAGAAGAGGGACAAGTCCTACTGACGCGTTTTGGGCAGCAAAGTACCCTTAATCGTAGCGCATATATTATTTTTCCTGGCAATGTAATGGAAATTATCATGTATATATTGTGTGGGGTAGTTGTTAGTTTTCACACTGTAAATGAGGATCTATTATCCAAAACTTATCAGTTTAGATGCTTGAGGTCATGTTTTTTTTGTATTTTTTGAATTAATAGTTTTTATTTGAACAAATATTTGTTCCTAATTGGTTGGATGCTGGAACCTTTTTTCCTGATTGTTGTTTACATGTGTTTTTTCTATCCATTTGCTTCCAACCTCCTCACTCACATGCACGTTCGGCTCACAAATAGCTACAAGCGACCTGCACAGGTGATTTTACCTAGTGGTAAAACCCCCTTTAAAATGCTAAGAACTATTTTCGGGGGTTCAAACAAGCTAAAGGTAAACGAGAAATTTTGGAAAGTTCTTGTTGGCATTAATTTGACAGTTTCCCCGGGAACCTGTTTTTAATTTTTTTTGTTATGACACAAACAATGAATTTTTTTAAGGAAAAAAAAAATGAATTCTCATCAAGATTAAAAAAACTAAAACACTGGACTTTACCAAATAAATGCAGAATCATTTGATAATAAAAATTCATTTCCGGGGAAAAAAATGTCTCACTATTCTACATCAAAAGGGCCCAAACGTAATACAAAAGAAACAGACATTACAGACGCCCTGTGAGGGCTCCTGGCAGAGCTGGAGAAGAAGGGATGCAAGAGATTTATAAAGAAACTGAGTGTCCGGAAAGTAAGAGAGGAATACAGCAATATCCCAATAGATGATCTGAGGGGGAAAGATCCGGAACACATTGCAGGTCTAATCCATGAATACTACAGAATGCCTAGCGCAGGTAAACCTGGCTGTCCTATGGACTAAATGAGAGGAAATCAAAACCCCACGGGCCTGGGGGAAAGGTAAAAGTGATCACCTGAACTTGTATTTATATGAGGAAATAGAATCACAAAACCCAAAAACCCCAATCCAAAATCGAGCATCTCCTCCCCCCCTTAATCTTCAGGGACCAACCGTCCCTTTAGTAGTTTGATAGTCAAAAGAACCAAACCTACGTATAATCGAAAGGGAACCAAACCAACCCCAAAGATACAGTAACAGAACTAAACTTTTCCAACTAAAATATTATTATTATTATTATTATATTTTATTATTATTTTTTTATTTTAGAGCCTGTACATTAAAGGGATTTTAAAAACATAAAAATTTTTTAAACAAAAAACAAGGGAAACGAAAAAGACATCTGAAAAAGAGAGGAAAGAGACCCCGCCCGCAGGGGTTACAATCTACAAGGAGATTAAACCCAAACTTGCTGATAATACAGAAACAGAAACCAACTTACGTCAAACGGATCCCCCGCAACACTCATCCCGGGTCGCGGGTGCATCCGTCCCCCTGCCCATGTCGTCGCGGGCGCGCTCATTCCTCTCCCGTTCCCCCGGGACTTCCCCGGGCGCGCTGCTGAGCAGTTTCCCTGTCCCGCGCCGCGCGGGGGCCCCCCCCGCTCCCTGGGATCACGCGCACCGGGCGTTTTTAATTTAAAGGGTCAGCGCACCGTAATTGGCTTTGCGGGTTCTGCCCCATTTAACCTGCCTCTTCACTACCCTCGGATCTTATGCCCTTTTTACAAAAGAAAAGCTTTCCTGAAGCCTTGGGTTTTGATTTTAAAGTGTACCGTATTTTTTGCCTCCGTCTCTTTCCACGAATCTTGCCCCTGACCCCACCTTCCCCCCTGTCCACGACCACAAAAAATTGCCGCCTGTCCTGACCTTCCCCCTGCTCCCCTACCTGCCTTTTGATTTTTTTACCACGCTACACCTCGGCGCCTCCGCAAAACAAGCCGCAGGGGTACACCTGGGAGACCCCGCCGCACAAGCCACCCGCTTTGGGGGGCTCTGGGGAAAAATGGGACCTACTTAAATTCTGCTCCCGGGGGTACATACTCACACTTTTCTGGGTCCAGATCCAACCTCCAACCGGACCTTTCGCATAGTTATGAAAACAGAAGCAAGCTTACTGCATAGAAGGGTAATAGAACTGAATTTTAAAGCATTTAAAGGGAATAGAACCCCAAGCTTACTACATAAATAAGGTTACAAAACCAAGCTTACTAAATAGACATGATATCAAAACGAAGCTTACTGCGAGTACAATTAAACTAAATTTCCCAACAGTGATAGTTCGAGATAAAAGCAGTTGAGGCAAGATGCTTATTTTTTTTAGGAGGGGGCCCAAAAAACATCTTGATCTCAATCTACTATACAGAAAAACTTGTGAAACCAAAACAAGTAACTTTATTACCATCTGTGTCATCTAAGTAGGTAGAAATGTGACAGTCACATAATTCTCCAGGGGGCATAGTATACAGTCACTAGCCTCAACTCAGGGAGCAACACTCTGCCGCTTAGCACTGTGACTACTGCCTCCCTGGCACAGGGGAAAGAAAATATCATTATGTTAACTTTTTAAAACTTTGTACAAGAGGTTGCAGGGGAACTGCCAGAATGGGCCCCAAATGATTTGTTTATCGAGAGCTATCTGTCCCAAAGGGAACACCCAAAAAATTTTTGCCCCTCTTATATTCCATAACAACCCAAACTTTATGCCTCATCAAATAATGCCCGCTTTTGTTATGTCGCTAAATGTGTTCCCTTTGTGTTTATCGCTGCACCTCTCAATAATATCAGCCCAGCCCTCTCCATGTACAGAGTCTCTTTATCACTTATCTAATTCTTTACAACATAAATTTATAGGGTAATGTGATTTCAAGGTTTTTTTCTTCCAAGGAAATGCAGGACATGGACTTGGCACAGCAGAGTTTACAGGTAAGAGGATTAAAGTCAAATATGTTCTGATTTAGGAGGGGGAGGAGGGAAAAAAGCCTCATAAATGGAGAAAGGCATTTTTCTCTGAAAATATATTTTTTTAGAATTATTTTTAACTAGAGATGGGGAAAATTTTCTCAAAAAATTTGATTTTCCCGAATATTCAACTAAAACGGTTCGACCCAATTTTTAAATTTTCGGGGGAATGGCATTACAAAAAAAAAAACCTATTTCCTGGCGCGAGAGCCTTAAATTTTTCTTAAACATATGCCATGCCAAATATAACAAGACCCCGGGTTTCGTTCCATACAAAGCTGGGTTTTTTTAGTATACAAGCACATGACACCGCTGGTCTTGAACGCTTCACCTTTATTCCCTTTGCAGTTACAGGCAAAACGACCAAAAAACTAAGTGGGGGAAAGCAGCCTGACAGAGCCAGCAGCACCAGGTGGAAAGAACCGAGCTGGGGGGTAAGACCACAATAGCGCAAAGAACCCCCCAAAAATATTTCCGGACCGGGACAAGTCCAGCACAGTAAGGGCTCACAGCAGGGTCACCCCAAAGGGCCACACTTCCAGTGTCATCTAGCAGCCGTGTGGGTTTACCACCAAGCCAATTTTCCTCAATGGTTTTTACTAGGGGCTCCCTTTCTACCAGTGACCTTTTACAACCCCGCCAAGAGTCATGGGTTTTTCAACACAACTCTTAGTTGGCTTGACCAGGGGCAGGGGAGGGAAACCCCACCGTCCCCTTCACCCACCCCAGGTCCTTTTTCTTCCCACAGCCAGAGAACAAAATATTCGGGCCCCCTGCCCAATACATGAGGACAAATATTTAGGGAATGGACACAAAGAGTGGGAAGACATCCCCCTTTTTTGCAGAGCGGACAAGTATAATGAGGAAGGTGCTTTGGGGGGGGATTTGCGACGTCAGCTCTGACAGCACACCCTTTAGGAGGGCGGCGTGACAAGCAAAGACTAATCGATGTAGCCGATCGCACTTGGGAGCCGTGTGAAGCAAGCAAGGCTAGGACAAGGTATTCTGGTGCCCTAGTTAACAGGGCATAAAGTGCCCCCCAAATGGAAAATTCAGCCCACTCCATGCTTCCTTGCACCCCTTTACTGCCTGGGATGAAGTGGCGCCCTAAGTGGTCTCCTAACTTCAACAACCCATCGTCCCGGCCCCGGTAGCAAGGGCTTCGTCATCATCATCGGAGAAGAGAGCGGCAGCATGCATGTTAGGCAGTGGCGTAGCCGGCAAGTCAGTAGTGTGGCCGGGAGTCAGCAGGGTGGAGCATGCAGGTCGGGAGCCAAATGTCCATGATTTAGACCACCCATTTTGCAGTTCCCAGAAAGTAGCGGTACAGGGGTTCACCGAGGCCGCGGCGGTAATAGTGGTAAAATCACCTACTCGGCGGTGAGGCAGTTTTTTGGCAAGACACCAGAGGAGGCGAACATGGCTATATGTAGAATCTGTTGGCGAAAATAAAGCTTGACCAAGGGAAATAATCTGGCACCCACGGCCCTGCCCTCAACATCATGCATTGTCACCATACGTTTCCAGGTGTGGTCCATCCTTTCGCAACAGCAGCAGCAACCAGTGGCACGCCTCCCATTTTACGCAGTCAAAGCTTCACCACCCCCTGCCGAAGACCCAAACCCCCTATCTTTTACACATCTACCATCCAGATACACCTGCTCCCCAGGCACCATGATGCCAGGGGTCGTTCACCGAGACGACTGCCAAGAAACAGCAGTAATGCGCCCAGCCATCCCAAGGTTCAGAGCTGACCGTGCTCCTTCCAAGTTGGGGGTACTGCTATCCATCCTTTCCAAGTGGTGGACTCTACACCATTCAGAAACTGGCCAGAGACTTTGCATGCACTTTTTGCCCATTTCCGACACCCCAAGTATACCCTCCTTGAGCTGAACAAATAGAGCAAAATAAAGAACAAGAAAAACAAGAGAAATCTAAAAGAACAGAGCAAAACAGGGAGAAATCTATTAACAGAGAAAAACAGAGAGAAATCTATGAACAAAACAAACCAGAGAGAAATCTATGAACAAAAAAAACCAGAGAGAAATCTATGAACAGAGCAAAACAAAGAAAAAGCTATGAACAGAGCAAAACAGAGAAATCTATGCACAGATCAAAACAGGGAGAAATCTTTGAACAGAGCAAAACAGAGATAAATTATGAATCAAGAAACCATAATGATTCCTGAATGATCCCAATTTTACAGATACTCCCACTTGGTAATTTTTATTTCATCCACTCTAGCGTGACCATGCCGTTTGATCAGCTCTTTCAGAGGCCAATAATTTGTCAGTCCCAGACTCAGGATGACACGCATTTCACTGCTTCATGCCTGAACAGTATTGCAAAATCTGTCGTCAGGGACTTGTAGACGTGCGACTAATATCTCACAGCCACATGATCCTGGGACAATGGCAGGGCCAGTGAAGGAATTGCAAAGAAGAGGCAGAGGAGTATCGAGAGAGAGTGAATCAACGGACAGCAAGTTAAGGATGGATTGAAGGTGAGCAATCTAGATGGGAACCACAGAGAAAAAAAAAAAAAAAAAAAAACAAAAAAAAAAATAAAAAAAGAACAAAAAAAAAAAAAAAAAAAAAACAAAAAAAAAAAAAAGTAAAAAAAAAAAAAAAACAAAAAAAATAAAAAAAAAAACAACAAAAAAAAAAAAAGAACACAACAAAAAGAAAAATAGAAAAAAAAAAAGAAAAGGAAAGAAAAAAAAAAAAGGAAAAAAAAAAAAAAAAAAAAAAAAGAAGTAAAAAAAAAAAAAAGAAAATAAAAAAAAATAAAAAAAAAAAATAAAAAAAAAAAAAAAAGAACAAAAAAAAAAAAAAAAAAAATAAAAAAAAAAAAAAATATAATATAAAAAAAAAACAAAGAAATAAAAAAATAAAACAAAAATTGAAAAAAGAAAAAAAAAAAAAAAAAAAAAAAAAAGAAAATCAAATAGAAAAAAAAAATAAAAAAAAAAAAAAAAAAAAAAAAAAAAAAAAAAGAAATAAAAAAAAAGAGACAAGAAAAAAAAAAAAGAAAAAAAAAAATAAATTAAAAATAATAAATAAATACACATAAAAAAGAAAAAAAAAAAGAAAAAAAAGTAAGGAAACAAAAAAAAAAAAACAAAAAAAATAAAAGAAAAAAAAAAAATGGGGGGGGAAAAAAAATAAAAAAAAAAAAAAAAATAAGAAAATAAAGGAAAATAAAAAAAAAAAAAAAAAAAAAAAAAAAAAAAAAAAAAAAAAAAAAAAAAATAAAAAAGGAAAAAAAAAAAAAAAAAAAGAAAAAATAAAAAAAAAAAAAAGAGAAAAAAATAGAAAACAATTAAAATGAAATGTTGCATATTTGTATGCATAATACGAGCATGGGCAAGCTTTTTCACTTTCAAGATGAAAAGAAACGATTGGGAGATATATTTTTCAGGTGTGGCCCCACCCCCAAGGTCTAAGTTTTATGTGTTTTTTTAAAGGCCAGATGGGAGTTCAATTATCCCTAAGGTAAAGCGACTTGTGATCAGATGAGAGAGTCAGCCATTGTAATGATACAGATATCTATTTCACCATCATCCATCCTCCCCATCTGACCGCGGTCCTCACCTCACGTACCACTCCACAACTCGTGGAGTTTGGGTTGTAAGAAGCATACCACTCACCTGCAGCACCTATCTGGATTTGTTGAGTCTGATGAATTAGTGGATTTTCTACCAGACTGGAAGAGTGCAGGACAGCCTGGAGTAGAGAATAGAAGACGAAAAATGTCCAACCCACCGTGCATATACTAGTGAATGAGTAGAAACTCCAAGTCACTTGTGCATGATGCTTGCGCATCTGATTTGCCTGGAAGACAGCAAAATCACCATTCGGCAAATATGACTTCTCTCTCCACCAATCTTAACCTTCGCTACGTGTCAATAATGGACCTTATTCACAGCCAAAAAGACCAACTCAATACCTATAGACACATCCTATGTAGTCATTGGCTCTGCTATCTGCACCATTGTCCACCCTCTATCAGGTCTTACCGGTTCCTCAGTGCTCATTACCACTGCCATGCTGATTTTGGGTATGGGGCTAGGACATACCAGCAACCTGAGTCTGGATTTTGATGAGCACTTTACTTCAGCCCCTAGTGAATTGTACCTACCAGTAGCACAACTAAACGACCCTGACCATTGATCTTCCTTACCGCCTCACTACTATTCTAATGCTCCTCACCCGCCTGATTCCACACAACTCTGCCAGCTGCTCTTCACCACCCTCCATCTTTACCAGAATTATGACACCCACCTACCCACTATTCAACAGCCAGTTATGTAGCCTTCTGATGCTCTTCCACCTTTCACCACCAGGTCATCCTCACTTGCTCTCTGTCATCACGCAGCAATTGACACCATGTCACCTCTGGCTTGATTTGCTTTCTCCACCCCCTCCTCATAATGTCACCTACTGCCCGCCGACTCAAAATTATGACATTGTGCCACTCTCTGGCCTATGCACTGCTCCACCTCCACACTGTTAATTTGCCAATCTGTGCCTAAATCATCACCGCCACCTCCTCATCTGTCATTTCCACTCTGTGGCCTACTCATGCTGCTGCCAACCACCACTCTCTCAGTCACCACCTGTAATACCTAATCTGTTTCCACCCTAAACCACTATAAACGTTGCCACTATGGTTGGTTTCTCTTTCTTTAATCTATCAGAAAATGAAAAGTCAAACACAACTAATTATATCTTCAAGAACCATAATGCTATATAATGGTCCTTGTCTTCATCAAGATTTCTGATGTGTATTTGAGCCAAAAACAGAGTGATACAAAACACAGAACACATCAAAATTCCATTTACTTATATTTTGGATCAACTCGCTTCTTATATGGCTTTAGTAATGATGAGTATTGACCAACGAAAGCAGCCACTTAAAATCAAACAAACATGGCAAAAGATTGCCGTCAATCATAAATTACTAAGGACAAACCTCTCCACTCTTTGAGGGGGGGTCAACATGTCTCAATAGCAATATCCCAAAGACTGAATACACAAACACTGATTTGACACAGAATTCTCCACAAAAAGGGAATAAATTACTCTTGGCCACAAATAAAGACCCCCAAGGGCCTAATTGATGATTCACGTTATTGGCAGAATATGCACACGCTGTATTCACTCCAACACAAAAAGAGAAAAATTAACCCCTTGATATTACCCCTTATTGACCCTGTTTATGATAACGTCCCCAGCGCTATAGGCGTTTGCAGGATCGCTCCGCGACCCCCCCCCCCACACACACAGCCGGTGGGTGTTAGCGGCTATTCGCCGCGAACACCCGCCCGTACAGCCAAAGGGGGGGCAGCGCTCCCGCCCGCCTGTTTACCAATCAGACACCGCACAAAGATGGCCGCGGCGTCTGAAATGAATGGCAATCTGTGCCCCACACCATCTGAGGGAGATCGCCCCGTCGCATCATATCAATGAATCTGACCACCCGACATGCAGTGGGACCTTGGGAATGCACCGTGTCACATCCATGTCCTGGATTTCGCACGACTTCCGTCCCAGACGGAAGTGGGGAAAACCCAATCTTGTAACACTAATGCATTGCCTATGCAATCGTAGACTTGAAATGACATTGTGCCACTATAGAATTAAAGCTAGTTGCAAGTACCAAAGGAGGCCCAATGTTAAAGTAAAAAAATAAATAAATAAATTATTACAGTAAAAAAAAAAATTATAAAAAGATCAAATCACTCCCTTTCCCAATTTTTACAAAAAAAACAATAAAATAATAAAAAAGTTACACATAATTTATATCCCGCGTCCGAAAAAAGCCGATCTATAAAAAGATAACATAATTTTATCCCGTACCTGAACACCGTAGAAACAAAAAATCAAAATGCAAAATTGCGTTTTTTTTGATCATTTATGTCACTAAAAAAATGGAATAAAAGTGAAAAAAATCGCCTCCATTCCAAGCTGCGAGACCCCCCCCCCCCCCCACCCCCCCCCCGCGATAAAATCACACCTTCATCTGCAAAAAATGCCCGCCTCTCTGACATCCCGTAGTGTTAGCACACAAAAAAGTTTTGTTGGCATAAACTGGCGCCGCAGCCAAAATTTAAAAATAGAAATAGTTTGGATTTTTTACGTACCAAAACAAAACGAAACCCACATGTTTGTATTGCTGATCCTAATCAACCTGTAAAACAGAAAACCCATTTTTTTTGACGAAGATTTGAACGCCAGTAAAAGAAAAAACCCTGCAAAACATGGCGAAATACGTATTTTCTCAATTTTCCCACTTGATTTTTTTTGCGTTTCCCTGTATATTCTATATATAAGTGAAATCACCATTAAGTACGATCTGTTCCGCAAAATAAAAACTCCTCAATAGTGTAGTGGAAAAATAAAAATTATGGCTCTGGAAAACTGAGGAGGAAAAACTAACGTTCAACAAAAAAAAACGCCGTCCGTTATGGGTTAAATCCCAACAAAATGAACATAAATTTAAATTATATAGATTAAAAAAAACAACATTCTATTTACCCATATACAACACTAACACTTTAAATCACAGATATGAAATTCCTCTACTGAAAGAACAAGTGAGATTGCAATTATATGGGCAAATTAAACCCACCCTGACACCCAGAAAAGACCCCACAAACTAAATAAAATATAACGACTGGTACATTATATTTAGCAACTGAGTCCCTGATAGAAACACTTCTTTCAAATAATTGTATGCAGCAGCAATACAGAACGCTGTGAGCACACAACTTCTGTTCTTACTCCCCTCCCTAACGCTGAGAAAAGCAATTTGCTTTATAATAAGAGCTAAGACTACAACGAAGAAATGTGAGGAATAGTGTCCCCTCCTTACTATAGGCTGTGACGTGTACAGAATCCCGCCTCTCTGATTTGCTTCATCTCTGCACATGTCTTTTAGCTACTCCTTTCTTCCCCCAGAGTTTCTCTGCCCCATATAACGCCAATGTTGCTCGCCATTTTAACAATAAAAAGCACCTTGTTCCCGCGAATAATCCCTAAACTTGGCTCGTGAGAACCGAAGTATTCCTGAAATTCTAAATACGAATTCCACTTCATTAGTACGTTCGCTCATCTCTATCTGGTCATGCAGGTTTGGCTCATGCGCGTACAGACAGATATCAATGTCCATGAACAAAAATTGTGGTTCAAATAATATGTCTTCCACACATGTAACTGTGGATCATGCAAATTTGGGTCTCAACTTGGCCCAGGACAGATAGTCCTTTTTACGATCAACTAAAATGGTTTCAAAGACTCCTTCGTCCGCACAGTTATTCCTTGGGTCAACAGTTTTGAGATGCATGCTGTGGTACAGGACAGATAAAGTCCAATGTCCCGAAAAACGAAAATATGTTCAAGACTCCTTTCTTTAAACAAACTCTTTAAAGTTGAGCATTAACAATCTTCACAATACAAGTCAATAGATTAATACAATAACAGTGTCCAAAGACACCAAACAGCTAAATAAAACAACCATCGTGATAATAAACACTATCAAATAAAACAAACTCCATCTATATCTGCTGTTAGAGAGTTAACTAGAAATTAATATAAATCATTACTAGCACATACTGAAGATTACTACAAGTCCAGTGTGATTTCTTTCTTATTTCAATAAATGGATTCAATCAGTCCCTAATTTCACAAGCGCATTCACTTAATTCCCTAATTACTTCGGATATATAGGTGCTACAGTCTCTTCCATTTAAATGCAATGGCTGAGTTCTACTGCCATGAAGGTGGAATATAATATGTGCTAAGAAGATGGTAGCTCTCTAACCCTAAGTCCTAAAACCGCAAGTCAGGATTACAGTGAATGAGCGGTCCGGGACATCAAACACAAGAGAAACCGACTCCAAATTTTTTTGAATAACTGGCACCCCACCAACGTTAAACAAGTACCTTGTCTGCTCAACCTTTGCACCAGAGCTATCACAATGCAGCAAAACAAGGAACCGTGCAGGTTGTACACGTAAGTTATTCAAAATGCCGTAAAACAGACGAGAAACTATAGCCTACAACAATTCTACAAGCAGTGCAGCAAGCCGGTTGGATCGGTAGTGCCAGAAGTTTGCTCAGGTGAATACAGAGCTTGTACGGCTGTAGTCGCAAGTAGTTCAGTACGGATCAGACCGGTTATAGCTTATGCCAGAGGTTTTCCAGTAATGTACAGATCCGTTATAGCTGTAGTGCGCAGAGTTTTCATTGATAAAGCAGAGCTGTTACGTGTAGTTCGCAGAGTTGTTCACAATTACTGTGCCTTAGCTGTAGGTGCTAAATTCTCCAGTAATGTAGCAAGCGGGTTACGCGATGCGCAGAGTTTTCATTATGTTAGCAACTTTTACGGCTGTAAGTGCGCAGAGTGCACATGTGATTACAACCGGTTGTAGCTTAGTGCGTAAATTGCTCATGTATTACAGAGCATTTTGGCTCTATGCACAAGGTTAATCATGATGTAGCAAGAGCTTGTGGGCTGTAGTCACAAGTTTACTCAGTAAAGTAGCAACCGTATAGGCTGTATGCTAAGTTGATCAGGTATGTAGCATAGCCGTTTGGCTGTAGTGCACAGAGGTTCCTCAGTACTGTAGCGAGCCGGTTATAGCTGTAGTCGAAGAGGTCCTCAGTGATGTACAGAGCCGTTATAGGCTGATAGTGCGCAGAGTAACTTCAGTGATTAGTAGAGCCGTTGTAGGCTGTGTGCGTAGAATTCCTCAGTGAATAGCCAGAGACGTAGTGGCTCTAGTGCACAGAGGTTACTCGGTGATTAAGAAGCCGTTGTAGCTGTAGTGCCAAGGTTTTCTCAGGTGATGTAGCAAGATGTTGGCGTATGCCCAAGAGGCTCAGGTGATTAGCAGAGCTGTTACGGCTTAAGTGCACAAGTTGCTCAGATGTAGCAACTGTTACGGTCAGTAGTGCACAAGTGCTCATGATGTAGCATAGCCGTTTGTGCTTCGTGCACAAGGTTACTCAGTGATGTAGCGAGCTTTATAGGCTGGTATGCGCAAGTAATGCTCAGTGATTAGTAGACGGTTTCGGCTGTAGGCCGCAAATTTGCTCAGGTGATTCGTAGACCATTGAAGCTATGTCACAGATTATATCATTGATGTAGCAGGGCTGGTTACGCTTAGTGCCAAGGAGGTTGTTTCAGGCAATGGTACAGAGCCGTTATAGCTGGTAGTGCGCAGAGTTGTTCAGTGATGTATCAAGCCGGATATAGGCTGTAGTGCTCAGAGTGCACAGGTGATGTAACAGAGCCGTAATAGCTTATACGCAGAGTTGCTCAGGTGATGAGTAGAGCCGCTATAGGCTGTGAGTGCAACAGAGATTGCTCAAGGTGATGTACAAGCTGGTCGCTTAGTGCCACAGAGTTTCTCAGTGATGTAGCAAGCGTTACGCTGTAGTGGCACAGAGGCTTGCTCAGGTGGATTAGCAACCCTTTTTGTGGCTGTCGAGCACGAGAGGTTACTCAGTGATGTAGCAGACTGGTTATAGGCTCTAGTGCGCAGAGGATCTCAGTGATTGTAGTAGAGCCTTGTCAAGGCTGAATCCAGAATGTTTCATGTATGTAGCAACCTATACGTAGTGCGCATAGGAAGCTCAGTGATGTAGCCTGTTAGGGCTGTATGCCATATGTTGCGCTCAGTGATGTACAAGCTGTTAAGGGCTGTATGCGCAAGGTTGCTCAGGTGACGGTAGCAGGCTGTTACGGGCTGTAGTGCGCAGCGTTGTTCAGTGATTACAGAGCTTTTATGGCTGTAAGCGCAGAGGTAGCACAGTGACGTAGTCAGCAGGTTACGGCTGAAAGTGCGCAAGTTGTTCGTGATGTACAGAGCCGGTTATAGGCTGAGTGCGCAGAGTTGCTCAGTGATGTAGTAGAGCCTTTGCAGCTGAATGCGCAAGTTGTTCATTGATTACAAGCTGTACACTGTATGCCAGAGGTTGCACAAGATTAAGAAGAGCCGTTTGTGGGCTGTCGGGCACAAGTTACTCAGTGATGTAGCAAGCCGATTATAGGCTTGTAGTGCACAGAGTTGCCCAGGAATGTAGCAACTGGTTATGGCTGTATGCGCAAGTTGCTCTATGTATAAGCCGTTATAGGCTGTATCACAAGTGAGAGTTCTCAGGATGTACAGAGCAGTTGCAAGCTGTATGCACAGAGTTGTTCAGTGACGTATCAGAGCCGGTTACGCTGTAGTGCCAGAGTCTCAGGTGATGTAGTAGATCCGTTAAGGCAGTAATCGCAGACGTTGCTCAGTGATAGCAGAGCTTGGTTACGGCTGTAGTGCGCAGAGTTTTCAGCAATGTAACAAGCCATTATAGCTGTATGCCCAGAGGTGCTCAGTGATGTAGAAAGCTGGTTATAGGCTGTAATGTGCAGATTTCTCAGTGATGTAGCAAGCTGGTTACGGGCTGTAGTGCGCAAGTTTCTCCAGTTGATGTAGCAAGCCTTAATAGCTGTAAAGCACAGAGGTTTACTCAAGTTAATATAGCAGAGCTGGTTGCAGCTGTATCGCAAGTTCTCATGAGGAGCAAGCCAGTTATAGGCGTAATCGCAAGTTTTCAGGCTATGTAGCAGGCTGTTATGTCTGATATTGGCATATTACACAGGTGATATAGCAGTGCTGGTTATAGCTGTAATGCGCAGAGGTTTTCAGATGATTAGTAGCTGAGCTGTTACTGCTTATGCCAGAGGTTCCTCCAGTATGTAGCAAGCCGTTTTTGGGCCTATATGCACAGAGGTTCCCAGTATTGTAGCAAGCTGATGCAACTGTATGCCGCTGCTCTATATACAAAGATAATCGAAGTGTGGAGAAGGAATTGCCACTGCACATACTATCCCAAACAGTCCCTGATATCCTGCTATTGCTCTGCGACTCATGGCCTGTTCATTTGCAGTAAGAGAAGCTTGAGAAGCTGCACAAGGCCTCTATCTGTATCTCTTAGGATTTGATTGTAATGGCCTTTTGCTCATTCTTCATTCCCTGAATCAAGAGAGCAGACTGGTGTCCCCAAAATGACTGGTATGTGGGCGTATTGAACAGATTAGGACGGCTGTCAGAGAGCTCCAGGAATGTGTCTAGCTACAGTGCATCCAGCCACGCCCCCAGAAGACTACTTTCTTTCTGCACTTTTAATCTGTGGTCATGCAGTTTTCGTCATGCAGCGGTACAGGACATGGAGAGTCAATGTCCAGTTCACAAAAATGGTGGTTCAAAGACTTCTTTCTTCCATCACTTTTTATTTTGAGGTTCCATCAAGGGCATATTTGCTGGTTTTGGGGCATGCCACTGTAAAAGAAACCAATAGTGAAGATCTTATTGTAAAAAAGCTTATTTCCCACGCTTCAAAACCATCAAAATGAACAACGGTTACTGGGTGTCCACCCTCCTTGATCCATGTTCCAAATCAAAAGTCAACGATTTCCTTCAACCCACTTGACAGTAGAATGCAGGAATTTGACACAGGCCTCGTTGACTAACTGGAGACATCTGTTGCATCTTCTTCACCTTCTAATGTCACAGTGAAACAACGTCAGCAATGTGCCAGCAGTAGAATGGGAATTAGCCGTAGCAGCAGTAGCAACATTGGCAATTTTTTTTTTTTTTTTTTAAATAGTCAATTTCTTCTTGCAAATTTTTATTCTGAGGGTCCATAAGGACATTTTTTGGAGATTTTGGGGTCAGGCTACTTTAAAATGGATGCCAGGGGTGGCAATAGGGCACTATTCCTGCCAGGGGCCGGAATCAAAAAAGTGCCCGGTGATATGCTAAAAATAGGAAGTAGTAATGGGTGCGGGCCCCATTTGATTTACCTGCATGTGACCATGAAACCATTAACAGATGACTGATGGCAGCCCTGGCTCTCACCGTTAGGGGCAATCGGGAGAGCTTCAAATTTCTAAAAAAAAAAAGATTTTGAAAAAGGTAATTTCTTTAAGGTTATGTAGTGTCAAAAAGGGCTCCAGGGCTGGACACAAATAGCAAAATTTGAGGCTTAAAAACTTCTGGGGCAGGAGTCACTATAGCGTTACATCATCTAATCTCCAGTGGAGTCTGTCCCTAATCTCTGAAGAAGGATTTGGAGGAAAAATGAAACCAATTAATTAATTGGCCGCATCCCTCTCAGAAGCCAGGAGGGCAAATGTCTTCTCAACTAAGAAGTGTTTTTGGGATGATTAGGAAATTATTACTTATGGGGTGTTCAAAGGATTTAACACATCTACAAGTGAAAAAAATAACTTTTAAACTGCAGGGAGGGGTGTATGATATATTTTATAATGATTTAAAAAAAAAGCAAAATGAATAAAATGTAAAACTATAAATAAAACTTCCGTAAATAAATTCCGTACACGAATGTCAGTTCCCAAAAAAATATACTAACTGACAGTCACTGTAAAATTTGCCTAGTGCTATGAATTAGATTAAAAAAATAAATAAATAAATCAATGCCCAATTCAGAAAACTCTAGTTTGAAATAATAATGTTTGCTGGTTTGGTGGTCAGGTCACTGTGAAAGACACCAATAGTAAAGGTCGTATTGAAAAAAAGTTTATTTCACATACTGATTTCAAATTTCACATGCCTCAAGGCTATCAAATTGAACAGCGGTGTCCACCCTCCTTGATCCACATTCCAATTTAAAAGTCAACAATTTCCTTCAACCCACTTGACAGTAGAATGCAGGAATTTGACACAAGCCTCGTTGACCAACTGGGGACCTCTGTTGTGTCTTCTTCACCTTCTAATGTCACGGTGGAACAACATCAGCAACGTGCCAGCAGTAGAATGGCAAGCAGCCGTATCAGCAGCAGCAGATGCAAGATTGTACAAATAGTTTTTTTTTTAAATAGTCAATGTCTTTTTTGCGAATTTTTATTCTGAGGGTCCATAGGGGTATTTTTTGGTGGTTTGGGGGTCAGGCTACTTTAAAATGGATGCCAGGGGTGGCAATAGGGCAGTATTCCTGCCAGAGTCCGGAATCAAAAAGGTGCCCAGTGATATGCTGAAAATAGGAAGTAGTAATGGGTGCGCACCCCATTTGATTTAGCTGCATGTGGCCATAAGACGGTTAAAAGAAGGCCCTGGCTCTTACAGCACACACTCTAACTATAGCCCTCCGAGCTTAACCTCCACGTTCCCCATTGGGATGTTCTTGCTGCCACCAGCACCGCATATATGACAAGTTGTTGGTCAATGGTGCAAAAAGTGATAGGGGTCTCCTGACAGTTCCCATGTGCCATTTCTAATACCGGTGTCTTGTTTTGTGTGAAAGGGGCCCCATAGCAGCTGCTATCGCTGTACCTGCTGTGGCCACGCCATCCTCATCTTTTCAGTTAGCCATTGAACGGAATGATTTATTTTAGCCTGTGAATTTTTTTCTGTGACTTTTCTAGCCTAATTGTCTTGTCTAAGATGTACCTCGTATCCAGTTCACTGTTGTGGATGGCAATTCCAGCTTCTCCTCACCTGTTTGGGTGTAAAAATGAACCTGATGTTCCTCTCCCATAGATTTTAATGGGAATCGGTGATTAATCATTATCGACTATCGACTATCGTTATGATAATTCCAGATATTGAGTATCAACGCAATAACGATAATTGACATAATCGCTCATCACTACTTCTCTGCTGAGCCCCATCCACCTTTTGGCCTAACAGTCTCAGTGATCACAATTGTTGGTAGCATACCCATTGTACATTTTGCAGCTGTGGGTGTCTAGAAACAATTCCAAAAATTAGCCAAGAGGTTAAAAGAAGCATTGGGGGGCAGGGCCATACAAATTGAGGTGCAAGTTTGCAAATATCCTCTAAGTGGGGCAAGCTCTCATCCAGGAACAGAAATAACGTAATTAAACAAACACAAAATGCCGCCTTTAGTTTTTCTCTGTATATGTATCATCTCTGTATTTCTTTTCTATCACCACAGATAAGGTCTCCTTTATAGACCGGCACCAATCAGAACTAATGACCAGGATTATAGATGTAGATCCAGTTGTGTGTGATCTCCAGGACCTGCTGACTCCGGATCAGTACAAAGATGTGATAGAAAAGCCAACATCCCAGGAGAAGATGAGAGAACTGTGTGATGTTATCAGACACTGGGAGGATTTGGAGAAGTATAAGGCTTATCAAGCTCTAAGAAAACACAACAGAGAAATCATCAGAGATTTGGAGAAAGAGGACAAGAAAATAAATGCTCAGTCACCAATTGGGGGTAAGTCAAGCTTTATTTCACACAGCACATCTGGAATTTTCTTTTACCAGTTTTTCCTTTATTCTTTTTTTATACAATACTTTATAACATAGAAATATTTAACACATTTTTCACACTATAGGGCAGCCTTATATTATAGCAGCATATGGAAGCTCCGGCTGTTGTAACAAAATCATTTTCCTTCGTGAAGTGGAAGGTGGTATTAAGGGAGCAGGACATTGTAGTTCACGGTGCCTTGGGAAAGTATTCAGCCCCCTTGAACTTTTCAACCTTTTGCCACATTTCAGGCTTCAAACATAAAGATATAAAATTTTAATTTGTTGGTAAAGAATCAACAAGTGGGACACAATTGTGAAGTGGAAAGAAATGTATTGGATATTTTAAACTTTTGTTAAAAATAAAAAACTGAAAAGTAGGGTGTGCATTATAATATGGCTCCCTTAAGTTAATCCTATGTAGCGCCACCTTTTGCTATGATTACAGCTGCAAGTCGCTTGGAGTAGGTCACTATAAGTTTTGCAAATCGAGAGACTGAAATTCTTGCCCATTCTTCCTTGGCACAGAGGGGGCTCAGTGAGGTCGGATGGGGAACGTTTGTGAACAGCAGTTTTCAGCTCCTTCCAAAGATTCTCGATTGGATTCAGGTCTGGACTTTGACTTGGCCATTCTAACACCTGGATGCATTTATTTGTGAACCTTCCATTGTAGATTTTGCTTTATGTTTGGGATCATTGTCTTGTTGGCTCCAAATTGGTGGACCGTGTGCAGTGATGTGTACAGTAGGTACGGAAAGTTTTCAGACCCCTTTAACTTTTACACTCTTTGTTTCAGTGCAGCTACTTGGTAAGATCCAAAAAGTTTATTTTTTTGCTCATTATTGTACACTCTGCCCCCGCCATCTTGAAAAGAAAAAAACAGAAATGTGGATATTTTTGCAAATTTATTAACCAAGAAAAACTGAAATATCACATGGTCATAAGTATTCAGAACCTTTGCTGTGACACTCATATTTAACTCACATGCTGTCCATTTCATTCTGATCCTCCTTGAGATGGTTCTACTCCTGAATTGGAGTCCAGCTGTGTTTAATTAAACTGATTGGACTTGATTAGGAAAGGCACACACCTGTCTATAGAAGACCACACATCTCACAGTACATGTCAGAGCACATAAGAATCATGTGGTCTAAAGAACTGCCCAAGGACCTCAGAGACAGAATTGTGGCAAGGCACAGATCTGGCCAAGGTTACAAAAGAATTTCTGCAGCACTCAAGTTTCCTATGAGCACAGTGGCTTCCATTATCCTTAAATGGAAGACGTTTGGGACGATCACAATTCTTCCTCGTCCAGCCAAATTAAGCAGTCATGGGAGAAGAGCCTTGGTGAGAGGTAAAGAAGAACCCCAAGATCACTGTGGTTGGGCTCTAGAGATGCAGTATGGAGATTGGAGAAAGTTACACAAAGTCAGCTATCATAGCAGCCCTCTACCAGTCCGGGCTTTATGGCAGAGTCGCCGACGGAAGCCTCTCCTCAGTGTAAGACATATGAAAGCCACAGACAGTCTGCAAAAAATCACATGAAGGACTCCCAGACTATGAGAAATAAGATTCTCTGGTCTGATGAGATAAATAATGAACTACATGGTGTTTAATTGTAAGTGTAGGAGAAAACCAAGCCCTACACATCACCTGCCCAATACAAACAAAGCAGTGGCTTCAGGACAACTCTGTGCCCATTCTTGACTGGCCCAGCCATAGCCCTGACCTAAACCCAATTGAGCATCTCTGAAGAGATGTGAAAATGGCTGTCCACCAACATTCACCATTCAAACTGAGGGAACTGGAGAGGATCTGCAAGGAAGAGAGACAGAGGATCCCCAAATCCAGGTGTGAAAAACTCGTTGCCTCATTCCCAACAAGAGTTTTGGCTGTACTAGCTCTAAAGGTGCTTCTACTCAATACTGAGCAAAGGGTCTGAATACTTAGGACCATGTGATATCAGTTTTTCTTGATTAACAAATGTGCAAAAATATCTACATTTCTGTTTTTTTCTTTCAAGATTGGGGAGGGTGGGGCAAAGTGTACATTTATCAGCAAAAAAATGAAATTCTTGGATTGTAACAAATTGCTGCAATGAAAGAAAGAGTGAAAAATTGAAAGGGGTCTGAATACTTTCTGTACCCTCTGTAATAAATATAACCAGCAAACACCCCTCTTATAACATGATTGAAGATGAGAGAATAAGGTGTGAGGTCAGAGGAGAGCAAAGCATACCGAGCACAGAAATGGCAGCTTATATTAAGCACCAACTTTCATGAACCTCTAAGAGCCTTGGTTCCTGGGACCGCATGCTTCCCAGCTGAGGTTTGAATCACCTGGAAACATGTCTGCAATTCTACGTGGAGGGAGACACCATCTCATATGAACCTTTTCCATGATTTCCCTATGATTGATACTTTTGGATAATTTAGTTGAAGAGCAAATCCTCCTGAGCTGCAAAATTCAGATTTATTTCTATTCCCATTTCACTATGTAATTTGTCAAAGCAAGAACGATTACTAAGAAGTTGATATATAAAGTTTTCGGAAACCTGACCTTTTAGAGAAGTACTTGTAGATTGTTGAGGGAAAAAAAGGGTTTTCTGACCAATGAATATTTTTCAGGCAATGTTGTATTTGAAAATATTGAAAAAGGATGAATTTTAAATATCAAATTGATTAATTAAGTCTGGAAATTATTTTAAAGTACTTCAGTTGAAATGGAAGTAGCCTCAAAGGGGCTATTCTGTCCTTGTGGGGGTCCAAATTAGATTAAAAATAACAAAGAGATTACAACATGCCTTGATGATGTAAAAATGTTTTCTGACTTTATTCCCAAAATGGCAGCTTTTTATACTTTTGCAAATTAGTAGATAAGAAACATCACATAGACCTGGCTTTTGGATACATCCTTATCTGAGACCACTCCCCACTCTTCAGGAATGTCTGAACACAGGGTGTACCTCAGAAGAAGAGCCATCTTGGATTAAAAGGTGAATGTCTCTACAAACAAACTGCAGGCAGCCATTTTTGTTAACACATTAGTGAAAGAGATATACAGGACGCTTTTACATGCTGTATAATAGGTATGTGCCTAATATATGTAACTGTATGGGGAGGTTTATTACAGTACTAACTAATACATTAAAATGGTAACACAAAGGATCAAACATATATATATATATATAATATTATATATATATATATATATATATATATATATATATATATATATATATATATTTTGTTCCCATCCACAACACAGTTATAGAGAGAGTCCAGCGAGCCTTATACCAGTTAATAAAGTTTAAATGGGGACTCCACCATCTAAAAGCATCAAAAAAGGTTGTCACAGGTGGGCCTGCGACCCCCGTCCCAGGTCGCAGGCACACCCGTGGTCCCTGCACGAGCGGCACCGCCGCCCGCATGTCGGGCGGTGGGCTCGCTCACCCTGCCGGCCGGGGCCCTGCCTACTTACCCGGCCGTGCTCCTGCTGTAACTCCAGTCTCCCGGCATGCGTGTCCCCCGGCTCTGTGAAATTTAAAGGGCCAGTGCACCGGTAATTGGGTATTGCCGGTCACTGCCCTTATTTAAGCCTGCACCTTCCTGAGTCTTGTGCCGGATCTTTAGTGCCTATAGCCTATTGAGAAAGCGTTCCTAGTCTTGTTCTGATTTACCGTGTACCGTACCATTTGCTTCCGTTCCTCGACCACGAATCTGCACTGACCTCCTGCCTGTCCACGACCACGAACCATAGCCGCCTGTCCTGACCTCCTGCTTGTCCCCGACTACGAGCCTGCCTGGCGATTTTGTACCACACGACACCTCGCCTGCCTCCACAAGCAAGTCACGTCAGGGGTAGACTCCCGCCGCAGCAAGTCCATCCCGCTTTGCGGCGGGCTCTTGTTAAAACCGGGACCTACTTAGATTCCGCTCCCTGGCGCGGCTTACGCCATCGCTTGCGGTGGTTCAGAGGATCCACTATCGCCACTCGTGACACAGGTCTTTTTTCTTTCTATGTAAATATTCATTCTTAAATAGCTGTCTGGGCAACACATACCCTAAAAAGATCTGATAAAGAACACAGGGTGGGAGATGGAGTAGGGGTGTAAGTAGAGTAGTTTTAAGATGAATGTTCACCAAGAAAGGAGTGAAGGATTCTCACTCAGTCTGAACCCAGCCTTTATCTTTCATATCATTCCAAAGATGCCTGGTCAACCAAGATTTCTATATTATAGGAAGAGAAATTTAGCGAGGCCATACCTTCGACTTTCAGGGAGTTTGGAGTTTATGTATATTGGCTGTTAGGAGGAGAGATGGTATGCCTCTGCAAATGTATATAAATCTTGACCATATTAACATTAGAGAGCAAAGATAATTGGAAGGAGTTGGAGTGTTTCATCTCCACACTCAGTGAAGAGAGAAATTAATCATAATTTGCTTTGAATTTACCAGGGGAGATGCCGAGCTTTATGCCTGAATAGTCTTTTTCAGCCCAAATAAATCCAAACTTTTCCAAAGCTAATTATTGATTGGATGTGTTAGTTAAAGCCATCAAAGTGGATTTAGATTTGTTTAATTTGTAATAAGATAGTTAGGAAAAATACACAAGACGTCAATGAAGGGAGGTAATGAGGAATTGGAAGAGGAGCACAACAGCAGAACATCGCCTTCAAATTATATGTTCCCTGTGACTGACTCGTATGCCCTCTCTAATAGTTATATCTGATGTAGTCAGACAATGATTCCACACATAAGATGCCAATAATGGGGGAAAGAGGGCCTTTCTGTCTGGTGCAGTTTGACAGGGTGAACGGCTAAGACAAGAAACCTGCTTTTAAGACTGTAGCTGAAGGTATTGTTTACAAGGAGCCGACTACTGGGGCTATAAACACTAGAATGCCTCTGCTGTTATACACTTTTTTATGTGGGACATAGACAAATACTGACCAAATTCAGTATGAAGGATGCTCCCTGTCCACCTCTGTCCTCCTCAGATGAAATGGAAGATGTTCCTTGTCTCTGTCCACCTCAGGTGAAATGGAGGATGCTCCTCGTCTCTGTCCACCTCGGAAGAAAAGGAGGGTGCGCCCTGTCTCTAGGATATGTCATCATTGTCTTATAGATGCAGGTCCCAGAGGTTCTGAATTTAGAGGTGTTTGGGAATCTCACATTCAAGTTGATGGGAGAGTCCGAACCTGCTCTCCATTCAAAAAAGAGAGATGTTCCAGGGCTCACTTAGGAGATTTGTGTGGGTCCCAGAGGTGGGACCCACACCTGTCAGTCAAAAATGGCATATTCTAGCGATATGCTATCAATGTCTATAGTGAGACAACCCCTTTTAGTAACCCCTGGGACAGTTGGATAGAGACATATTAATGTGTCACTTGCTGTAACATTTTACTGCCAG
Source organism: Phyllomedusa bahiana (assembly GCA_025379985.1). Lineage (NCBI taxonomy): Eukaryota > Metazoa > Chordata > Amphibia > Anura > Hylidae > Phyllomedusa > Phyllomedusa bahiana. Next base: position 92,412 of record JAODAL010002260.1, on the reverse strand, counting down.
TTCACAGGTACTTCACCTCATTCCTACATACAGATTCTTATAGACTAATGTGACTTTCATGGTTTTATATTTACAGAGAACATTTCAGGATGTGGACGTAGGACACCAAAGTTTAAAGGTAAGATAATTAAAGTACAATATGTTCAGGTTTATGGATGAGGCTATCCCAAGAATATTTTTCAAAAATGTATATTTTAGATTTAGGATATACAGTGCCTTGCAAAAATATTCGCCCCCCCTTGAACTTTTCTACCTTTTGCCACATTTTAGGCTTAGAAAATAAAGATTTAAAATTTTATTTTTTGGTGAAGAGTCAACAAGTGGGACACAATTGTGAAGTGGAACAAAATTTATTGGATATTTTAAACTTTTGTAAAAAATAAAAATCTGAAAAGTGGGGCATGCTATATTATTCGGCCCCCTTAAGTTAATACTTTGTAGCGCCACCTTTTACTGCGATTACACCTGCAAGTTGCTCGGGGTATGTCTCTATCAGTTTTGCACATCGAGAGACTGAAATTCTTGCCCAGTCTTCGGCGCAGCTGGAGCTCAGTGAGGTTGGATGGAGAGCGTTTGTGAACAGCTGGAGCTCAGTGAGGTTAAATGGAGAGCGTTTATGAACAGCAGTTTTCAGCTCTTTCCACAGATTCTCGATTGGGTTCAGGTCTGGACTGTGACTCGGCCATTCTAACACCTGGAGACGGTTATTTGTGAACCTTCCATTGTAGATTTTGCTTTATGTTTGGGATCATTGTCTTGTTGGAAGATAAATCTCCGTCCCAGTCTCAGGTCTTTTGCAGACTCCAACAGGTTTTCTTCCAGAATGGTCCTGTATTTGGCTCCATCCATCTTCCCATCAATTTTTTTTTTCAATTCAAGAACAGTTTTGAGTAATAAAATTATGGAAACAAGTGGTGCATACTGTGTACAGAAGCTAAGAAAATGAATTTTCATATACAACAGGGAGGAACTCGTGCGGAGGGTTCCACACACCAGGAACATAAGTTCAGAATGTAAATAATACAACCACTATGCATTAACAGCAATGAGACATAAACCCTTGACAAAACTGGCAATGTAGTAGTAACACAGCGTTACAATATACCACTAACAGGTAACACTGACACAAATCTGAAGAGAAAATAAAAGTTTGAAAAAAGGCACACAAAAAAAAACAACATCAACAGACAAAAAACAACAAAAAAAAAAAAGGGGGGGGACCATCTATTTTAACCATCTTCCCTGTCCCTGCTGAAGAAAACCCCAAACCATGATTGCCGCCACCACCATGTTTGACACTGGGGATGGTGTGTTCAGGGGGATGAGCTGTTTTGCTTTTACGCCAAACATATCGTTTTGCATTGAGGCCATTGTGGTTGGATTTTGGTTTCATCTGAGCCGAGCACCTTCTTCCACATGTTTTGTGTCTCCCAGGTGGTTTGTGGCAAACTTTACACCAGACTTTTTATGGATATCTTTGAGAAATGGCGTCTTCTTGCCTCTTCCATAAAGGCCAGATTTGTGCAGTGACTGATTGTTGTCCTATGGACAGACTCTCCCACCTTAGCTGTAGATCTCTGCAGTTCATCCAGAGTGATCATAGGCCTCTTGGCTGCATCTCTGCTCAGTCTTCTCCTTATTTGACATGAAAGTTTAGAGGGACGGCCAGGTCTTGGAAGATTTGAAGTGGTATGATACTCCTTTCATTTCAATATGATCGCTTGCACAGTGCTCCTTGGGATGGTTAAAGTTTGGGCAATCTTTTTGTATCCAAATCCGGCTTTAAACTTCTCCACAACAGTATCACGGACCTGCCTGGTGTGTTCCTTGGTCTTCATGATGCTCTTTGCACTTTAAACAGGACCCTGAGACTATCACAGAGCAGGTGCATTTATATAGAGACTTGATTACACACAGGTGGATTATATTTATGATCATCAGTCATTTAGGACAACATTGGATAATTCAGAGATCCTCACTGAACTTCTGGAGTGAGTTTGCTGTATTGAAATTTAAGGGGCCGAATAATATTGCACACCCCACTTTTCAGTTTTTTTTTTTTTTACAAAAGTTTAAAATAACCAATAAATTTCGTTCCACTTCACAATTGTCCCACTTGTTGCTGATTTTTCACCAAAAAATGTAAATTTTATATCTTTATGTTTAATGTCTGAAATGTGACAAAATGTAGAAAAATTCAAGGGGGCCGAATACTTTCGCAAGGCACTGTACTTGCATCTGACAGATTTGTTATAGAATATTCAGAGATGCTGAGAGTGCTGGGAGCTTTCCACAGTGCTAAAAAGAAGTGAGAAGTCTTGGAACTGGTGAGAATGCTGAAAAGTGGTGAGAATGCTGGGAGTTGGCAATAATGCTGGTCACTGTTGAGAATTACGGGAGCTGGTGAGATTTCTAAGCGCTATTGAGAATGCTGAGAGGTGGTGATAATTTACAGATCTAGTGAGAATGCTGAGAGGTGGTGAATATGCTGAAAAATGTGAGAAGGCTGAGAGCTACTGATAAAGCTGAAAGGTGAATAGAAGGTTCTATTTGTTTGGGATGATGGAAGGTGGGGAAAATGCTCTTAAATGCTGAGAATAATGAAAGATGGTGAGAATATTGATAGGTAATGAGAATGCAGCGAGGTGGTGAGAATATACAGATCTGGTGAGAATGCTGAAAGGTGGTGTACATGCTGAAAGTGGTGAGAAGGCTGAGAGCTACTGAGAAAGCTGAAAGGTGATGAGAATGTTCTGATATGCTAAGAATGATGAAATGTGGAGAAAATGTTGAGAGCTACTGAGAATGCTGAGAGGTGGTGAGAATGTACAGATCTGGTGAGAATGCTGAAAGGTGGTGAACATGCTGATAGTGGTGAGAAGGCTGAGAGCTACTAAGAAATCTGAAAGGTGGCAACAGCAGAATGGGTGTATATATCCTTGCCAAGGTCCTTGCATGCACCTTCAGAGGTCCAGACACATGCCACCAAGGTATGGAGCCTTGGTGGAATGAAAGGCCAAAATTAGATAGATGTCGACAGTATAGTATGTGTTAGCATGGCTTCCAGCCATTCCTGGGTCAGCTTTTCATTGTTAGTAAGCATAGAGCAGGGTGGGTGCTTACTCCCCATGGTCCACTCCAGGATTTCACTGACATATATAAGTCAGCAGGTAAGCTGACTTAGTGTGGCAACAACCTCCAGACTACCTTTAAGTCTTGGGAGGAGACATGCTGGGGAACCAGCAGGGATGCTTACAAGGTGTTAGTAAGTGTTACTTTGTTAGGCAGTGCTCAGACGAGCAGGCTTTTGTTTTTGTTTTGTATTGTGCATGCCTTGCATTTGTTGTGTGTTTGCTGCCTAATAAAAATACAGAGGCCCTGTAATTTACACCTGAAGATCTGTCTCTGCCTGAAGAAAAACGTGTGCCAAGATTCCAGAGCTGCTAAAGCTCACATATAGTGGAGGATGCGGGCATACTAGAGGCAATACTCTCATAAGAGATAGCACCTGAAGACAGACAGAAGCGTGATAAACGTATGTCCTGGGTGAAACCAGCTACCGCACAGACAGCCGAGTCGGTGAAAATGGACAAGCTGGTAAAACAGCTGATACAAGCAAACGCTCACCTCCAGCTGATGGCGCAAGAGGAAACCATCCAGGCCCAAGCTGAGACCAATTGCCTGCTAATTGAGACCTACCAGGCCACGGTGAAGGAACAACAGTAGGTGATTCAGACTCTGCAGCAGCAGCTACAGGCCTTGGCTGTGAGGCCAGAGGGGCCAACAGGTGGGCAGTCAACACCCCACCAGATGGTTCAAAGTTCCCTGCACAAGATGACTAAGGATGACAACATCGAGCCTTACCTGGGGACCTTTGAAAGGATAGCGGAGAGAGAGCAGCTGCCTGTGGACCAGTGGGTGGACGTCCTGGCCCCCTTCTTAACGGGCAAACCGCAGAAGGCCTACTTCGACCTACAGGTCCAAGATGCCAAGGACTGTGTCAAACTGCGAGGGGAGATACTGGCCCGACTGGGGATCACCCTGGCCATAAGAGCCCAGAGAGTCCAAACCTGGGAGTTTGATCCTGCCAAGCCCGCAAGGTCTCAGATGTATGAACTGTTCCAACTTACCAATAAGTGGCTGCAGCCGGAGACTCTCACACCTGCCAAGGTGGTCAAGCAGGTGGTCTGTGACCGTTTCGTTCAGGCCCTTCCCAAAAGGCTCCAGCGGTGCGTGAGGTACACCGACCCCAAAAGCGTGGACAAACTGGTCGCGGTTGTGGAGCGATACAGCGCTACTGAGGAATTCCTGCAGGTCCTACATTCACATGGTAATCCCTTGACCTCCACCTGTGGTAAGACTGTTCCTGTCCCAAAATGGGGGTCACGGTTAAGCAGAAAGGGGGAGAGGCCACCCACTGCCAAGGACTGGGACATGTGGCAGCACGTGCCCAGGTATGGTGGAACCAATAGACTGTGGCTTAGGGGGCGTACATCCTGGTTTGCACGGCCATCATATTCCACTCGGGTTGCTGCTGGGGTGGACCGACGAGAGTGCCCTGTCACCATTAACAGACATTCAGTGCAGGCCCTCCTGGACTCGAGGAGCTTGGTGACCCTTGTGAAAGCCCAACTGGTGAACCCGGGCCAACTATACTCCTGCCGAATAAGGGTAGTGTGTATCCATAGTGACACCAAGGAGTACCCCACTACTGTACTCGCGATAGAGACTGCCTGTGGGTTTACTCAACATTAGGTGGCTGTTGTGACAAGTTTACCTCACAGCGCAATTATTGGCTGTGACTTCCCTCTGTTTTGACATTTGTGGGGAAATAAAACCCAGGACATGTATAATGTTGAACCTGTGAGTGATGTACCCTACACTGGTGATGTTGTAGAACCTGTGCCATTTCCATTGTCGGTCCTGGCTGGAGACTCAGAGGAGACCCTATCTGAGTTAGAACTCTCCTCCTTGCCAGTCTCGAGAGGGAATTTTGGCACAGAGCAAGTAAGGGACCCTAACCTGGGTAATGCTTAGAAAAGCGTAAAGCTCATCGATGGTAGACCCCAGGAACCAGGGGAGGAGTTGGTCTACCCTCACTTCGCCGTACGGGATAACTTATTGTACAGGGTGAAAAAGACACCAACAGAGGTGATGGAGCAGTCGGTGGTACCCCGGTCCCATGTCCGTATGGTCTTGGAACTAGCACATTCCCATGTGTTGGGGGGACACTTGGGCGCGGAGAAAACTAGGGAGCGGGTGCAGCGGAACATTTACTGGCCCGGCATCTATAGGACAGTGGAGGACTTCTGTCAGTCCTGTCCAGAGTGTCAGGTCCACGCCCCTGCACCCCATATCCGGAACCCGCTGGTGACCCTGCCTATCATCGAAGTGCCCTTCGAACGGATTGGCATGGATCTGGTAGGACCCCTCCCTAAATCGGCCAGGGGACACCAGCATATCCTAATGGTACTGGATAATGCCACCTGCTACCCCGAGGCCATATCCCTCAGAAACACTTCCTCAAAAGGGATAGCTAGTGAGCTTGTCCAGTAATTCACCTGTACTGGGATCCCAAAGTAGATCCTGACCTATCAGGGCACTCCGTTCATGTCCAAAGTAACCAAAGACCTGTGTCGCCTGCTAAAAATTACACACATGAGCACCTCCGTGTACCATCACCAGACCAATGGTCTGGTCGAATGCTTTAACAAGACCTTAAAGGGATGTTAAAGAAGGTGGTGGACAAGGATGGAAGGGATTGGGATCGCCTATTGCCATGTTCTCCATCCGGGAAGTCCCACAGGCATCCATGGGGTTCTCTCCGTTTGAGCTGCTGTATGGGAGACATCCCTGAGGGCTCCTGGACATAGACAGGGAGACCTGGGAAGAAGAGGAAACCCCTTACAGAAGTGTTATAGAGCATATAGCCGACATGCATGACAGGATCGCGACAGTTATGCCCATTGTAAGGGAGAACATGCAGCAGGCCCAGGAAGCCCAGGCCTGGGTTAATAACAGGACTGCAAGGTTCATAGTCTTTCAGCCAGGGGACAGGGTACTCGTACTGGTCCCGACAGTAGAGAGCAAATTTCTAGCAAAGTGGCAAGGCCCTTATGAAATCTGCGAACGGGTGAGTGTGGTGAACTACAAGGTTTTCTAGCCGGGGAAAAGAAAGCCATACTAAATATATCAAGTCAACGTCATCAAACCCTAGAAGGACCGAGAAAATCTGGTGGCTGCAAAGGAGGTCATGGAGGTCCCAAACAAGGGGTTACCCCCTGTCCATATCGCAGAGTCCTTGTCAGAGGTTCAGAGGCAGGAGGTCAGGGAATTCCTATAGAGGAACCGAGGGGTCTTCTCTGAACTACCCAGCCGGACAGACGTCATTAAACATGACATTGTCACCGAGCCAGGTCAGAAGGTGCAGTTAAGACCATACAGGGTACCTGAAGCCCAGAGGTAAGCCATCTCAGAAGAGGTGAGGAGAATGTTAGCCCTACAGGTCATAGAGAAGCCCCAAAGTGGGTGGTTGAGCCCAATTGTGATTATTCCTAAGCCGGATGGTAGCTTGCAGTTCAGTAATGATTTCCGCAAGTTGAATGAGATCTCCAAGTTCGATGCCTACCCATGCCAAGGGTCGACTAGCTGATCGAGAGGTTGGGGCCTGCAAGGTGTATGACCACCTTAGACCTCACAAAAGGGTATTGGCAGATTCCCCTCACAGATGAAGCCAGGGAGAAAACAGCCTTTTCCACCCCAGAGGGACACTTCCAGTATGTGGTCCCTCCCTTTGGTTTACATGGGGCTCCTGCGACCTTTCAGAGGTTAATGTACATCATCCTGCAGCCGCATAAAGATTACGCAGCTGCATATCTGGATGATGTCTCTTCCCACCTTCCTTCTAGATTGTAAGCCCTCGCGGGCAGGGACCTCTCTCCTTCTGTACCAGTTGTTAGTTAATTTGTCACCTTTGTACTTGTTTGACCTATGTTATGTATGAAACCTGAATGTACAGCGCTCTGGAACCAAGGGCGCTCAAAAATAAATAATAATAATAATAATAATAATAATAATAATAATAATAATAATGTGGTAATCTACAGTGCCAATCTGGATTCCCATCTAGTTAAGGTGCAAGCGGTCCTAGACGCGATAGGGGCCGCCGGGCTAATGGCCAATCCACAGGGCTAGAGGAGGTCGCTTCCTCGGCTACGACATCGGCCGATGGATCATCAAACCCCAAGTAGATAAGCTTGAAGCCATTCGGAATTGGCCTCAACCTGTGTCCAAAAAACAGGTTTGAGCCTTCCTGGGCATTGCAGGAGTTTTGTGCCAGGCTTTACCTCAATAGCTGCCCCTCTCACAGAACTCACCAAGGGAGCGAAGTACACCATGGTCAAGTGGAATCCGGTGGCCGAGCAAGCCTTCCAAAAACTTAAAGATTTTCTATGTAAGAGGATTGTACTGATCACATGTAAGAGGATTGTCCTTTCGGGAGCAGTTCCTGGTACAGACAGATGCCTCAGAAGTAGGCTTAGGAGCAGTCTTGTCCCAAAGGGTCAATGGGGAAGAAAACCCAGTTGTGTACCTCAGCCGGAAGCTGTCGGCAGCAGATAAAAAACTACTCTCTTGTAGAGAGGGAATGTCTGGCACTGAAGTGGGCAATCGAGTCGCTAAACTATTACCTGGTGGGAAGGCAAATTTAACTTCCCGTTAAAGTGGATGGCCCAAAATAAAGGGAAGAACGCTAGGGTAACCCGGTGGTTCCTGGCACTATATGACTTCAAATTCTGTGTGGAACACCGTCCCGGGTCCCAGCGAGCAAACGCAGATACGTTACATAGAGTGCACAGTTTCGGGGCATAAGGTCCTCCGCCCCACGGGTCTAAGCAGAGGGGGGAGATATGTAAGGTGGCAACAGCAGGAAGGGTGTATATCAGGGCCAGGGTCCTTGCATGCACCTTCAGAGGTCCAGACACATGCCACCAAGGTAAGGAGCCTTGGTGGAATGAAAGGCTAAAGTTAGATAGATGTCGACAGTATAGTGTTTTAGCATGGTTTCCAGCCATTCCTGGGTCGACCTGTCATTGGGAGTAAGCATAGAGCAGGGTGGGTGCTTACTCCCCATGGTCCACTCCAGGATTTCCCTGGCATATATGTCAGCAGGTAAGCTGACTAAGTGTGGCTACAACCCCCAGACTACCTTTAAGTCTTGGGAGGAGACATGCTGGAGAACCAGCAGGGATACTAACAAGGTGTTAGTAACTGTTACTTTGTTAGTCAGAGCTCAGACGAGCAGGCGTTTGTTTCTATTTTGTATTGTGCATGCCTTGCACTTGTTTTATCTTTGCTGCCTAATAAAAGTACAGGGGCCCTGTATTTTACACCTGAAGATCTGTCTCTGTCTCTGCCTGAAGAAAAATGTGTGCCAAGGTTCCAGAGCTGCTAAAGCTCACAGAATGTACAGATCTGATGAGAATGCTTAAAGGTGGTGAACACGCTGAAAGTGGTGAGTAGGCTGAGAGCTACTGAGAAAGCTGAAAGGTGCTGATAATGTACTGAAATGCTGAGAATAATGAAAGATGGTGAGAATACTGAGAGCTACTGAGAATGCTGAAAAGTGGTGAGAATATACAGATCTGGTGAGAATACTGAGAGGTGGTGAGAAGATTAAGAGCTGCAAACAATGCTGATAAGTGGTGAAAAGGCTAGAAGCTGCTGAGAATGGTGATAGATGGTGAGAGGGCTGAGAGTTGCTCAGAATACTGAAAGGAAATGAGAAAACTGAGAGCTGCTGAGAAGGCTAAAAGGTGATGAGAAGGCTGAGAACTGCTGAGAATGCTGAAACATAGTGTAATTGTTCTGATATATTATATCTGATATATGAATAATAAAATAATAATGCCTCCCTTTACTCATCTCTCTAGTGAATATTGGGAGGCATTATTTTAGTATTAATATTTATTTTAAAGCACCAATTATTTCAGGGTGCTGTACATTTGAGGGGGGTTACCTACGTAATATAAGTCCAATGGCAACACTAGTTAACTGACAACTGGTACAGAGGGAGATTAGACCATACTCCAGAGGTATAGAGAGGACTATCCAATTTAAACTATACAGTTTCATAGTTCTCTCTATGATCTGACAGTGGGATTCAGTAAACCTCTGCCTGTAACAAGGGACTGCTGTGTGACCTCTTGTCCAGTAGATGCACCAAAAAACAGAAGGTGAGGGGCTATGGTGGGAGTAGCTGTGGGGATCTTTCAGATGAATGGAATAGCTTTGGGAGAACCGTGTGTGATGTGTGATATTGCCGGGTCCTGGTTCGGGTTATGATGTGAATGACCATATAGTAACTTTGCTGTACCAAGAGTGCATGGCAGAAGTGTACCAAGTGCAGGAGGTACAGATCCTAGGGCAGTCCAACTGGGAACTGGAGGTAGCTGAGAACTGGAGTAGTCACCCTGTGCCAAGTGAGAGCAGAGAACCCCTCCTTCTCTGCTGAGAGACTCGTGAGAGAAGTGTGTTCAGGGCGGGCCAAGTTGACTGTGCCAGGAAAGGCCAAATTGTCCTCGGTCCTGGCAGCCCACATGGGTGCTTTATCCCAATATGAAGCAGACTTTGGCCTTATGCAGGCATTAGAGCATGAGATTAGAGATGGCCCAATTGATTCTAATGAAGTGGAATTCGTTTAGAATCTCAGGAAAACTTGCACGAAGCCGAAGTTTAGGGTGATTTGCGGGAACAAAACGTCTTTTTCATTGGTAAAATGGCCGCAAGCACATGGCGTGACACGGGGCAGAGAACTCAGACTTGGCTTCTTGCAGCCAATCAGTGACCGGCGGGCTCCTGTGATGTCACAGCCCTATAAATACGGGTGCCATCCTCAATCCTCACACTTCTCACAGTCTGTCCTGGCATAAGCATCTAGCTGCTGCTGCTGCTTAGAGATGGGTGAATTTCTCAAAAATTCGGTTCGCCGACTTCGCCGAATTTTCTGACAAAATCTGTTTCATCCCAAATTACTTCGGGACGAATTGCTTTAAAAAACAGCTATTTCCTGGCTGCAGAGAGCCTGTAGGGTGCTGTAGAACATTGTGCCATGCTTAAATATTCAGAGGGAGCTAGGTTTGGTTTTCATACAATGCTGTGTTTTAGTATGACACGCAGATGACTGCCGCCGCTCTTAGAATTGCTTCACTCTTAAATTCCCTGGGCACTTACAGGGACAAAACTGACCAAATAACTGAAGCGGAAATGCAGCCTGACAAAGTCACGGCAGCGCCAGCTGGAAAAAAACAAGCTGAGGGCTAAGATCCTACAATAGCGTCAAAGAATACAGTAGTAGGTTACCGGACCCGCCACAGATCGCAGCACAGTAAGGGGACGTCACAGCAGGAGTCACCCTGCGAGGCCACAGCATCCGGTGCCATCTACCGGCCATGTGTTGACCACATACTAGGTCATACACTTTCTCCCAGATGACATCTGACAACCCCAGCCAAGAGTCGGTGGACTTTCTGCAGCAGGAGTCCTGCAGCAGGAGTTTTGTCTTACGATTCGGTACCTGGCTGCGCCTCAGCTGCCACCGCAAGCTATTCTCACCAGGGGTAGCGACCTGGTAGGACTCCTGCTGCAGAAAGTCCATCCTGCTTTGTGGCGGGCTCTGGTGAAAACCGGGACCTACTTAGATCCTGCTCCCTGGCGTGGCCGCTACCACCGCTTGCAGTGGTCCAGAGGAGCCACTACCCGTGTCGTTTGAATGGCAGAAGTGAATGCCAAGTTTCCTGGCCAGTTCTTTGAATGGTGCAGAGTCCACCACTTGAAAAGGGAGGGACTGCAGTACCACCAACTTGGACAGGAGCACGGTCAGCTTCTGCACTTAGGGATGGCTAGACGCATACTGCTGTCTCTTGGCAATCGTCTCGGTGAACGACTGCTGGCACCATGAGTGCAGAGGAGCAGGATTATCTGCACTGGTAGTTGATGTAATAGGCAGGCAGCTGTCTTCGGCAGAGATGGTGAAGCTTTGACTGCCTGAAATGGGAGGCGTGCCACTGTGTGCTGCTGCTGTTGGGACAGGATGGACCACCACATCTGAAACACGTATGGTGACACTGCATGATGTTGATGCAGGGCCGTGGTGCCAACGTTAGGTCCCTGGTCACGCTTTACTTTCTGCCCACAGATTCTACATATAGTTATGTTCAACCCTCCTCTGGTGTCTCGTCAAAAAACTGACACACCGCCGAGGAGGTGATTTTACCAACAAAGCTCCGCACTGACTGACGGTTACCGCCGCTGACCCAGTGAGCCCCTGTGCCACTACTTTCTGGGACCTGCAAAGTGGGTGATCTAAATCATGGCCGTTTGGCTCCCAACCTGGCACTGCTGCCACCCTTCTGACACCCGGCCACATTACCGACTTACGGGCTGTGCCACTGCCTGACACGCAAGCTGCCACTATCTTCTTCCAATGATAATGATGAAGCCCTTGTACACTGTTGGTTTGGGTCAGCTGATAGCATCATATGGCTTTCTAAACCACCAGTATGCTGATGACACCCAACTTTACATCTCTGGCCCAGACATTAACTCTCTACGGTCCAAGATCCCAGATTGTCTGTCGTCCAAATCCTCCTCCTTCTCCTCCCGTCTCCTAAAAGTTAATGTAGAGAGAACAGAATGCTTCCAGGGCCGGGACAATGGGAAGTCGAGGGTAGGCGACCGCGTAGGGCGCCACTTCATCCCAGGGAGAAAAGGGGGAACAAGGAGGCATGGAGTGGGCTGAATTTTCCGTTTGGGGGGCACTTTATGCCTTGTTTAACTAGGGCACCTTACCTTGTCCCAGCCTTGCTTGCTTCAAGCAGCTCCCAAGTGCGATCGGCTACATCGATTAGTGTTTGCCTGTCATCACTGTCCTCCTCAATGGTGTCGCTGTACAGAGCCTGACCACTCGTAACGTAACCCCCCATGCCACTATCCTCATCACTACTTGCCCGCTTCTGCAAGAAGCAGCGGATGTCTTCCCCACCTCTTTGCTGCCCACTGTCCTCAATTAGTTCGTCATCACTGTATAGTGGCACAGAGGCCACAGCACATAGTAGTTCTCTGGGTGTGGGAAGTGAATGGGACAGAGGTGGGTTGAGGACAGGTGAGAGCCCTTCACCTGCTCCTGGGCCATGCCAACTAGGGGTTGTGTGTGACAAACCGACCGAATCTCGACTGGGGTCGTCAGATGTCATCTGGGAGAAAGTGTTTGACCTAGCGTGTGGTCAACACATAGCCGCTAGATGATACCCGAAGCTGTGGCCTCACAGGCTGACCCCTGCTGTGATGTCTCCTTACTGTGCTGCGACCTGTGCCTGCTCCAGTAACCTACTTCTGTGTTCTTTGACGCTATTATAGGATCTTAGCCCTCAGCTTGTTTTTTTTTCAGCTTGTGCTGACATGACTTTATCAGGCTGCGTTCCCGCTTCAGTTATTTGTAAGAGCCCAGGGAATTGAAGAGTGAAGCGATTCTAAGAGCGGCGGCAGTCATGTACATGTCATACTAAAACACAGCATTGTATGAAGACCACACCACGCTCCCTATGCATATTTGTGCATGACACAATGTTCTACAGCACCCTACAGGCTCTCTGCAGCCAGGAAATAGCTGTTTTTTTATGCAACTCGCCGCAAATAAATTCAGGTCGAATAGAATTTTGCCAGAAAATTCGGCGAACTCGGCGAATCGATTTTTGAGAAATTTGCCCATCTCTACATGAGATCCTGACAGGTGATGCCCATTCAATTTGTCAGTGTTACTGATAGATTCCTCCAGTCCTGTATCAAGAGGTTAAGATCATGCTATGGCAAATGCAGGAGAATCAGGTGATCCAGTCCAGTAAGAGCCCATGGACTCCGGTTCTGTGACAGTTATAGGCATCTTAATGCTAGCAAGGTGAGAGATGTCTTTCCACTTCTCAGATCGAAGATTCACTGGCGGCACTGGGGCATCCCCGATATTTGTCTACTCTGGACTTGGCCAGTGGGTGCTGGCAGGTGCCAGTTGCCAAAAAGAAAAAACGTGAAAAGACAGCCTTTGTTACCCCCACGGGACTGTTTAGTTTCCTATGTACGCCTTTTGGACTGAAATATGCGCCAGTCATCATCCAGAGCCCATTTTTGTTTCTCACATCTCAGTCTACAAATTATCATAAACGTAATTGCAGGTTGGAGTTTCTTAGCTCGTTGTACAGCAAGTCTTCCCTGTGTATAGATACATACATGCTTGTTTCATCAAATGAATCCATGAAAACACCCTTTTGTGAGTCCTGTGTCAGTTTTGTCAGAAGGTTTGTAATGTCTCAGATGTATCATCTTAATATTTCTTTCCTTGATTTTCAGAGAAGTCCTCCTTCTTAAGCGATCACCAAGATGATTTTGTTCAGAGTATTGGACATGTAGATCCGGTTGTTTATGACCTTCAGGATCAAGATCTGCTGACTCAGGAAGAGTACAATAATGTAATAATAAAACCAACATCCTCGGACAAGATGAGAAAGCTGTGTTATATTATAAGTTACTGGGAGGATACTGAGCAGTATTTGTTTTATTATGCTCTTAGAAAATACAATACAAAAATAATCACAGATTTGGAAAGAAAATACAGGACATTAGCCAGAAGTAAGTCTCAAACTTTATTATTATTATTATTATTATTATTATTATTATTATTATTATTATTATTAAGCACCATTAATCCCAGGGCACTGTACATTCGAGGTGGGTCATATACATAACTTATGTAAAAAAAAATACAATGACAAAAGAAAGAAGGAAATTTTTGGTAAACGCTCACCGGTTAGAATATGGCCACATGCGGTTCGTGATGATCCCTTCTGCACACGGTGCAAATCGGAGGTGGATGTCCGACTGTAGACTCCAGGTATGAATAGATAAGAGGTTGAAGAAAACTCCAGCACTCATGCTCAGGTTATATATGAAATGATGAAGGGCACTCTTTATTGGAAGTGAAAAAAACGTGGAATAAAATCACATAGTGCAGTGCTGTTTATGCGTTTCGAGCCAAACAAACGGCCCTTAGTCATAAGTCGTTCACATATACCCTGAGCACAAGTGCTGGAGTTTTCATAAACCTCTTATCTAAAAAAATGCAATGACAATAATAAATCACAAGTGATGAGCGAGTATGTCAATTATCGTTATCGGGTCAATAGTCTATATCGGACATTATCGTATTGATAGTAGATAACGATTAATCACCAATCCCCTTTAAAATCTATGAGAGAGTAATACCAGCTTCCTTCTTACACCCAAACAGGAGAGGAGAAGCTGGAATTACCATCCACAACAGTAAACTGGATACCTGCTACATCTTAGGCAAGACAATTAGGTTATAAAACTAACAGAACAAAATTCATAGGCTAAAATAATTCATTATGTTCAATGGCTAACCAAAAAGATGATGGTCAATAAGAAATGATGGTCAATATTTTTCGAATTCTGCTGCTGCTGCTACGGCTACTTGCCATTCTACTGCTGGTACGTTGCCTTTTGTTGTTCCAACGTGACATTAGAACGTGAAGCAGACACAACAGATGTCTCCAGTTGGTCAACAAGGCCTGTGTCAAAGTCCTGCATTTTACTGTCAAGTGGGTTGAAGGAAATTGCTGACTTTTTATTTGAAACATGGATCAAAGAGGGTGGACACCCAGTAACCGCTGTTCATTTTGATGGCCTTGAAGGGCGGCAAATAAGCTTTTTTCCAATAAGACCTTTTGTATTGGTTTCTGTTACAATGGCATGACCCCAAAACCAGCAAAGATGCCCTTGATAGACCCTCAGAATAAAAAGTTCCGGAAGAAAGTAGTCTTTGAACCACTATTTTAGTTGAACTGGACTTTGAACATACCTGTTCTGTACCACAGCATGACCCAAAAAGCTGCATGACCCATAGATTACCATGTGCCGGAAGGCAGTATTATTTGAACCAGTATTGTAATGAACTGGACATTGACTATAACTGTCCTGTGCCACAGCATGACCCCCAAACCTGCATGACCCACAGATCAAAATGTGCCGGAAGAAACTAGTCTTTGAACCACCATTTTAGTTTAATTGACTATCCCTGTTCTGGCCCGCACCATGACCCCCAAAATTGTTAGATTTTGGTAATTGTGTGATTATGCATAGAGGTGCTATGATAGTCATACATGATGAATCCCTTTAAGGAAGGCTGTTGGATTCACTTTGTATGTTTTTTTTAGTTCTCTGAAATGCCAATATTAAAACTTTTTCCAAATTATTCTCTATAGGCTTTTAAAGTTGGTCAGTTTATGCATATTTATGCACTTATTTACATGCTTGTTGTAACCTTGTTAGGTAATTGTAACTGTATAAGCCACACTAAACCATACAACATTTTTTAACCTTAGTGTATTTATTCTGTTGACTAAACGTATAGTTTCTATACCTGCTTTTTTTTCTTCTTCTTTTTACTCTTCCACTCTAGCTAAAGACATTTTGCCCCCGTACTAAATGTAAAGAACAATTTAGTCCCATTGGGATTGTGTTGAAGTCTATTCCTTTTGTGAGCGATGAGGTGACTATAACCTTTTAGTGGTATTTCTTGGTGTCTCTGTGGCATGCCATCTGACACATTTGAGTGCTTGCACTTGCTTCATTCTTTGCCTTAGACTGCAAAAGGTTTGTTTCAATGGTCTGACAAAATTTTACAATGGCTACCCAGTTTTAGATTTTTATAGTGTTTTAAGTCTACTCTACCCATGTTACAAATGATATAGGAAGCATAATACTTCATGTCCATTATTTACCTGTGTTTAAGCTTACAGCTGGAATTGAATACTATATGCTCTGTACTAAAAGCTGGTACTGTACCGCTTTGCAAGTAGCTCATGGATGCCCCAAACAGTAAAAGGGCTACCAAAAAAAGGTTCCTTTGTATTACTTTGGTGCACAGGGTAAACACATTGAACTTAACTCCTGGTCACTTGAGACATATTCAGCTTTGTATAATGTTGAACATTTTGATCTGTATAACTTTTGTATTATTGGGAATGTTTTATTTAGAACTAGCAAACCAATTATGTGGAATCATTTGGCCCCTTTAAATTTCTGTTTTCTGAATCCATGTGTTTTGTCACCAGACTTCATCTGTAACATTGTGTAAACTGAACTTTTACACTCGTGCGGAAAACAGAAAAAAAAATCCCTAAAAATTCAAAACATGACCCTTCGGGCACTGTTGACAATTGTGAAGAACAAATGCCTGTTACAAAACACAGTTCTTACAATAGAACCTGTAGTATAGCTGTATTTCAGAGCACCATGACCCCAAAAATTAGAAAAATTACCTGCATGCCATTGTTAAAATAGTGAGGAAGAAATGACACTTAGAAACCACATTTGTGTTTTAAAGGACCTGGATTATAGCTGATTTTCACAGCTCCATGACCCCAAAACCATTAACAAAGCTAAAAATTTCAAGAGGACCATTTCTTTTGGAAGAGGAATGTGAAGTAGACCGGCAACTAATCGGTGACATTGGCAATTGGGGCCACAACATCATCAGAGATCCACACCTGATTCATCTTGATAAAAGTCAAACGATCAACATTATCTTTGGAAAACCGGATGCGTTTGTCTGTAATGACTCCTCCAGCTGTGCTGAAGGTCCGCTCAGATATGACGCTGGCTGCTGGGCAGGACAACACTTCTATGGCGTGGCGAGCGAGCTCAGGCCATTCATCCATTTTGGATACCCAGAAGTAGACTGGGTCCAGAACATATCCAAAAACATTGGTGTTGAGACGCAGATAGTCGTGCACCATGATCTTAAGCTGTTCTCTGTGCCCTGCATTACAGGCGTTGGTGAGGTGGTAAATAATGATTGCCAGAGGTCATCCATTAAGTTTCTGCTACAATGCCTGCTTCTGCGGCTACTTGGCACTCTACTGCTGTCACGTCGCTGACGTTATCCCACTTGGCAGTAGAAGAAGGTGAAGTGGACGCAACAGATATCTCCAGTTGATCAATGAGCACGGTCTCAAATTCCTGCAGTCTGCTCTCAATTTGTGTGGGTGGAAGGAAAGTGCTGACTTTTGCTTTGTAATGGGGATCAAGTAGGGTGGCCACCTAGTAACTGCTGTTCATTTTGATGGGCTTGATGCGTGGATCATTTTGGAGGAAATGGAGCATCCAAGCACTCGAGGGGCACCACTAAAGTGATCTTCCTCATTCTCCTCCTCTGCCTCAAATCCGTGCCAACCTCTTTCCAAGGTATGGACAATGGTCCTGTCGGTGTCCAGCCATGCCTCATCCTCCTCTTCCGCTTCCTCCTCCTCAGCATCAACACAGCCCTGACTTGCCCCACACACTGTACTCCGAGAGCTCAAGCGCCGCCTTGCACCAGCCCTGGACCCTGAACCACTGCCTAACGAAGACCGATAAAGTTGGGAAAGTGTCGGACCTTCTGGATCCGACGGAGGGTAAGGCTCTGTGTCTGCATCCGTGTCCGCCTCCTCCTCCGTCTCTGGTGGGACCTGCTGTTAGAGAGTGTCCAACACTTGTTCCAGAACTAAGATCACCACTATGCTCATGCTGACAAGGGCATTGACCGCACTGACCATTTTGGTGGCTTCTTCAAAACTCGCAAGGATGTTAAAGAGCTCTTTCACCTGCATCCACTCTCGGTGGCTCAACACCCTGAGGTCCGCACCGCTGCTTGTCAGGCCATGCGCCACTTCATATTGCGTAATTGCATTACGTTGCTGCCACAATCGCTAGAGCATGTGGAGGGAAATATTCCAGCGTGTTGCCACGTCAACAATGAGACAGTTGATGGAGAGGCCAAGGTGATGCTGTAACGTAGCCAGCCGGGACGAAGCAGGGTGTGAACGGCGGAAGTGTGAGCTCAGACCTCGAACCTTCCTCAGCAGCCAGTTGAGACCCGGGTAGCGCTTTAGAAATTTCTGGACGACAAGGTTCATGACTTGTGCCAGGCAAGGGATGTGCTCCAGCCTACCAATCTTAAGAGTGGCAAGGAGATTTCGCCCGTTATCGCAATCCACCTTGCTTGGCACAAGGTTCTTGTCACCCAGCCACCGCTCGGCTCCATTGCGCAGAGCCATCCACAGCTCTTGACCTGTGTGTTGACGGTCTCCTAGACCTATTAATTTCAATATAGCCTGGTTTCTCTGGGCACGTGATGCTACCCGTGGACCTTGGGGGAAAGAACCCTGCACTATCCCTTCAATTTTGAAAAGCATGCACCAAGCCTGAGAGCCACAGTCATCACCAGAGACATCCACCCAGCTAACCCAGTGAGCTGTCACAGAGATATAGTGGCCTTGACCGTGCTTACTAGTCCATGTATCGGTGGTCATATGGACTTTGTTGGATACAGATGCAGACAATGCGCTGAAGATTTTAGATGACACATGGCTGGCCAGGGCAGTGACGGCTTTTCGGGAAAAGAAATGCCTGCTTGGCATCTGGTATTGGGAGCAGGCAAAGGTCATGACATGGCGGAACCCATCTGTGTCCACCAGACGGAAAGGCAACATTTCCAAGGCCAAAAGCCTGACAATGCCGACTTTCAGGCTTTTGGATTTGGGATGGTTTGGGTTAAAGTGTTTCTTGTGCTCCCAAACCTGGAAGACAGAAGGCTGGCTGCTAGACTGGCCACTGTACGGCATACAGGTCAAACTGGTGGAAAGAGAACGGGTAGGCTGTGTCTCTGGTGGTGCTGGTGGTACTCGGGCGACGGTGGAGGCTGAAGCGGAGGCTGATCCTTGCTTATGCCACTGAGGGACAGGGCCAGCATAGAAACGCTAGGTCTTGGAAGTGGCGGAGGAGGAGGAGGCGGAGACAGAGGGTGTGACAGTGATTGGAAGGCCAGGACCGGTGTGGCCTTTTTCGCCAAGTGTTCCCTCCATTTCAACTCATGCATTCGCTGCATGTGACTAGACATGTTGGTGGTGGTTAAACACTTTAGATTCTTCCCTCTACTGATGTGTTTATGGCAAATGCGGCATATGACATTGCTGGGTGAATCTGAGGCTTCATCGAAATAGGCCCAGGCTTGAGAGGTCCTGGACCTTTTCAATGGCGAAAGTGAGAAGCGGTGTTTCCGCTGATCATGGCTGGCGAAATAATCTTAGAGGACTTGTGCGACCTCCCTCTCCCTTTCTGAGGCCGGACCAGTACTGACACTATCGCATTGTCTTCCTCCTCGTCCAGTGATGAAGCACTCACAAGCATATCTGCTGAAAAGACCACATTGTATCCGCAATATCATCATCATCACAGGTGACTTCCTCGTCCTGACATTCTACATGCAGGAGCTGCAGGCTACAAGCCACAGGCACTGCAAGGCGTTGCCGACCACTCGGGGTTTGTGGCGACTGACCAGCTTCCTTCTCCTGCTCTGATGGCATCAGCAATTGGGTGGCAGAGGAGACAAAATCATCCTCTTTGGCCTCTTGATCTTTTGAAATGCCTTCTGACCCCAACCGCATTGTGTCAGCAAAGAGGCCTTCGGAAAATGTGGTGGGTACATGTGGAGTTGACATTTGGCCTGCCTTCGCTTCAGGTTGGACGAATGCTGACGATGATGATGACGACATTTGTGGCCATGACTGGGAGGACGAGGAGGTCAAATTGCTGCATGCAGGTTGCATTAACCACTGAAGAACAGATTGGCGATGCTGTTCGTTAATGAGATTCACAGGGCACCGACCCAGCGATATCAGACCTGACGGTCCTGCAACCGACGAGGCGCGGGCTTATGTTTTGTCGCCAGCACTGGAAGGAGCACCTTCTTCTTAACCCCTACCCCCCATGTCCTACACCCCTCTTTGCTCGCTTACCACCTAAAGTTCGCTCCATGTTCAGAAAGATAAAAATTTAAAAAGTATAGAAGAGTTTTTCACAGTCTCTTATTGCAAAACTGTACTGCAAAGACAGCAAATAACGGCCAACTAGGATTAGAAACAGAATTGTTTCTATCGAATATCTGTGAAATGTGGTCTGGTGGAAGAACCGTAACACCAAATCAACAGTGTACTTCCTTCAGTCCCTGAGATTTACAAGTGCCCAGTAGGACTAGCAATTGATAGTTTTCAACAAACTATCGTACAAGTGCGCTATTTGCGCCAAATTGAGATACACTGAGTGCAATAGAACTATTTAAAAGTTATATGGATTAGATATGGTGGTTTTGGCACCACTGAGAACAGGCACCAGTTAAAATAAAATATTTGTAACCAAATTTGCATACAAGTAAACTATTTAGCGACAAACTGGGATGCACAGAGACCAATAGAACTGCAAACAACAACAAAAGGGACACTTTCACCTCGATTGGGAGGTCTGCCGGCCAAAAAGTGGTCAAAAACATTGCTATTTCGATCTCACAGGACAGGCTGCCCCCCCTCCCCCCTCCGCCCCTCCGTGGCTGCACACTGCACTAGATGTGCTGTATCTCTTACAAGTCTCTAACTAAATAAGAACTAAAATTCTCTAATCTGGATATATCCTAAGTTTGCTACCTACTCTAACAAAGATGGTTTTCTGTATAAAAAAGATGTAAAACTGTCTCTGTGAGCTTTGACAAAAGCCATTGGGACAGGCAGTGACATGTTGCTCTCTAGTGAGATAGTGAACGCATGCGGCTGATCAGGAAATAGAGTCCCATACATAAAACAAGGTCATGTGATTTTTGCAGCCAATGAGATGTCATGAGGCTCGGCGCCGCGGCCCCCCCGCGGCCGTCCCCCTGCTCTTACGGGGTCCGGCGCGGGTGCCGCTGCTGCCCGCAGCCGTTGTCCTTCTGCCCTAGCCCAGGAAACCCCATACTCACCAGTCCCCACTCCTGTGCTTCCTCCGTCTGGCTCTGACAGCCGCCGCGCGCATACCCCCTGCTTAGGGTGCGCGCGCGACGGCTGGTCTGGATGTAAAGGGCTAGCGTGCTGGTAATTTGCCGGTGACCTTATTTATTGTGCACGCCTCCAACACTCACTGCCAGTTTGTTGGTGTCTGTTTGGAGTGCTTAGTGTGTATTCAGAGTCCGTTTTGTCTCCCCATGTACCAGTCTGCTTTGCTTACGTTTCCTGACCTTGCCTGTTGCCACCTGTCCTGACCATCTGCCCGTCTCTGACCACGAACCGCAGCCGCCTGCTCTGACCACCTGCCTGTCCCCGACTATGTCTCTGGATCTCGATTCTGTACCACGCATTACCCCGGCCGCCGCCGCAAGCAAGTCACGTCAGAGGTAGCGACCTGGTAGCCTCACGCCGCAGCAAGTCCATCCCACTTTGTGGCGGGCTCTGGTGAACACCGGGGGCTACTTAGACTTCGCTCCATGGTGTGGCTTAACTATCATCGCTTGCGGTGGTCCAGCAAATCCACCTCTGCATTACATGAGATCCATACATCGCCCAATCATGATGTTGTACACCCACCCACCCTGCTCTATGCTCTTCGCTGAGTGGCTGGCTGCCAAAATTACAGGAAATGCTGAAAATGGCGCGATAGTAAATGTGATAACGATTATCGTTAAGATATTCACGTAAACTATCGCATCATCGCGAAACATCGATAAATGTAAAAACCATGCCGATTTCAATCTGCAAGATTGAGGCAGAAGGCAAGGGGCAGACATGTTTGTGGGGTGGAGTTGAGACAACAGGATTATTCTAGGTTATAGACAATCCTGAACAGATGGATTTTCAGGTTTCTTTTGAAAAAAGAGAGGGTGGTGGTGAGTCTGATGTGTTGTGGCAGTGAGGTCCAGAGTATGGGGAAAGCACGGAGAAGTCTTGGAGACAGTTGTGTGAGGAGATGATAAGAAAAGAGCAGAAAAGAAGGTCCTGTGAGGAGGGGAGATGGCATGAGGGGAAATATTTGGAGATTAGGGCAGAGATGTATGGAGGGGAGAGGTTATGACAAGTCTTGTAGATAATGGTTAGTAACTTGAACTGGATCAATGAGCAATGGGAGCCTGTGAAGCAATTGGCAGAGGGGAGAGGCAGAGGAGGAGTGAGGAGAGGAGAGGATAAGATGGACAACAGAGTTGAGGATGGATTGAAGGGAAGCAAGAGTGCTGGATGGGAGGCCACAGAGAAGGATGTTGCAGTACTCTAGGTGGGAGATGATCAAGGGCATGGACCAGCATTTTTGTATTATCAAACATAAGGAATGAGCTGATTTCCAGAAACAGTTTTCAGGTGGAGGCAGCAGGCAGAGGTGAGGTCTCGGATGTGTGGCTTGAAGGTTATCCTAAGGCAGAAGTTTATTCTTTAAATTTCTCTATCATGCAACACATTTTTCATTGTATAGTATAAAAGGATTTTGGCATAGAAAATTTAGGATATAAATTACATTTCTAAGGAAAATACCACCAAATCCAAAACTAAACAAAGAAGAAAATATGTGTCTCTTGTAGATTTAAGCCAGGTACCCTTTGCCTCTATCAAGTAAATGAAGATGTAGGGTTCCACTTAGTATGTATGCGGGAAACCAAAATCACTAACAGAATGTGAACATTATATATTCTGATGTCAGGACACATATAGAGGTAGAAAAAGAGATGCTAAGAATATCTCAAACCGTGGCTTACTTATTTGTATTCCGCCTTCCACTCCTCAGTTTTGAAGAGACTAAGGGCGTTCTCTGTTACTCACCCTAAATGACTGAGTCCCATGTTATGGCTCAGCCCTCTGATTAGTAACATTTCATGTACTTTCCTACTGTAGATTAGAAAAGAATGCAAAAGGAAAAGGAAGCGCTTCCAGTGTAGTACTGTGAAGGCGTCTGAAATATCAGCCATTGCAGCCTCTTTCTTCTCTTGTGTCCAGAATAAAAAAGAAAAATATACAAAACAAATTGCTCTGCTCAAAATGGTGTAGAGCAAAAAATAGTAAGGGAGGTGGCGCTTGACTGACAGATAATGCTGAAATTCAGAGGTAAAATAAACCTTATCTCTTACTGCACATGTTTTGTGTTGGACACCCAGAAAGTGCTGGGCAGCTAGCCTAATCTAATAGTATGGGTGTCCCTTATAGGTTGTAAGCCAGCATGGTGCACCACACGTATTTGTATTTATGGCACCCTTCTGTATCGCCTTATTTATATGCAATTGTAGTACCATCACCCACCCCCCTCATGCAGTGAGGGTATGTGAGTGGTTGTCTTATTGATATTTTTGCATTTCTGCAATCTCCCCATGCATTATACTGTGGCTTTTCTGCATGCTGGTGTGAACAGGTATTAAATTAATGTGCAGTTTTTTATCAATCAATTGTTCCACTAGCAGTGGGGTATGTGAGCTGCTGCTCAGCAATTAGCTGCACCTGTTAATTTTTCTCAGGGAGCATATAGGCCATGTAGGCCATATAGACCATATTAAAAAAGCTTTAATACACCATAAAAGAAAAAAAAAACAATAAACTTATGAAAGTTGTGTAAAATAAACTGGAAATGCATTTATTTCATAGATAACACCGGAATCAATGACAGTTTTACATTTTCCTCTCATTTTATATTTTATGTGGACATTTTTATGTCTTTCACCTCTGACATCACTAACATTATCTGCTCTGAAAAAATTAGATATTGGATTCTGATCTCTTGAATGTTCCTTATGTTTATTATCTCTTCAGACAAGCCTTTAACCCCTTAAGCCAAACGCCTGAAAAGTACAGTAGTTAATGACTAGAGCATTTTTTTTTGTTTTTTCCTCCTTGCGTTTCAACAGTTGTAACTTTTTTATTTTTTCAATGACGCAGTTGTATGAGGCCTCATTTTATTTGAGACGAGTTGTACTTTATGAGGGAATAGTTTAAATTCACTTATAAATAATTGCAGAATTTTTTTTGGTTTTTTTTTTTACACTATTCACATTTCACACTTAATAAATTGTTAGATTAATTCTACAGTCATGTGGATACCTAATATGTGTAGGATTTTTTTCGTGTGTAATGTATGCACAATTATTTTTTATTAAATATTTTTTATTTTATTTTTTTTTTTTTTACTTTTTATGGTTTTTCTTCTTTTTTTTTTTTTTTTAAATCCCATGAAAGGATAACGGTTTTACATTTTTTTTTTTACACCTAGTAATGTATTAGCATATTCATATATGCTAATACATTATTATTTGTGTCAGTTTGACACAGGCAGTGATTAGGACAGCACACAGCGTGTCCTGGTCACTGGCTTCTTACACAGACAGCTCTGGGGCCACTCTAGGTCCCCTTGGCTGACTGTGCAGCCATTCTCCGAACTCTGTCGGGTCACCAGGTGTTTCGATCACCCGGCAGAGCAGGGAAACCCTTTGATTGCGCTGCGGTAACACACTGCCGCAATCAAAGGGTTAAAGCACCGGGTTGCGGAGATTCCTCTGCTCCACGGTGCTCGCAGGAGATGCTCTGGCATCAGGGCTGTTTAGTACAGCCCCGATAGAGAGCACCGCAAACTCGGATGTCTGCAGCGACGCCAAAAGTCGGTAGGCGGTCGTTAAGGAGTAAAGTTATCATCGAAAGCCTATTGTAAGTGTAAATAAGACATTCTATACATGACACTCTCCTGTATACACTCTTGTATATACACAGTACAGGTCAGACATTACAGACACACGTATCACATCCACAGAACTATTAGATGTCATATGTACAACAGCTGATTTGTATCATCATAGAGAACCTCTAATACCAGAATGGAGAGGAGATGGGAGAGGTTATATTCTCTGCACACATAGAGAACCTCTAATACCAGAATGGAGAGGAGATGGGAGAGGTTATATTCTCTACACACATAGAGAACCTCTAATACCAGAATGGAGAGGAGATGGGAGAGGTTATATTCTCTACACACACATAGAGAACCTCTAATACCAGAATGGAGAGGAGATGAGAGAGGTTATATTCTCTACACACATAGAGAACCTCTAATACCAGAATGGAGAGGAGATGGGAGAGGTTATATTATCTGCACACATAGAGAACCTCTAATACCAGAATGGAGAGGAGATGGGAGAGGTTATATTCTCTACACACACATAGAGAACCTCTAATACCAGAATGGAGAGGAGATGGGAGAGGTTATATTCTCTGCACACACATGGGGAACCTCTAATACCAGAATGGAGAGGAGATGGGAGAGGTTATATTCTCTGCACACATAGAGAACCTCTAATACCAGAATGGAGGAAATGGGAGAGGTTATATTCTCTACACACATAGAGAACCTCTAATACCAGAATGGAGAGGAGATGGGAGAGGTTATATTCTCTACACACATAGAGAACCTCTAATACCAGAATGGAGAGGAGATGGGAGAGGTTATATTCTCTGCACACACATAGAGAACCTCTAATACCAGAATGGAGAGGAGATGGGAGAGGTTATATTCTCTGCACACATAGAGAACCTCTAATACCAGAATGGAGAGGAGATGGGAGAGGTTATATTCTCTACACACATAGAGAACCTCTAATACCAGAATGGAGAGGAGATGGGAGAGGTTATATTCTCTGCACACATAGAGAACCTCTAATACCAGAATGGAGAGGAGATGGGAGAGGTTATATTCTCTACACACATAGAGAACCTCTAATACCAGAATGGAGAGGAGATGGGAGAGGTTATATTCTCTGCACACACATAGAGAACCTCTAATACCAGAATGGAGAGGAGATGGGAGAGGTTATATTCTCTACACACACATAGAGAACCTCTAATACCAGAATGGAGAGGAGATGGGAGAGGTTATATTCTCTGCACACATAGAGAACCTCTAATACCAGAATGGAGAGGAGATGGGAGAGGTTATATTCTCTGCACACATAGAGAACCACTAATATCAGAATGGAGAGGAGATGGGAGAGGTTATATTCTCTGCACACATAGAGAACCTCTAATACCAGAATGGAGAGGAGATGGGAGAGGTTATATTCTCTACACACACATAGAGAACCTCTAATACCAGAATGGAGAGGAGATGGGAGAGGTTATATTCTCTGCACACACATAGAGAACCTCTAATACCAGAATGGAGAGGAGATGGGAGAGGTTATATTCTCTACACACACATAGAGAACCTCTAATACCAGAATGGAGAGGAGATGGGAGAGGTTATATTCTCTGCACACATAGAGAACCTCTAATACCAGAATGGAGAGGAGATGGGAGAGGTTATATTCTCTACACACATAGAGAACCTCTAATATCAGAATGGAGAGGAGATGGGACAGGTTATATTGTCTGCAAAAAGGGCAATACACTACGTGGAAATCCCTAAAGAAGCATTTATGCTATCTATCATACATGAAAAAAAATTTGAGGACTCTCGGTTCACATATTTTGATCAAAAGATGTTTAAGCTGCCCACGACTTTCAACGTGATCTCAAAATCGGGCAGTCCTATCCTATCTTTACCTCTCAATCGAGCCAATCAGGCCTCTCGCTGGGTCAACCGACCTCCATTATTAAGAGAGAAAAAATAAAAAAACACCCAACCTGCAAAGCTGCCCTTCTTATGACAGCCTGTGAGAGTGGGCGGGGACAGAAACCCAAAATGGAAAGCACCCCTTCCTTCCCATATAGGTTAAAATCAATGTACACCAAGTATAACGTATGTTTCTGCACACAAAAACATTTCTGAAAAACGTATGCAAACCTGGGTGCCACTGGCAGGGCTGCGGCACACATGTAATTATACTTGAAACACACAAGACCGCCGCCAGCGGCACTTTTCCCTGAAAAAGGGCAATAAAACTCGTGGAAACCCCTTTAAAGAAGAAATTTATCCCCTATTATCTTAAATAAAAAAAACTTTGGGGACTCCGGTTAAAATTATTTTGATTCAAAAGTTTTTTTAAGCGGGCCCACGACTTTTCAACGTGACCCAAAAAAACGGGCAGTCCTATCCTACTTTACCTCTAAAATCGGGGCCAATCGGGCCCTCTCGTTGGGGTCAACCGACCTCCTTTTTTAAGAGAGAAAAAAAAAAAAACCCCCAAAAACCTGAAAAGCTTTCCCTTTTTAAACGTTTGTGAGAGTGGGGGGGGGTCAGAAACCCAAAAGGGAAAGCACCCCTTCCTTCCCATATAGGGGGTTTTTTAAAATCAATTTTCCCCCAAGTTTTAACGTTTGTTTTGCACAAAAAAACCTTTTTCTGAAAAACGTATGCAAACCTGGGTGCCACGGGGGGGTTTGGGGCCACACATGAAATTTTACATGTACACACAAAACCGCCGCCAGGGGAAACATTTCGCAAAAAGGGCAATACATTTCCGTGGAAACCCCCTAAAGAAGCTTTTATGCAAATCAATCATACAGGGAAAAAAACTTTGAGACCCCTGGTTCACAAAATTTTAAATCAAAAAAATGTTTAAGCTGCCCACGACTTTCAACGGTTTCTAAAAATGGGGCCCTTTTTCCCTATCCTATCTTTACCCTCAATCGACCCCAATCAGGCCTCTCCGGGGTTTCCAACCCCGACCCCCAAAATTAAATTAGGAAAGAAAAAATAAAAAACCCCCCAACCCCTGAAAAGCTCCCCTTTCTTATGACAGCCTGGAGAGTGGGCGGGACAAAAACCCAAAAGGGAAAGCCCCCCTTTCCCCTTTCCCATATATTTTAAAATCAATGTAAAAACCAAGGGTAAAAAAAAAAAAAACGAGGGTTTCCCTCCCACACAAAAACTTTTTCTGAAAAAACGTATGAAAAACCTGGGGGGGGGGGCCACTGGCGGGGCTGCGGAAACCATTTTAATTTATAAATGAAAAACCCCACGGGGACCGCCGCCAGGGCCCACATTTCTGCAAAAAGGGAAATTACACAAACGTGGAAATCCAAAGAAGCATTTATGCTATCTATCATACATAAAAAAAATTTGAGACTCTGGGTTTTCCCCATTTTTTTGATAAAAAGGGATTTTTAAAAGCTGCCCACGCCCTTTCAACGTAAATTCAAATGGGGCGTCCTATCCTATTTTTCCCTCTCAATCGAGCCAATCAGCCCTTCCCCGGGGTTAAAACCAACCTAAAAATTTTTAAGAGAAAAAAAATAAAAAACCCCCCAACCTGCAAAGCTCCCCCTTCTTTTTGACACCCTTTGGGGAGAGTGGGCGGGGCAGAAAAAAAAACCCCAAATGGAAGCCCCCCTTTTCCTTTCCCTTTATATTTTAAAAATAAAGGGACACCAAGTTAACGTATGTTTCTGAAACAAAAAAAAAACATTTCTAAAAAACTTTAAGCAAACCTGGGTCCCATGGCGGGTGGGCAACATGTAATTATTAAAAAAGGGAGGTCGGTTAAAACCCAAACAGGGCCTGTTTGGCTCGATTGAGTGGAAAAGGGATAGGTTTGGAAACCCTGCCCCAAATTTTGAGATCACGTTAAAAAGTCGGGGGGCAGTTTAAAACATCTTTTGATAAAAATATGTGAACCGGAAGGTCTCAAATTTTTTTTTCTTTGTATGATAGATACAAAAATGCTTCTTTGGGGTTTTTCCCACGTAGTGTTTTGGCCCTTTTTGCAAAAATGTGCCCTGGGGGGGTCTTGTGTGTACATGAAAATTTAAACATGGTCCCGGCAGCCCTCCCCCAGGGCACCCGGGTTTTGGCATACTTTTTTTTTCAAAAATTTTTTTGGGTGTGCAAAAACATCGTTTTTTTACTTGGTGTACTTTTGATTTTAACCTTTTGGGGGAAGGAAGGGGTGTTTCCCTTTTTGGGGTTTCCCTGTCCCCCCCACTCTCACGGGCTGTCAAAGAAGGGCAGTTTTGGGCAGGTTGGGTGTTTTTTTTTTTTTTCCCCTCTAATAATGGAGGTCGGTTGACCCAGCAAGGGGCCCTGATTGGCTCGATTAAGGGGAAAAAGTTAGGATGGGAAAATTTCCCGATTTTGAGATCACTTAAAAAGCCCGGGGGCAGCTTAAACATTTTTTGATAAAAAATAGGGTAAAACCGGGGAGTTCAAATTTTTTTTCGGGTTTTTTTGGGTCTGACACAAATAGAAAATTTCTTTTTACCGAATGGGAGGAAAATGGAAAGGTTACATTGTCTGCACAAAAATAAAAAACCTCAAAATTACCAGAATGGAGAGGAAGGGGAGGGGGAAATTTTTTTCTGCCCCACACATAGAGAACCTCTAATTATTTTTAAAGCGTTTCCCTTTTGGCCATCGAATGGGCCCAAATGGTCGATACCCAAAAACACCCGAAAAAGATGGGTCGAAGTAAATCTGTGATTATGGGGAAAGCCTTTTAAAGTCTAGGGGAGAGCAACAAAAACCTTCATTCTTACCCCCAAAAACAGGACGGGAGAACGGGGAATTTAACATCACAACAGTCCAAAAAGGATATGTGCTAATCTTAGGCAACACACTTAGGTTATTTAAAAGCCACAGAAAAAAAAAAACCCCAAAAAATTACTACCCTTTTCTTTTACCACAGCCTGACCCTTAAAAACCCGCATCACCCAAAATTAAAAAGTGCCCGAAGGGAGTATGATTTTTAACCATCAAATTTTACTTGAACTTGACATTTTAAAATTTTCCCCCTTTCCCGGGAAAGCAAACTTTATCCCCAAACCTGCATGACCCCCCGATTTAAAAGGGGCCCGGGAAAAAAGGAGTCTTTCAACCACCCAAATTTTTTTTTCACTGGACATTGGATATACATATCCTGGGCCACAGCATGGGGCCCCCAAAACCCGCATGACCCCCAATTCAAAAAAATACCGGTAAAAAAGGGTCTTTCAAAACCCCCATTTTAAGGGTTTTACTGGGGCCAAAACTGTCCCTGTCCCGGGCCACAGCAAGAGCCCCAAAAACCCGCTGACCCCCCGATTAAAAAAGGGGCCCGGAAAAAGGGGTCCTTTTTTTAACCACCATTTTAGTTTCACGGACTTTTACTATAAACCTGTCCCTTTGGGGCCCCCATGAGCCCCCAAACCCTTATGGGCCCCCAAAAAAAAAGTGCCCCCGGAAAAAAAGGGGTCCCTTTTTAAACCCCCAAATTTTTTTGAAAAAGGCATTGGGCAAAAAAATGTCCTTGGGGCCAACCCCGGGGATTACCCCACTCCTGCATGACCCCCCGATTCAAAAAGTGGGCCCGGGAAAAAAGGGGTCCCTTTTAACCCCCAATTTTTTGGTTTTTACGGGCAATTTTCTTTTAACCCGTCCTGGGCCAAAAAAATGAAACCCCAAACCTGCATGCCCCCAGATTTTAAAAATGCCAGAAAATTGGGGGGTCCCTTTTAAACCCCCAAAATTTTTGTTTCAATGGCATTGACTATACCCCGTCCTGGGCCCCAGATGAGCCCCAAAAACCTGCAATTTACCCCCACAAATTTAAAAAAAAGCCGGAAAAGGAGTCTTTCGACCACCATTTTTTGTTTCAAAATGGACATTAATATATCTGTCCTGTACTGCAGAATGACCATTAAAAACCCGGGCGACCCACAGATTCCAAAAGTGCCAGAAAAGGATTTTTTCAAACCCCCATTTTAGTTTCCCCTGGACCCTTGAAAATCCCGTCCTTAAACCCCAGAATGAAAATTTAAAACCCGTCTGACCCCCAATTAAAAAAATGCCGGGAAAAAAGGGGTCTTTCAACCACCATTTTATTTCACTGGGCATTTTACTTTATTTTGTCCTGGGCCCCCAGCTTTAACCCCAAACCTCATGAAACCCCCCCTTTAAAAAGTGCCGGGGAAAAAAGGGTCTTTCAACCACCATTTTTTGTTCACTGGAATTTACTGTCCCTGTCCCGGGTAGCGCTTGCCCCTCCGTATGAGGGGGGTCCCAAATTTAGCTTCACTTGGAAATACTTGGGGGTTTAAAGTTCCTGTTCCCCCCCAGGTTTTCCCCTTTTTTCCCTTTGGGTTTTTTTTACTTTTTTTACTCAAAAAAGCTGGAGGAAATTGGGCTCTGTAAATTTTTTTTCTTGGGCCTTGCTCCATTTCTCCATTTCCTCTGAATAACCCAATTGGTCAATTTTTTCCTTACCCCCTTGTACAATTCAGAGGGAAATTTTTTCCCGTATTTTGTACAAAGCAAGTTTTTTTGTAATTAAATTTTAAAAAAACAACATTTTTAAAATAGGATGGAAAACCCCCCCTGTCTTTGTTTCTCTTTTTTTAATTTTTTAAATGGGTTGTCTCAATACAAAAGGGAATTTATAGCTATGTTTAAAAAATCTTGGGGAAAAAAAAGTTTATTTTGCAATTGTGTCCATTTAAAAGTGTCCTACCTATTCCGGGTTTTACAAACACCATCACCCTTGAGCCACTCTTTTACAATTTGGGAAAAACAAAAAGTCTTTTAGAAACAATATTTTTTTTATAATATACCTGTTGTAAAACTCATTTCAAAGCAAAATGCCCCCAAAAAAATTCCCAAAACATGACCCAAAAAAAATTATAAAAAAAGATTTCTCAGCCCTGTTAAAAAAATTTTGAGGGGGAAAATGCCTTAGAAAACCCCATTTTCCCGTTCCCAAAAGGGCCTTTAAAATGCTGTAACTCACAGCTTCATGACCCCAAAAAATTTTTAAAATAAAACTTTCTCAGCCACTATTAAAAAAAGTGAGGAGAAATGCCACTTTAAAAACCACCCTTTCTGTTCCAAAGGACCCGGGTTATTTCTGATTCCCCAGCTAAAATTTACCCCCCAAAAAATTTTTTAAAAATGACTTCTCACCACTATTAAAAAAAATTTTGAGGGAGAAATTTCCCCTTTTAAAGAAACCCCCTTTCGTTTTAAAAAGGGCCATTAAAATTTAAAAGCGGGACAGCAAAATGACCCCAAAAACCCCTTTACAATGCGGGAAAAATTCTAGAGATAAAGGATAAAAAAGGAATTGGTGTTTTTTCCCTGAAAATTGGGTGTCTTTTTCAGTCCCCCTCACAAAAAAAACCAGCAAAATGAAAAGTTGGGAAAAAAAGAATAAAAAATTTTCAGCAAGAAAATTGATCATTTTAAAAAATATTTTTCAAGAGGACCATTTCTGTTTGAAGAGGAATGTGAGTAGACCGGCAACTATCGGTGACCTCGGCAATTGGATCCACAACATCATCAGAGATCCATGCCTGATTCATCTTGATGAAAGTCAAACGATCCACATTATCTGTGGAAAGCCGGATGCGTTTGTCTGTTATGATTCCCCAGCTGGGGTGAAGGTCCGCTCAGATATGAGCTGGCTGCTGGGCAGGACAACACCTCTATGGCGTGATCGAGCCAGCTCGGGCCATTCATCCATTTTGGATAACCAGAAGTCTATTGGGTCCAGAACACATACAAAAACATCGGTGTTGAGACGCAGATAGTCGTGCACCATGATCTTAAGCTGGTCTCTGTGTGTTGGATGTGTGCCCTGCATTGCATGCGTTGGTGAGGTGGTAAACAAAGATTGCCAGAGGTCACCCATTAGGCTTCTGCCACCTTGCCTGCTGCTGCCGCTACGCCTACTTGGCACGTCGCTGATGTTGTTCCACCGTGACATTTGGGGAACGTGAAGCAGACGCAACAGATGTCTCCAGTTGATCAATCAGCAAGGTCTCCATTTCCTGCATTTTACTCTCTATTTGGGTGGGTGGAAGGAAAGTGCTGATTTTTGTTTTGTACCGGGGATCCAGGAGGGTGGCCACCCAGTAACTGTTGTTCATTTTGATGGCCTTAATGCGAGGATCATGTTGGAGGAAATGGAGCATCCAAGCAATCATGTGAGAGATGGAGCCTTGATTTCCCAAGCCTCTGGGTCGAGGGGCACTAGCAAACTGATCTTCCTCATCTTCATCCTCCACCTCAAATTCGCGCCAACCTCTTTCCAAGGCAGGAACGTCGGTAATGTCGGTGTTAGGAATACTCCTCCTCTCCTCTCCTCACGCTGCCTCCGGCACAGCTTCAACACAGCCCTGACTTGCCTGAGATGATGCACCCCGAGAGCTGATGCACCACCTTGCCCTAGCTCTGGACCCCGAACCACTGCCTAATGAAGACCGATGAAATTGTGAAACTGTCGGGCCTTGTGGATTTGACGGAGAGAAAGGCTCCGTGTCCGCATCTATGTCCGTTTCCTCCTCCATCGCTGGCGGGACCTGTCGTTTCAGAGTGTCCAACGATCGTTCCAGAACTAAGATCACCACAATGCTCATGCTGACAAGGGCATTGTCCGCACTGACCATTTTGGTGGCTTCTTCAAAAATGGCAAGGATGGTGAAGAGCTCTTTCACCTGCCTCCACTCTCGGTGGCTCAACACCCCGAGGTCCGCACCGCTGCTTGTCAGGCCATGTGTCACTTCGTACTGCGTCCACCAGACGGAAAGGCAACATTTCCAAGGCCAAAAGCCTGGCAATGCCGACATTCAGGCTTTTGGCTTTGGGATGGTTTGGGTTAAAGTGTTTCTTCTGCTCCCAAACCTGGAAGACAGAAGGCTGGCTGCTAGACTGGCTGCTGTACGATGTTCGGTCGTCAAAACTGGCGGAAGGAGAAGGGGTAGGATGGGCTCTTGGTGCTGCTGGTGGTACTCGGGCGACGGTGGAGGCTGAAGCGGAGGCTGATCCCTGATCATGACTCTGAGAGACATGGGCAGCTGAGGACCGCTTGGTGGTGGCGGAGGAGGAGGAGGCGGAGACGAGGGTGTGACAGTGGTTGGAGGCCCGGCATCGGTCTGGCCTTTTTTTTTCCAAGTGTTGCCTCCATTTCAACTCATGCATTCACTGTATGTGACTAGACATGTTGGTGGTGGTTAACCACCTAAGGTTCTTGCCTCTACTTATTCGTTTACAGCAAAGGCGGCATATGACATCGCGGGGTGTAATCAGAGGCTTGTCATAGAAGGCCCAGGCTTGAGAGGTCCTGGACCTTTTTGACGGCGATAAGCGAGGAGTGGGGTTTGCGCTGACCGTGGCTGGCGGAATAATATCAGCCGACTTCTGCGACCGCCCTCTCCCTTTTTGAGGCGGAACCCGTACGGACACTACCCCATCGTCTTCCACCTCTTTTCCAGTGATGAAGGGGCTCGCAAGCAAATTCTGCTGAAAAAACCACGTTTGATCCGCAATGTCGTCATCATCATCATCAACACAGGTGACTTGTCGTCCTGACATTCTGCTCCAGGAGCTGGGGCTACAAGCATGAGGCACTGCAAGGCGTTGCCGACCGCCTGGGATTTTTGCCGATTGACCGGTTTCTGTCTCCTCCTCTGATGGCATCTGTAACTGGGTGTCAGAGCAGACTAAATCATCCTCTTTGGCCTTTTAATCTTTCAAATGCCTTCTAACCCCAATCGCATTTTGTCATCAAGAGGTCTTCAGAAAATGGATTATCCACAGTGGTGGATACATGAGTTGACATTTGGGGGTGCTTTATGTTGGACGGATGCTGGTGATGCTGATGACGACAAAATTTGTGGCCGGGGACTGGGGGGACGAGGAGGTTAAGACTACTGGATGCAGGTTGCATTAACCACTGAAGGACAGATTGGCGACGCTTTCGTTACGGGGAAAATTACAGGGGCCCTGACCCAGCGATGACAGGCCTGACGGTCCTGCAACTGACGATCGCTGGCATGTGTGTTGTCGCAGCACTGGAAGGAGCACCTTCTCTCGTACCTCTCCTCCATGTCCCACCCCCCTCTTTGCTCGCTTACCACCCGAATTTCGCTCCATGTTCAGAAATATAAAAAATTTTAGAAGGGATGGAAGAGTTTTGGAAAGTCTCTTATTAAAAGAGGGCAAATCACAGCTATTCTAAAATCCCTCAAATCAAAAAAAAAATTGCGGGTTTAAAATTTTACTGCAAAGTTATAAACAAAGCGGGCCCGCCCCAAAAGTAAAAAAAACAGTATCTAAAATGTATTCAGAAAATCAAGGTTTTTTTTTCACCTATCAAAACCCCGTGGTGATATAAAATTGCTGGATTAAAATTTAAGTGCAAGGGGGTATATCAACAAAGGTGGAATCAAATTAAAAAATGAACCCCTATCGAAAATGTTACTATAATAAAAGTGGGTTTTTGCCTAAAAAAGAGCCCTGCAGTTACTAGAAAAGATGTGTACCCTTAAAGTTAGGCCCCCCAAATATCCAGGAAATGTTTCAACAGAAAAACTGTTAAAAATAAAGCTTTGCAGGCAATGTCTAACTAAGTCTTGGTTGTACTTTATCAAGTATTTTTTATAAGCTTGCTTTCGTATAATACAAGATATTTTGGCCCCTTTCATTCCCCGTGGTGACTAAAAAATTTGCGGATTCAAATTAATGCAAGGGGATATATCAACAAAGGGGGAATGGGCAAAATTGAAAAATGAAAATACATACTTGAAAAATTTTAGATTTCGGGTTTACATAAATTTGATAAAAGATGTTTAAGTGCCCCCGACTTTTTAAAGTGATCAATTTGATAAAAGCATAAAAGCTTTTTTAGGTTTTCCCCGTAATGTATTGCCCTTTTTGCAGTAGTGTGCCGCGACAGTGGTGTGCGTGTGACATGTATATTTTTATTCAGTGGCACCCAGGTTAATATTTTTTTCATTAGTGTTTTTGTGCAGAACCTACGAAAATTGGTGATTTGATTTTAAAACCTATATGGGGAGGAAAGGGTGCCTCCATTTTGATTTCGCACCCCCCACTCTTTTCAAATGTCATTGAGGTGCGCTTGCGGTTTGGTTTTTTTATTTTATTTTTTTTTTTCCTTTGGGTAAAGGGGGTCAGTTGACCCAGTGAGAGGCCTGGGGGGCTCTTTTTGAGGTAAAAGAAAGTGTAGGACTGCCCCTTTTTAATCACGTTGAAAAATCGTGGGCAGTTAAACTCTTTTGATCAAATTATGTGAACCCAGAAACTCAAATTTTTTTAAGTAGGTTTATTCTTACAACATAGAGAACCCAAATTTCCCGAAACGAGAGAGATGGCAGAGGTTTTTATTCTCTTACACACATAGGAACCTTAATTCCCCGAATGGAAAAGGAGATGGGGGAGGTTTATTTTTCAACCACACTTTGGAACCTAAAAACCAAAGGAGAGAGATTGGGGAGGTTATATTCTCTACACACATAGGAACCCCTAATACCAGAATGGAGAGGGGATGGGAGAGGTTAATTATCTACACCAGAGAACCCCTAATACTGTCCCGGTTTTATGCCCCGGTCCCTGCTTTGGGCCTGGGCCCGTCCGTGCCTGCCTGTCTCGCGGGGCTCCCCTTTCGGGTCCCCCGGAGCCCTTTTTCGCTATGGACTTTCCCGTCCGTCCCTTCTTTTTTACTTCCCCGGGTCCCTCGTGTGCACGTGCCCCCTAGGGGTGCCCGGCAACTCCCGCCCATTTATTTTTTTTCCTGTTTGTGCACCTTCCTCTTCACCCCCGACCCCCTGGCTATAAAAGGGAATTTTTGTCTCTACTTGTGCAGTTTTTGCAGTCTGTTGCTGTTCTTTCTTTCCATCTTTAGTCCCCTCCAGTATCTCTGGGCTTAAACCGGGGTGTGGTTCGTTTCTGTGCCATTGAGTCCCGACCTTCTTCTGGGCTCTTGTTATTCTGATGTCTCTCACCGTTTTTTGTCCGCCTTGGCACCTGTTCCTGGTCTGTACCTGCTGTGTTACCTGTCAAGTTCCTGCCGTATCCTGTGGTGTTATGTGTACGTTTATCCCTCCTGTATCCTGCTGTGTTCCTGAGTACATTTTACCTGCCCTGCTTATGTTCTCCTATGTTCCTGTGTTCCTGTCCTGCACCTCGGCTGTCACCGCAGGTAGCCACGTCAGGGGTAGCGACCTGGTGGTCCCGCAGCCAAGTCCATCCCGCTTTGCGGCGGGCTCTGGCGAAGACCAGGGGCCCCTTAGACTCCACTCCCTGGCGTGGTCCTCCAGCTACCATCTCGCCTGCGGTGATCACAGAGGATCCACACCTGGATGTTAGCGTTCGGCGCCTCGGCATAC
Source organism: Phyllomedusa bahiana (assembly GCA_025379985.1). Taxonomy (NCBI): domain Eukaryota; kingdom Metazoa; phylum Chordata; class Amphibia; order Anura; family Hylidae; genus Phyllomedusa; species Phyllomedusa bahiana. The sequence goes on along the minus strand of JAODAL010002260.1, from coordinate 55,450 downwards.
GTCTGTTAGCACCGCATTGTTACAATACTAGAATGGAGAGGAGATGGGAGAGGTTATATTCTCTACACACACATAGAGAACCTCTAATACCAGAATGGAGAGGAGATGGGAGAGGTTATATTCTCTGCACACACATAGAGAACCTCTAATACCAGAATGGAGAGGAGATGGGAGAGGTTATATTCTCTACACACACATAGAGAACCTCTAATACCAGAATGGAGAGGAGATGGGAGAGGTTATATTCTCTACACACATAGAGAACCTCTAATACCAGAATGGAGAGGAGATGGGAGAGGTTATATTCTCAGCACACACTTGGGGAACCTAATACATCTTATAGGTTGTTTCATTTACAGTCAAAATTAACTTTCTGGAAATAGAGATTTATCAGTGACAGATGGTCTTCCCTGATCATCTCCACTGTTGATCTTCCCAGTTATGGCTACCTCCCTTGACTAGTAATACATCATGTGCTTAAGTATCATAGATAACACAGAGCTAGTGACAGTTTCCATCTTCCATTCATTGTTGTATTTAATGTAGACAATCTTGGACATAATAATCTGTTCCCCTCATCATATGTAGACTTATCGCCCTCCCCGACATCACTGCCACCCATCACTGCACTACAATCAGAAAAAGTTTTTGACTCCATGAATGATTCTTAAATTTATTCTCTCTACAGGTTTATCCTTCAAATCAATATTCCGCCGTAAGCGTAAGTCTGACATCCTATACATAATAATAATCTTTATTTATTTAGCACCAACATATTCTGCAGCACTTTTCAATTTTGAAGGAATAAATACAGACAAAAAGACAAACATTTGCAAAACTACCTACAGATCAGACACAGGGTGTGAGGGCCCTGCTCTCAAGAGCTTACAATCTATATCACTCACTGTATATATCATACCTATATAATATATATATATATATATATATATATATATATATATATTATATATATATATATATATATATATATATATATATATATATATATATATATTATATATATATATATATACTTATATAAATCAGGTAACACACTACAGGCAAATGGGAAAGCCTACCATGCTCTATCTTGTCGCATCTACTTCTGGTTTTAACAAAAAGTAAATAAATTCCAGTATAATAATAATAATAATAATGTGTAAAAGAAGTCTAAGAATCTTGGACGAGCTCTTCAGTGACAGCGCTTTAGTAGTTTAGAAATTGCATTGATATTAGGGCTCCTAAGAAATATACAGATTTCACCATTGTCTTAATGTTATTTAAGTGACCCCACTGAACATTGCTGTGACCTCTGTGCCTTGTCCATGACCTCCCTATCTCTGTAGGATGTAGAACAGCAGGTTGTATTTAAAGCAAGAAGTGGATGCGGCGAGAGTGATCAGTTCTTGCTTTAAATTGTTCGTTGCTTTTGACTTTATTTGACTTTTGCTCCAAAACTAAATGAAAAACTTTTTTTTTTTACTTACAAAAAACTGCGTAAAGTGATCCTAAACCAGACTGATCTGCTTCATAACCTGATAAATTCAGTATGGAGCTCTATACATGCCAGGTGCTGGCTACTACAGAGGGCAACCAGCGGCAATAGTTGGAATCGGAGATAGCTGGATACTTGAACATTGAGATGTTATGGTTTATAGCATGGCATTTGGTAAACTCTGTTATGGCTGCCCCCGCGACCCCCGTATCAGGTCAACACTTACCTTGCCATGCTCCTGTTCCCGGCCGAGCGCACACTCCTGTTGCCGACCGTGCGTGTGCTCGCCCCCTAGGGCGCGCACACGGTACTGCAGTCAAGCTTAAAGGGACAGTGCGCCAATGATTGGTTTTCATCGGGCGCTGATCCTATTTAAGTCCTGCCCCTTCCCACTACCCTTGCCAAATCAATAGTGCCCTGTGCCTTGAGAGGAAGCGTTCCCGTGTATCTTGTTGTCTACTGTGTACCGTACCTTCTGCCTCCGTCTCTTGACCACGAACCATTGCTGCCTGTCCTGACCTTCTGCCTATCTCCGACTACGAGCCTTGTTTTCGATTCTGTACCACCCAACACCTCGGCCGCCACCACAAGCAAGTCGCATCAGGGGTAGTGACCTGGTAGCAATCCGCCGCAGCAAGTCCATCCCGCTTTGCGGGGGGCTTTGGTGAAAACCGGACCTACTTAGATTCCGCTCCCTGGCTTACACCGTCGCTTGTGGTGGTCCAGAGGATCGACGCCCACAGATCGTTACAGTTCGATTCGGCCATGGATTCAGCAAAGGTGCCTCTACCGAGCGTCTCTGACATCACCACCATCGTGGCACAGCAGTCTAAGCAGATCACACAGCAAGCGCAGCAGCTGAACCAGCTGACTACTATGATGCAGCAGTGGCTCCTCCCGTGGCAGCCCTTGCGGGGATGTCCACCGGCCCTAAACTCCGATTTTACATGCCGTCAAAGTTTGATGGGGACCATAAGGTCTGTAGGGGCTTCATCACCCAGTGCTCTCTCCACATGGAACTTATGGCTGGTCAGTTCCCGTCGGAAAGGTCCAAGGTGGCCTTCGTGGTCAGTCTTCTCTCCGGAAAAGCCCTGACCTGGGTGACTCCACTCTGGAACCGAGGTGATCTGGTCACAGCTGATCTTGCAGCATTCCTGCAGGAGTTTCGCAGTGTCTTCGAAGGGTCTGCCCGCGCCTCGTCTGCCGAGACCGCCTTGTTGAACTTACAGCAAGGGAGCTCCTCTGTAGGAGACTACTCCATGCAATTCCACACACTAGCTTCGGAGTTGGATTGGAATGATGCTGCGTTGTGCGCCATGTTGAAGAAGGGCCTCTCCAGCCAGATTAAGTGTGCCCTCTCCACCAGGGACTTTCCGTCTTCGATAAGTGAGCTCATCCATCTGGCAACTCGTATTCCGGTTCTCAGAGATACAGGAGGAGCCCGCCAAGAGCTTCAACCAGGCCGAGCGTATTGTCTACCCCGTTTTGCGCCGGTGTTTCTTCAGCCTCCACTGCCTTCTTCACAACCTGCCATGGAAGAGGCCATGCAAGTGGACAGAGCCCACCTGACTCCGCAAGAACGTACGTGACGACGTGAGGAGAACTTGTGTCTCTACTACGGGAGCCATGAACATTTCCGCTGGGGTTGTCTGCTCCGTCCGCAACGTCTGGGAAATGTGTGCACCTAGGCTTCGTGGGAGAGGCGTCCCTAAGTGTGAATTAATCCCTCTCCATGGCTCATGCTGCCGGTTCTGGTCACAACCAATTCCGGAGTCTCGTTTCAAGTGGATGCCTTCCAGGATTCTGGATTGGGTGGGAATTTTATGGATGCGACTCTGGTGGCCAAGTATTGTCTCTCGGTGGTCCACCTAGACCAACCCTTGGCCATCTTGTCAGTTAGTGGTGAGCTATTGAGCGACTCTATCCTCTTTTGGACTGAACCAGAGGTCCTACAAGTAGGGGTCTTGCACAAGGAGAGGATTGCATTCTTCGTGCTACCCCGTTCTTCCTCAGCTGTCCTCCTGGGGCTTCCATTGCTGCAGCGTCATGCTCCTATGCTCGACTGGAAGACGGGCGAAGTTTTGCGTTGGGATCAAGACTGCCAGACTCGCTGTCTATCGGCACCATTCCTCCATAGTCTTCCCTCAAGCCTCTACCAGGCCTGCCACTACCATACCAAGACTTCCAGGATGTCTTCTCTGAAAAGCAAGCGGAGACTCTTCCTCCTCATCATCCCTATGACTACCCGATAGACCTGCTACCCGGGACCATTCCCCCGGGGTAGGGTCTACCCACTCTCCATACCTGAGACTCTAGCTATGTCGGCCTATGTTAAAGAAAACCTACAGAAAGGCTTCATCCGCAAATCTACTTCTCCAGCTGGTGCTGGTTTCTTCTTTGTGGAGAAGAAGGATGGGTCCTTGCGACCGTGCATCGACTACCGCGGTGTCAACAAGATCACCATTAAAAACCGGTATCCATTACCATTGATTACCGAGCTCTTCGACCGCCTCCAGGGAGCGAAAGTCTTTTCCAAGTTAGATTTGTTGCAGGCTTATAACTTCTTTTGGATCCGCAAAAGTGATGAGTGGAAGACGACCTTCAACAATCAGGATGGGCACTTTGAGTATCTGGTGATGCCCTTCTGCCTATGCAACGCTCCGGCGGTTTTTCAGGAGTTTGTCAATGACATTTTCCGGGATCTCATGTGTGGTTGTCTACCTAGATGATATTCTGTTTTTTTCACCCAATCTGGAGGTCCACCAGTTACTGAGACGTTTGCATGATGACCATCTCTATGCCAAGCTGTAGAAATGGCAATTACATCAAGCCAGCCTTCCGTTTCTCGGATATATTATCTCAGACAAGGGTCTACAAATGGACCCCACAAAATTATCCACCGTTCTGCAGTGGCCACGACCTGTTGTCCTCCGGGCCATATAATGTTTCTTGGGATTCGCCAACTACTACAGGCAGTTTATATCCCATTTTTCAACGTTGGTGGCACCGATTGTGGCTCTCACCAGAAAGCATGGTAACCCGAAGGTTTGGCCACCAGCTGCTGAAGAGGCCTTCTCCAACTTGAAAGCAGCCTTCGCCTCCACACCAGTGTTGTCCCTGTCTGATACCGAGAGTTCTTTCTTTCTAGAAGTCAACGCCTCTTCCATGAGCAGTCCTCACTCAATAGGGGCCCAAGGGCAAGATCCCGACCTGTGGGTTCTTCTCTAAAATGTTTTCGCCCGCCGAAGGAACTACACCATCGGGGATCATGAACTGCTGGCCATAATGCTTGCCTTAGAGGAATGGCGCCACCTCCTGGAGGGTGCTCGGCATCCGGTAAATATTTTTACTTACAAAAAAATTTTTCTTTCCCTTAAAATGCAAAACATCTAAAATCCACGTCAACCCCAGGGGGTTTTTTTTTCCTTCTTCCGGTTCTTTTTTCATACACTTCCGCCCGGCTAAAAAGAAAATAAGCCATCCCTTTTTCTCTCTTTGATTTTATTGGTGAAGAGGCAACTACTCGGCACATTGTACCCCCAGAATGTCGGATATCTGCAGCTCCCATAACCCTCCTCTGGGCAAGATGTGCACCCTGCGCTCTGGTTAAGGGTTCTGGAATGGGGCCACTGCTCTGTATTGCGGGACATCCGGGGGGTGCGGGGGGTTTGTTCTTTGATCTCCCGGTTCTACGGGGGCTCGATCTGTAAAGATTAAGGAGTTCTTTTGGAAGCCTTTTTCCACCGTGCCCGCAACAAGTCACCCCGCCCAAACCCCCCGGGTTTGCACAGCCTCTGCGGTTCCAAAGTCCCTTGGGCCACATTGCCTCACTTCACATATCTACCCTTCCCCTTTGACGGTATTACGGTTATCTGGGTGGTCGTTGACCGTTTCTCCAAAATGGCGCACTTTGTTCCCCTGCCTGGTCTACCTTCTGCTCCCCGATTCGCCAATCTTTTTTGTAAGCATATCTTCCAGCTACATGGACTTCCCCAACACATTGTTTCTGACCGGGGAGTTCAATTTGTCTCTCGGTTTTGGCGAGGTCTCTGCTCACTACTACAAGTTGATCTGGACTTCTCTTCCACGTACCACGCGCAATCCAATGGTCAGGTGGAAAGAGTGAATCAGGTCTTGGGTACCTATCTCCGCCACTTTGTGTCTGCAAAACAAGATGGTCCAGTCTGTTGCCATTGCAGAATTTTCCTATAATACTCTAGAATCCAATTCTGCTGGGGCATCTCCCTTCTTCATTGTCTTCCGTCGTCGGCAACCCCTTCCGCTGCCATCTGCCTCCTCTTTTGTTCCTGCGGTGGACAATCTGATCCGTGGCCTATCTGCCATATGGGAGGAGACATGACGATCTCTGCTTCGGGCCTCTGCTCGTATGAAAGTTCAAGCAGACAAAAAGAGAAGACCCCCCTCAATCCTTTGTTCCGGGAGATAGGGTATGGCTGTCTGTCAGGTACATCCGCTTGAAGATTCCTAGCTACAAGCTTGGACCCCAGTTTTTAGGCCCCTTTGAAGACCTGAGATGTATTAACCTGGTGGCCTACAAACTCTGGCTCCCTCCCATTAAGCGCATCCTCAATTCCTTCCACGTCTCTCTGCTGAAACCAGTCATCCATAATCGGTTCTCATGGTGTGTGGTTTCCCCATCTCCCGTAGCTGACTCTACCAACGTGTTTTCTGTCAAGGAGATTTTAGCCATGAAGAGGGTTAGGGGGAGACAATTTTTTTTTGGTCGACTGGAAGGGGTTTGGGCCGGAAGAAAGGTTGTGGGAGCCGGAGGACAACATCCTGGACCGGAATCCCCTAACTAAGTTTTTGCGGGCTAGGAAGAGGGGGAGGCCTAAGGGGGGGGTACTGTTACAGCTGCCCCCACGACCTCCGTATCGGGTCGCGGGCACATCCTACCCCTACGGCATCTCTTGCTGCATGCGTGTCCGCAGCTCTGGTCAGCACTTACCCTGCCACTCTTCTGTTCCCGGCTGGGCGTGCGCTCCTGTTGCCGGCCGTGCACGTGCTCGCTCCCTAGTGCGTGCGTGCGGTACTGCAGTCAAGCTTAAAGGGATAGCGCGCCGATTATTGGTTTTCATCGGGCGCTGATCCTATTTAAGTCCTACCCCTTCCCACTACCCTTGCCGGATCGATAGTGCCCTTTGCCTTGAGAGGAAGCGTTCCCGTGTATCTTGTTGTCTACTGTGTACCGTACCTTCTGCCTCCGTCCCTTGACCACGAACCATTGCCGCCTGTCCTGACCTTCTGCCTGTCTCCAACTACAAGCCTGCTTCTTGATTCTGTACCACGCAACACCTCGGCCACCACTGCAAGCAAGTCGCGTCAGGGGTAGCGACCTGGTAGCAATCCGCCTCAGCAAGTCCATCCTGCTTTGCGGCGGGCTCTGGTAAAACCGGACTTACTTAGATTCCGCTCCGTGGCATGGCTTACAGCATCGCTTGTGGTGGTCCATAGAATCCACTTCCACAGACCGTTACAAACTCCACAGGGTTTTCCATTTGAGTAATGCTGTAACTGGGGACTGACAAGATGACAGGTGCATTGTACAACTGATACATATTCAAGGGGAGGGACGGTAAATATAATAAGTCAAATAAAGATTTAAAATATATAACAAAACAAACAAAAAAATTCAAACCCTCCATTAAGTAATACCTTCTGGTTCATACATTTTTTTTTTTCACGAAAATAGCAAAATATCATGAAAATTTAGAGCAATTTGCTCATTTCAAATTTCAAAACTTTGTGTGTAAGACCTTTAGTTTACACCACACAAAAGAGTTAATAACTAGTATCTACCATAGGTCTACTTTATGTTGGCAACATTTTTAAATATCTACATTTTTACAACATTAGGGGGCTTATAAATTTAGTAGCAATCTTCTACATTTTCAAGAAAATTTGCCACGCAAATTTTTTTAGGGAACAGTCTAGTTCTGATGGGACTTTGAGAGGCTGGAATGTTAGTTAAACTTATAAGTGACTCCATATACACTGTGTTCCAAATTATTATGCAAATAATATTTTCTTTTATTTTCCAAAATTACCTATATGAATTGCAGTCATTGTAATTTTCCAGTCATCAACTATAAGAGTATAATTGAAAGGTTTTTGAACAAACTGCCTATGATAACAGTATATTTCATTAAAAAAAAAAACTCAAAATGCACTCAAAATGCATGTTCTAAATTATTATGCACAGCAGAATTTTCAACCTTTTCATTTTTATACCGAACAAAAAAATGGTAATTTGTGGAATTATAAGCATTAGCAGGTTATTACAAAATGAAATCAAACAGTTTTCAAGTCAAAACTTTATTCTAGGTGATGTTACATGTGCACATAGCACCCCTTGTTCGAAATGAGCTTCTGAACTCTCTCATCCATTGAATTTGTCAGGTTTTGGATGGTTTCTGCTTTGTTTTGCAGAAGGACAGAATACCCTCCTAGAGCTGTTGCTTAGATGTGAACTGCCTCCCACCATCATAGACACTCCTTTTGATGATGCTCCAGAGGTTCTCAATGGGGTTGAGGTCAGGGGAGCATGGGGGCCACACCATAAGTGTGTCCCCTTTTATGCCCATAGCATCCAGAGATGCAGATGTGTTATTTGCGGCATGAGACGGTGCATTATCATGCATGAAAATTATCTTGCTGAGGAATGCACGGTTCTTCTTCTTGAACCATGGCAGGAATTGCTGTTTGGAAACTCCACATACATTATGGAGTTCATCTTTACACCTTCAGAGATCCTAAAGGGGCCGACAATCTCTCTCCCCATGATTCCAGCCCAAAACATTACTCCACCTCCTCCTTGTTGGCGCCTTAGCCGTGTTTGCATGGGGTGTCCATCAACCAGCCATCCTCCACTCCATCCATCTGGACCATCGAGCGTTGCACGGCACTCATCGGTGAACAAAACAGTTTTGAAGTCAGTCTTCATGTATTGTTTGGCCCACTAGAGCCGTTTCTGCTTGTGTGCAGTGGATAGATGAGGTCGACAGGATGGCTTACACACAGCTGCAAACCTCTAAAGGACCCTGCATCTCGTCTCGACTTGTCTGCTGCTATGACAAGGCATTTTTGCAGCTGCTCTTTTAACATGACATAATTGCCTATTGGAAAGAGTCCTCAATTTTCCCTTACCAGCATGCACACGTGTGTGCTGTGAATCAGCTACATACTTCTTGATTGTGCGATGATCACGATGAAGTGTCTTGGCAGTGTTGATTGTAGTCATGCCTTGACCTACACTTCACAATTTGTTGCTTCTCAGCAGCCGACACATCCTTTTTCTTTCCCATTTTGGCTGAAAATGTAGGCTGCTTAATAATGTGGGACAGCCTTCTTAAGCAGTCTTGCCTTTAATTGGACACACCTGCAAAACTAATTAGCACAGGTGTCTGCAAATGTTTTCAGTGATATAAAGAGCCCTGACACACATCACCATCAATGAGTTTAACTGACAAACCAAAAAATTCTTACCTTATCACTCCTAAACACTTTTTGCATAATAACTTGGAACACAGTGTAAGAAACTCCACCACTTAAAGTATTCAAAGCAACATTTGAGAAGTTTGTTAATCCTTTAGATGATTCACAGGAATTAAAGCAAAGTGGAGGTAAAATAAAAAAATTCACTTTTTGGGCAGATTTTCAATTTGAATTATTGCCTGGAGTATGGTAGATATGACCAGGGAAATATTCCCTCTCTCTATACTTTCCTTAGATGTAGGGTCACATCTAAGGGGGTTAATCAGTCGTGACCAGAATAATCTCCGTTCCCGGCAAATAGTGTATGAAGCCAGCTGTAATATACCGCTGATTCCATGCGCCGCTCTGCTTGTGAGACCACACAATCTTCTGGATGTGCCCATATGTACATTGGCCAGGAAAATTCCTTTCCCGCAATGGATGTGTGAGTACTTCCAGTGTCAGTAAGGGGTTAATAGATGTGCTTTAGAATGTCATACATTTTCAGTGATTCATATACGGATGTAGCAAAATTAAGCTTGATGTTGATATCACAACTTTCTTTCCTTCCTTCCATAAATCTTTGGATGAATGGTGCCTGTAAGTCAGGTATTATTTATCCAGACAGTGCATAACATCATTTAGCATTACTGACCTCTCATAGATAACACCAGAGTCAATAACAGTTTCCATCTTCCTCACATTGTTATATTTCATGTACAAAGGCTCCAAGGAAAACGTTATATTGTTGGTTCTGACGTCGTGAATAAACTGTACACTGTGTTTCTTGTCTTTACAGGTCAAAATTGGAAGATAAGAGAAGTAGGATGTGCCCCACAATACTTCAGTAAATCCATTATTACATACACTATATAATGTTAAGCCCTGTTGGTAATCAAATAGATATATACAGAAAGGGTGCTTTCACACAGATCGTTTTTGGTGCGTTTTTATGAGTTTTTTGAACAGAAATGTACAGCATTAATTGCACTGTGTGAGAGCACCCAAATACTCCAATGCTTATAGCCATAATAAAGAATATGTTATATTAAGAAATATTAAAATGACATAGTTTCAATAATAGATATGATTAATAATGATGCTACAAATCATCGCCCAAAAATAGAAGCACACTAAGGGCGACACGTCCCATAATGGCTGTGCCCTTTTTTTGGTGTACTTTGCTCCAAAAAACTCTTGACGCCCTATTCTCTATATAAATAAATTATCTGTGGTACACGAAAAACTATGCACATTATATATCAGGCACCACACAATTGAATGCACCTAAATATGCCAGCAATGATATGCTATGCGCCTACATTTTGCTATGCACCTAGAATAGGCGCATCAATTATACTATGCAAGCTAGACCGGACACCAGGGGAAACCTGTATGATCTCTGTTTTTCTCCCTTTTCTAGCAGCTACGATATCTAATGCGCCTAATGAGTGTGTTAGGCACATTGTTCGTAAGACTCAACACTTTCTAATGTGCCTAACATAAAGGGGTGTTCTAGGGGCGTTCTGGGGCGTTCTGGAGGCCTCGCACCACACTCATAATATTAGACACATATATGAATTTGGTTCGGCAAAACTAGGTGCCTTACTGCTCGGACAGGCAGAGCTATTCCAATGTGCTCTGCCTGAGCCTGAGGAGTCGAAGTGGAGATAGATTTGCTATTAGGGTAAAAAATGTCCAATATTTTTCAACTTCGACCAGGACAATAATAAATAGTCATTTCTGATAATTATCAAACTATAAATAATAAAATTATTTAAATGTAATAAAAATGTTATCCTTTATAATTAATATAAAAATATATGATGTCCCAAAAATATAAAAATATCTCCTATAAAATGTATTTAAAATTAATAGAATCTAAAACTAATTTTAAGTTAAAGGGGTTTTCTCATCTCAGAGTTTCATAGGACGCATGAATGAAATAATGCTGCTTTGCTCTGTAACTTTCTGGTCAAGCTGTCTGTAATTAGTATATGAGCTCCGTGTGTTCAGACTTCTGCTAATTAGATAAATCTCCTGCTATCAGGACCAGGGAAGCTTTGAGTTAAAGTAAACAGCAGTAATTACTTTTTTTTGTCTGAAAGATCAGATAACACACAAGCTTTCAGGCTGCCAGCAGTTCTGTGCTTCCTCGACCAGTGTGATGACTTCACTCCCTGGTATCAGATAGAACAAACAGCAGGGGAGAAGAAGTAAACAGGTCGGTCACTTAAATTTGAACTGTGTTTTTTATGCCCTCACCCTTTATTCTACATATAGCAAGAGTCAGCACAGCACAGGTATTGCTGGGACCTGTGGCCCACGAAGCACAATAACTTCAATAGTTTCTAGTCACTGACATGCTATTCTAATGACTTTTCTTTTATTCCACCTATCTTCCCTTTTTTTCATTTTTGGGGGTATTATAAGCCCCAATTTTTGAAATGCCCAAACACAAGATAGCTTTAGACTAAAACAAAATCGAAATTCACGTCGATGCCCCCTTCCTTATCGGTCCCCTCAATTTTGACAGGTTCTTCATTATACTTTTTCCCCTTTTTTAAACGCCCCTTAATCTGGCATGGTGGCACCTTTTTTGACAGTCGCCCAAGCCCAATAAAAATGTTTTTAGTATTTGCTGGAATAAATAGACAATTTCAATATATTACATCAACACTGGCCTATCAAGCAAATATTTGTACTTAACCCAGATAATGCTGGAGACAAATTGATGAAGAAAGTGTGGAGCCCCAATGGACGTTTTGCCTTTCTCAGGGGGGGATCACCTCGGGTATGTGCTTCCTTTTTTGGGGTTTTTGTTTGTAGATATTTTTAATATGTCTTTTAAAAACTATGTTTTTTTTGATTTTTTCATATTTTGAATATCATTTTTATGGCTATTGTGTTGGAGTATTTTGGTTATATTCCCGAATGAAAAGGTAAAAATAATGTGTCCATTTTTTCCCCCCGTATCTCTCTCCTTATACAAAAACAGGTCAGACATTAAAGACACATGTATCAGATACACAGAACTATTAGATCATTGGTTCTGATCCCGGGTAATTCATACTATTCCATCTTACAGGTGGGAATTGGACTTTTTCCCTGCAACTTAGGGGTAATGTAAATTTTCCTGATCATATTGTATTTTCCCTTTCCCCGGATCTTTTTGTACTCACTGATGGGCTCAGCATCTTTTTTCCCCCGCCCCCTCCCTCCCCCGTCCCCCCTTCTGCTGGTGTCCCCCAGGGGTCACCCGGGGCCCGTACTCTTTTCTATCTACATCTTGGTTGGATCATCATACTTACAGGGCTTTAAATCCCACCTGTATGTGAGGGACCCCAACTCTAAAACTGGGCCCCAAAATTCGCCTTTTCTCCCCCAAACCCCTACTGTTGTCCCCCTTTTCCCCCTTTCCTCCCCCCGTCTTAAACTAAACGTGGAAAAACTGAATTTATTATCTTCCCCACCGTCCACTCTATCCTCCCCCTGATCTCTCATTCCTGTCAAGGGCTCACTCTCTCACCGCACCACAGGTCCGCTGCCTTGGGGATAACCTTTGACCCCCAATCTCCCTTCAAACCGCACTCCAAACCCTAACCCTCTGCCTGCACCCCCTAAAAAATTTCCGAATCCGCCTTTTTTTAACTCGGGAAAGCCAAAAATGCTTGCCCATCCCCTCGTCACCCCTCCCTGATTTGCAACATCCTTCTCTGTGGCCCCCACTAGCACCCCTCCCCTCCCAAACTATCCTTCACTCTGTCCCATTGATTCACCTCTCTCTCCCATCCCTCCCCCCTCTGCCGTTTCCCTTCAGGGTTCCCTTCCCCCAGCGAATCCAGTTCGAGTGAACTTTGCCCCTACAGGCTCTCCAAAACCCTTCCCCCATTCATATATCTCTCCCTTTAATCTCAAAAAAAAACCCCCCTGCCCCCGTTTCACAAGACCCTTTTCCCCTGCTTCCTCTTAACCCCCCAATAAACCCCTCCAAATTCTCTCGTGCTTCCCCACACTTTGGAACTCACTGCCCAAAATCTCAGACTTCCCCCCCTTTTCACGGCTTTAAAACATAATAAAAATACTTTCGGGGTTGCCTATAAAACCAAAATTAAAAGTGTTGCATGCTCCGCCCCAAACATGTCTGCCCCTCACCCTTTTGTTTCCCTTTCCCCCCCTTTCCCCGTAGATTGTAAGACCTCCGGGCAGGGTCCTCTCCCCCCTGTACCAGTTTTTTTACTTATTGACACTTTGTAATTGTTTGACCAAAGTTTTTTGTACCCCCTGAAAGTACAGGGCCCCGGGAACAAGGGCGCTCAAAATAAAAGTAATAATAATAATATAAATAATAAAAATAATTTAAAAAAGAAAAGGAGAGGAGATGGAGAGGTTTAATTTTTTTGACATTAAAAAGACCTTAATACCAGAATGGAGAGGAGATGGAGCTTATATTCTCTGCACCATGGGAACCCCTAATACCAGAATGGGAGGAGATGGGGGGGTTATATTCTCAACCAAAATAGGAAACCCCTAATCCCAAAGGAGAGGGGTGGGGGAGGGTTTTATTTCAAACACTAGAGAACTTAATCCAGAATGGAGAGGGGATGGGAGAGGTTTTTTTCTACAAATAAAACCTTAATCCCGAATGTAGAGGAGAGGACGAGGCTTATTTCTAAAACCCAATAGAGAAAACCCCTTAAAACCAGAAGGAGAGGGGATGGGAGGTTTTATTCTTGCACAATAGGAACCTTGATCCAGAATGGAGAGGAGTGGGAGGGTTATATTCTCGCACACAGAGAAAACCCATAATACAAAAATGGGGGAATTGGGGGGTTATATTTTGCACATAGGGGGAACCCCTAATACCAAATTGGGGAAAAGATGGGAAGGTTTTATCCTCTACACCATGGAGAAACCCTTTCCAAATGGGAGGAGATGGGAGAGGGTTTTATTCTCTGCAAACTAAAAACCTCTAAAACCAGAATGGGGAGGAGATGGGAGGGTTATATTCTTGCACACTAGAGAACCTTAATACCCGAATGGGAGGGGGAGGGGCAGTTAATTCTCTGCACACTAGGGAACCCCTAATAAAGAATGGGGAGGAGATGGGAGGGTTATATTCTCTGCACACACATAGAGACCCTTTAAAACCAGTGGAAGGAGAGAGGTTATATTCCTTTCAAATAAAAACCTCAATACCGAAGGGGGGTTGGGGGGAGGTTTCTTCTCTGCACACACTTTTTGATCCTCTATACCGAATGGGGAAAGGGGATGGGAGGGGGTTTATTCTCTACCATAGGAACCCTTTAATCCGAATGGGAAAGGGGTGGGAGAGGGTTATATTCTCTGCACACAAATTTTGAGAACCCTTAAAACCCGAAAGGAGAGGAGATGGGAGAGGTTATATTCTCTCAACTTTGGAACCTTAATTCCAGAATGGGAGGAGTGGGAAGGTTTCATTATCTGCACAACAAAAAACCCTAATACCAGAATGTAAGGGATGGGAAATTATATTTTATGCCACATAAAAAACCTTGATACCGAATGGAGAGGAGATGGGGAGGTTATATTCTTGCACACATAGAGAACCTTAAACAGATAGTGAGGAGATGGGAGGTTTTTTCTGCACCATGGGAACCCCTAAACCCGAATGGGACAGTGGGAGGGTTATTTTCCCTTTCACAATAGAACCCCTAATACAAAAGGAAGGAGATGGAGAGGTTTATTTCTGAACATAGAGAACCCTTTAATACCAGAAAGGGAGGAGATGGGAGAGGTTATATTTTCTGCACAATAAGAACCTCTAATACCAGAATGGAGAGGAGTGGGAGCATTATATTTCTGACAAATAGGGAACCTCTAATACCAGAAAGGAGGGATGGGGGAGGTTATATTCTCTGCACACACATAGGAACCTCTAAAACCCGAATGGAGAGGAGAAGGGTTTATTTTCTGCACAATAGAGAACCTTTAAAACCGAAAAAGAGGAGATGGGGGAGGGTTTTATTCTCTACACACACATAGAGAACCTTTAATACCCGAAGGAGGGTGATGGAGAGGTTAATTCTTACACAAGAGAACCTTGATACCCGAATGGTAAGGGGGGTGGGGGGAGGTTTTATTCTCTGCACACATAGAGAACCTCTAATACCAGAATGGAGAGGGATGGGAGAGTTTATATTCTCTGCACACAAATAGAGAACCCCTTTAAAACCATTGGAGAGGAATGGGGGGAGGTTAATTCTCTACACCATAGAGAACCTTAATACCAGAATGGGGAGGAGTGGGAAGGGGTTTCATTTTCTACAACAATAGGAACCTCAATACCAGAAAGGAGAGGGATGGGGGAGGTTTTATTCTTTCATCAAGGTCAACCTCTAAAACCAGAATGGAGAGGGATGGGGGTTTTTTTATTTAGGGTGAGCAATGCTTAGCCAAAAAATTGAAATCACCCCGATTTTTTTTGTTTTCATTGTTTTTGCGTTATGGATAGTTTTTAAAAGAAAATCTTAAAAATAATCTTATCATTTTACTATTGCCCTTTTGCCCTTTCCCGTAAATTTTGGGGCCAGTCAATCAGTCAAGCACAGGCGCGTGAGTGGGCAGTGTATGGGTCTTTGGCTGCAAAATCCCATGACTCGTTTTTGTATGAGACTCCATTTCTGATCAGCCGCCTTGTTCACCCCTCTCACTCAGAGCAAAAGTCTGTGTATGTGTCCAATACTTTTTTTTTAAAACTCTGAGAACATTTTACATTTTTTTTTTTCAGAAAACCCCTTTTTTGGTGTGTCAAACTTGGGTTGCCGATTTGGTTTTTTTTTCAAAAGGGATTACGATTGTAAAAAGCCGGGTGCTGTTGCAGGTATGGGCTGAAAAGGGGTGTGGGGGGGGAAGGGGCAGCACGCAATGCAATTTTTCACTTTCTGGCGCAACCCCCCATAAGGTTAAAAATTTTCCCTTTCTTTTTTATTTAGTTCTATTTGGGCTCATTTTTGCGCAAATGCCCCCTTTTACGCAAAAATTTGGTTTTCAGTATTTTATTTTTAATGGTGCCCCTTCTCAGCGGTGGAAAAATCATATCTAACCTATTAACTTTTAAAATATCTATGGTCTGCTGCTGGTCAGTTTTGTGCAAATACGGCAATTTTGGTTACAGATATTTTATTTTAACTGGTGCCTGTTCGCAGTGTTGGCAAAACACCATATTTAAGCTGTATAACGTACCAATAGTGCTGTTGGTCTCCGTGCTTGTCAGTTTGGCGCAAATGGCACACTTGTACACAAATTTGGTTACAGATATTTTATTTTAACTGGTGCCTGTTCTCAGCAGTGCAAAACCGCCATATCTAATCTGTATGACTTTTAAATAGTTCTATTGCACTCCGTGCATCCCAGTTTGACGCAAATAACTCACTTGTACGATAGTTTGTTGAAAACTATCAATCGCTAGTGCTACTGGGCAGTTTTAAATCTTAGGGACTGAAGGAAGAACACTGTTGATTTGGTGTGCCGGTTCTTCCACCAGACCGCATTTCACAGGTATTCGATAGAAACAATTCTATTTCTAATCCTAATTGGGCGCTGGAAATTAGAGGGATTTAAGAATACCTGTGATTTGCCGTCTTTGCAGTACAATTTCTCAATAAAAGACTGTGAAAAACACTTTTATACCTTTTAAATTTTTATCTTTCTGAACATGGAGCGAACTACAGGTGGTAAGCGCGCAAAGAGGGGTGTAGGACATGGAGGTAGAGGTACGAGAGAAGGTGCTCCTTCTAGTGCTGTGGACAACACAAAAGCCAGGGGATCTTCGGTTGCAGGACCTTCAGGCCTGTCATCGCTGGGTCGGTGCCCTGTGAATCTCAGTAACGAACAGCGTCGCCAATCTGTTCTTCAGTGGTTAATGCAACCTGCATCCAGCAATCTTACCTTCTCGTCCTCCCAGTCATGGCCCCAAATGTCATCATCATCATCATCAGCATCCTTCCAACCTGAAGCAAAGGCAGCCCAAATGTCAACTCATGTACACACCACTGTGGATAATCCATGTTCTGAAGACCTCTTTGTTGACAAAATGTGGTGGGGGTTGGAAGGCATTTCAAAAGATCAAGAGGCCACAGATGATGATTCTGTCTGCTCTCACGCCCAATCGCTGATGCCATCAGAGGAGGAGAAGGAAGCCGGTCAATCGGCACAATTCCCAAGCGGTCGGCAACACCTTGCAGTGCCTGTGGCTTGTAGCCCGCAGCTCCAGGATGTAGAATGTCAGGAGGAGGAAGTCACCTGTGGTGATGATGATGATGATGATGATAACATTGCGGATCCAACATGGTCTTTCAGCAGAATTTGCTTGCGAGTGCTTCATGAGTGGACAAGGAGGATGACGATGGGGTAGTGTCAGTACGGGTCTGGCCTCAAAAAGGGAGAGGGCGGTCGCACAAGTCCGCTGAGATTATTCCGCCAGCCATGATCAGTGGTGGCAGCGGAAACACCGCTCCTCGCTTATCACCGTCGAAAATATCCAGGACCTCTCAAGCCTGGGACTTTTTCGATCAAGCCTCAGATTTGCCCAGTGAAGTTATATGCCGCCTTTGCCGTAAACGCATCAGTAGACAGAAGAATCAAAAGTGTTTAACCACCACTGATATGTCTAGTCACATGCAGTAAATGCATGAGTTGAAATGGAGGGAACACTTGGCGAAAAAAGGCCACACCGGTCCTGAGCTTTCAACCACTTTCCATAAGAATAGGAGCATGGGCGTCAGCATCTTCCATGATATAGCATCTTTGATTCATGTGAGCAACATACATAAAGTGCAACATTTCAGCCCAGATAAAGTGGACTTTCTCAAGCTGCTTGAGAAAGGCCACATTATCTGGGCTGAAACATTGCACTTTTTGTATGTTGCTCACATGAATTAAAGATGCTATTTCATGGAAGATGCTGACATCTATTCTCCTATTCTTACGGAATTTCGTTGGGTGAGTGAAGACTGACACACCTTAGGATGGTCTGTTGCATCCATTTTGCACACTGAGTGATGAGTGTGGTCTGTGCTGTTCCCATAACAAGTTTGTGGGCTTCCAACCCTCTGTCTCCACCTCCTCCTCCGCCACTTCCAAGAACAAGCATTCCTCTGCTGCCCATGTCCCGCTGCGGCATGAGCAAGGATCAGCCCCAGTGCCACACAACGTCGCCCGATTACCACCACCGCCACCAGAGACACAGGCTACCCCTTCTCCTTCTACCAGTTTGACCTGCACGCTGTACAGCGGCCAGTCTAGCAGTCAGACTTCCATGTACCAGGTGTGGGAGCAGAAGAAACCCAAACCATCCAAAAGCCAAAAGCCTGAATGTCGACATTGCTAGGCTTTTGGCCTTGGAAATGTTACCTTTCTGACTGGTGGACACAATTGGGTTCCAGAATGTCATGACCCTTGTCTGCCCACAATACCAGATGCCTAGCAGGCATTTCTTTTCCTGAAAAGCCGTCTCTGCCCTGGCCAGCCACGTGTCATCTAAAATCTCCAGCGCGTTGTCCGCATCTGTGTCCGGCAAAGTCCATCTGACCGCCAATACATTGACTAGTAAGCACGGTCAAGGCCGCTATATCTCTGTGACAGCTCACTGGGTGAGCTGGGTGGATGTTTCTGATGATGACTCGGCGCACGCTCTTCAAAACTGCAGGGATGTTGCAGGGCTCTTTCCCCCAAGGTCTACGGGTAGCATCAATTGCCCAGAGAAACCAGGCCGTGTTGAAATTAATCTGTCTTGGAGACCGTCAACACACAGATCAAGAGCTGTGGATGACTCTGCGCAATGAGACCGAGCGGTGGCTGGGTGACAAGAGCCTTGTGCCAGGCAAGTTGGTGTGCGATAACGGGCAAAATCTCCTGGCCGCCCTGAAGATTGGTAGGCTGGAGCACATCCCTTGCCTGGCACACATCATGAAGCTCGTCGTCCAGAAATTTTTACAGCGCTACCCGGGTCTCGACTGCCTGCTGAGGAAGGCTCGAGGTCTGAGCTCACACTTCCACCATTCGCACCCTGCTTCAGCCCGGCTGGCTGCGTTACAGTGTCATCTTGGCCTCCCCATCATCCGTCTCATTGTTGACGTGGCAACACGCTGGATTTCCACCCTCCACATGCTCCAGCGTTTGTGGCAGCAGTGCAATGCCATTACGCAGTACGAAGTGACACATGGCCTGACAAGCAGCGGTAACGGACCTCGGGTGTTGAGCCACCGGGAGTGGAGGCAGGTGAAAGAGCTCTGCACCATCCTTGCCAGTTTTAAAGAAGCCAACAAAATGGTCAGTGCGGACAATGCCCTTGTCAGCATGAGCATGGTGGTGATCTTAGTTCTGGAACAAGTGTTGGACACACTGAAACAGCAGGTCCTACCAGCGACGGAGGAGGAGGCGGACACAGATGCAGACACAGAGCCTTTCTCTCCATCGGATCCAAAAGCGCCGACAGTTTCACAACTTTATTGGTCTTTATTAGGCGGTGGTTTGGAGTCCAGGGCTGGTGCAAAGTAGCGCCTCAGGCAAGTCAGGGCTGTGTTGAAGCTGAGAAGGGGAAGCGGAGGATAAGGCATTGCTGGACACCGATGGTACCGATGTCCCTGCCTTGAAAAGAGGTTGGCACGGATTTGAGGGGGAGGAGGAAGATGAGGAAGATCAGTTTACTAGTGCACCTCCACCCCGAGGCTTGGGAAATCCGGGCACCATCTTTCACATGAGTGTTTGATTGCTCCATTTCCTCCGATATGATCCTTGCATTAAGGCCATCAAAATGAACAACAGTTACTGGGTGGCCACCCTCCTCGATCCCCGTTACAAAGCAAAACTCAGCACTTTCCTTCCACCCACCCAAATTGAGAGCAGAATGCAGGAATTTGAGACCGTGCTCATTGATCAACTGGAGACATCTGTTGTGTCTGCTTAGCGTTCTTCTAATGTCACTGTGGAACAACGTCAGCAACGTGACAACGGTAGAGTGGCAAGTAGCCGTAGCAGCAGCAGCAGCAGGCATTGTGGCAGAAGCCTAATGGGTGACCTCGGCAATCCTTATTTACCACCTCACCAACGCCTGTAATGCAGGGCACACATACGACACTCAGAGACCGGCTTAAGATCAAGGTGCACGACTATCTGCGTCTCAACACCGATGTTTTTGGAAATGTTCCGGACCCAATTGACTTCTGGGTATCCAAAATGGATGAATGGCCCGAGCTCGCTCGCCACGCCATAGAGTTGTTGTCCTGCCCAGCAGCCAGCGTCATATCGGAGCGGACCTTCAGAACAGCTGGAGGAGTGATTACAGACAAACGTATCCGGCTTTCATTGACAATGTGGATCGTTTGACCTTTATCAAGATGAATCAGGTGTGGATCTCTGATGTTGTGGCCCCAATTGCTGAGGTCACCGATTAGTTGCCGGTCTACTTCCCATTCCTCTTCAAACAGAAATGGTCCTCTTGAATATTTTTTTTTGCAATTTTTATTCTGAGTGCCGAAAAGATCATTTTGCTGGTTTTGCAGTTAGGAGACTGTAAAAGACACCAATTGTGTACATTAAAAAAAATGTATTCCATTTACTCATTTCTTCATGAAAATTTTAAGCACTGTCAATGGTTTAGGGGTCATGGTGCTGTGAAAAACAACTATAATCCAGGTCCTTTGGAACAGAAATGTGGTTTCTAAGTGGCATTTCTTCCTCACAATTTTTAACAGTGGCATACAGGTCATTTTTATAATTTTTGGGGGCATGTTGCTGTGAAATACAGCTGTACTACAGGTCCTATTTTAAAAAATGTGGTTTCTAACAGGTATTTATTTTTCACAATTGTCAACAGTGGCTGAAGGGTCAAGCTTTGAATTTGCTCTCGTAGAGGCTAAATTTCTCAAGCGCTACCCAGGTCTTGACTGTCTTCTGAGGAAGGATCGAGGTCTTAGCTCACACTTCCGCTTCCGCACTCTGCTTCGGACAACTGTTTTCGTTGCAGTGTCATAAAGGCATTTTTGCCGTGTTCACAGATGACTGATGGTAGCCCTGACTGGCTCACTGTTAGGGGCAATCAGAAGAGCTTCAATTTCTCTAAAAAATCAGATTTTGAAAAAGGTTATTTCTGTGAGGTTAAGTAGTGTCAAAAAGGTCTCCAGGGCTGGACACAAATTGCACAATTTGAGGCTTAAAATTTTCTAGGGCTGGAGTCACTATGGGGTAGCATCATCTGATCTCCAGGGGAGTCTGTCCCTAATCACTGAAGAAGGATTTGGAGGAAAAATAAAACCAATGAATTCATTGGCTGAATCACTCTCAGAAGCCAGGAGGACAAATGTCTTCTCAACTAAGAAGTGTTTTGGGGATGATTAGGACATGTTTTATTACTTATGGGGTGTGCGAATGAATAAACACATCTACACGTATAAAAAATATCTTTTAAACTGCAGGGAGGGGTGTATGTTGTATCTTATCACACTTGAAAAAAAAGCAAAATGATAATAATGTAAAAAAATTAATAAAACTTCCCTAAATAAATTCTGTAAATGAATGTCAGTTACCAAAAAATATATTAAGTGACAGTTACTCTACAAAATAACATAGCGCCAGTTTGTGATCTGTGGGTCAACCAGGTTTAGGGTCATGCTGTGGTACAGGACAGGTATAGTCAATGGCCAGTTCAACTAAAATGGTGGTTCAAAAACTCCTTTTTCCGGCACTTTTTAATCTGTGGGTCATACAGGTTTGAGGGTCATGCTGTGGTACAGGAAAGGTATAGTCAATGTCCAGCTCAACAAAAATAGTGGTTCAAAGACTACTTTCTTCTGGCACTTTTTAATCTGTGGGTCATGCATGTTTGGGGGTCATGCTGTGGTACAGGACATGGATAGTCAATGTCCACTTCACTAAAATACTGGTTCAAATGTGACTTTTTTCCGGCACTTTTTATTCTGAGGTTCCATCAAGGGCATCTTTGCTGGCTCTGGATCATGCCGCTGTAAAATAAACCAATAGTAAAGGTCTTATTTAAAAAAAGTTATTTTCCCGCCCCCAAAGGGTTTTTCCAAAATAAACAGGGATTTTCGGGGTGCCCCCCCTCTTTTTAAATAACCTTTCCCAAAATTTAAAAAGTCAGAAATTTTCCCCTTTCAACCCACTTGACAGTAGAATGCAGGATTTTCAGACGGGGCCTTTGGGAGCAACTGGAGACATGTTTTTGCATCTTCTTCAACGTTCTAATGTCACGGTGGAAAAACATCGAAACATGCCAGCATTTAAAAAGGGCAAGAAAGCCGTAAGCAGCAGCAGAAGAAAGATTGGAAAAATATTTTTTTTAAAATATCAATTTCTTATTGAAAAATTTTTATTCAAAGGGGTCCATTGGGGGCATTTTTTTTGGGGGTTTTGCGGTCGGGCTATTTTAAAAAAGGGAGGGCCAAGAGGTGGCAATAGGGCATTTAATTCCTGTCGGGCCCCCGGGAATCAAAAAGGTTCCCTGGATATGTTAAAAAAAAGGAAAAGTGAAAAGAGGGTGGGCCCCCCCCCATTTTATTTAGCTGCATGGGGAACATAAAAAACGGTTAATAAAATGACTGACTGAAAGACCTGGTTTCTCACCCCCTTTCCCCCCCCCCGGGGTAATTTTGGGGCCCTCCCGGGGAAAACCTCCATGTTACCTGTTGGGGGCTTTTTTAGCTGCCACCAATATGTGACGAAAATTTTGGCCCCCTGATGCAAAAAGTGATAGGATTCCCCTGACTTTTTACCATGTCCTTTTCCCAAATCCCAATTTTCTTGTTTTGGGGGAAAAGGGGGGGGCCCCTAGCAGCTGCTACCCCTTTTTCCCTGTTTTTGGCTACGCACTTCCCCCATGTTTTTGGTTAGCCTTTTGAAGGGAATAAAATTGGGGCGGGCCTTCACTTCATGTTGGAGGGTTGCTAAAAGAGGTGATGTTTGACATTCGGGGGCGTGACTGGGGGGGATGAGGAGGTAAAACTACTGGAGGGCTTTAAAAACCACTGAA
This sequence comes from Phyllomedusa bahiana, assembly GCA_025379985.1. NCBI lineage: Eukaryota > Metazoa > Chordata > Amphibia > Anura > Hylidae > Phyllomedusa > Phyllomedusa bahiana. The sequence continues at coordinate 32,432 of JAODAL010002260.1, read as the reverse complement.
AAAACAGTTTGGGGCCGACGCTGTTCCGTTACTGGATTCATAGGGCCCCGCCCCCAACGATGACAGGCCTGACGGTCCTGAAACCCGGGATTTTCCTCTGGCTTGCGTGTTGTCCCCCAAGCACTGGGGGAAAACCCCAAATCTCTCTTATCTCTCCCTCCATGTCCTACCCCCCTCTTTGTCGCTTACCACCTGCACTTCGCTCCATGTTCAGAAAGAAAAAATTTTTAAAAAGGGTTTATGGAAGATTTTTTTTCATTTTTCTCGTAATGGGGAAAACTGTATGCAAAGAGGGCAAATCACGGGTTTATTTGAAATCCCTCTAATATCCAACAGCCAACTAGGTTTGAAATAGAATTTTTTCTATAAAAATTTATCTTTTAAAAGTGGTCTGGTCTAAAAATCGAAAACCAAAAATTTAAAACAGTGTTCTTCCTTCATTCCCTAAGATTTAAAACTGCCCATGGGGGAATACCCAATTTGATAGTTTTCAACAAACTCTGTCCCAAAATTGCATGTTTAGCAAAAAAAACTGAGACACACGGGGTTGATATAGAAGTATTAAAACAGTAAAAGGGGTTTACATATGGCGCTTTTACCCCCATGAAAACAGGTGGCAGTTATTTGGAAATATCTGTAAAACAATTTGCGTACAGGGGGGGGGATTTTGGGGAAAAAAAACGGGGGAACGCACGACACCAATAAAAATTTGCAAAAAAAAAAGGGGGCCCAATTTCACCTCAGGTGGGGGGTTTGCTGGCCACAAAGTGTTAAAAAAAATGCTTTTTTTCCATGTGGGGTTTTAGGGAGAAAAAGGCTGCACATTTTAAAACTTTCTTTCTGGGGAAACCCCCCCACCCACCCACCCCCGGCTGCCCAAAAAGCACTAGATTTCTTTAGTGCCTCTCTCTAACCCAAATTAGGGAAATTAAAAAACTCTAATCAAAATATATCCTTTAAACTTCAAAAATAGAAAGGGTGGTTTTCTGAAAAAAAAGAAGACTTTCCTCTCCCGAGCTGGACAAAAGCTAAAGGGCAGGCAGTCAGACGGGTTGGGTCAAAAGTCAGATCAGTGAGAAATACACGAACAGGAAAACCGGAAATCGCATACAAAAAACGAGGGTCATGGGGATTTTTGCAGCCCAAAGAGATCCAAAAAACCCCCCCACAGCCGAGTCATACACCCAAGGTCACCCCGCTCTATGCTTTCATGATTGGATGGGCCCGCCAAAATTATGGGAAGCCCCTTTAAAAAAGGGCGCAAATTTTAAACGGGGAAAAAAGATTATCTTTTAAAATTTTTTAGGAAAAATAATCGTTTTTCCCTAAAGGAAAAATTTCCTTAAACGTAAAAAAACCCTGCCGATTCATTTTTTTGTTGGAAAAGTGTCGTTATCCCCCACTCATAGTAGTACATGTAGTCCATATAAGGGTCCAGTATCAAGGGGAAGGTTTATAAACAGCGCTACGTTTTTTTCACCTTTTTCTTTTTTTCGTTCCCAAAAGCGGGGGGTCCACCCCGCCAAACATATGTAAAATCGAAAAGAAAAGGGCTGAAAATAAAGTCTTTTGAGTACCACTTTGGGTTTAACGACTGTAGCTTATCTATTTATTTTTGCAAAAAACTGTATTATAACTTTATACATGTGCATACTCTTGATATTTAAAGATACAGATAACAATTTTTTAAAAGTGGGAAAGGTATACATATTGGCATTCCAACGAGGGCCCGCGCATGGAGTGGGACACGAAAACCGTTTTATTTTGTTTCAATGGTCCACTAGCGCTGGGGACAAAAAAAAAAATGTACAATCAGACAGAAATTTAAACCCCCTCGTTAACTTTCTGGAAGGGTTGCCAAACTGGGGGTAAACGCTCCTGACCCCGGTTTCCCCTTCCCTTCCCTTAATGGGTGCAATACCTCAAAAGGGGAGACAAAATTCCCTCGTTTTTTGTGATGGGAAATGGGGGGCCCGCAAAAGGTTTTGGGGGGGGTCCCCCTTTTTCAAGCTCAGCCACGGTAAAAAATCCTAAGGGGGTTAAATATGGTTCAATGCTTAACCCCTTTTTTTCTTACCCTTTCTATTCAACTTTTTTTCTATAAACTAGCCCCTTTTAAAGGAAAAAAACCTTTCCAATTTCTTTCCTCGGTTTTTTTAAACCCCCTCGGGGCTCATTGCATCTAGCCTGAAAAATTCCCAAAATTTTGACCTTCCCTTTTGTAACAGCCCTCTTTTTATTTCTTCTTGATTGTTTTCCCTTTTATACTTTCCTAAACTCGCCACTTTTTTTTCGCTTTTGTTTTGGCCAAACTCTAAAAAATGTTTAGCCCCAGGGTGGGTTTTTCCCCAAAATTTTTTTGAAGTATCTTCCCCCACATTCCCTTTCTATTTCCCTTTATTTTAAACAACTATTTTTGACCGTGTTCATTTTAAACTAAATTTTTTCCTGTAAATAGTTTGTCCCACTACACTTTTCCCCCCAAGGGGATTTTAACAAAATATAAACGTTTTGAGGACATTATGAAAAAACCCCTCCCTCCTATTTTGTTGCCCTTTTGTGGGATGGTTGATGGATTCGCCTTTGAAAAAGCCTGCACTTTTTTGGGCATTTTGAGACGGGGGAATGTCCCTATTTTCGGGGTTGTAGGTGGTTTTCCCTTGGTTTATTTTTTTTTAAATCAAAAAGGGGGTTAACCATATTATCTATTTTTTTCCCCCTTTGCGATATAAAAAATTTTGGGGTTTTGTCTAGAAATAATTTACCATTTTTTTGTATCATTTGAAAAAATTTTCCATCCCTTTTCAAAATTTGCATTTTTGACAAACCCTGCATGATCATCATATAGGGTGGGGGGGGGTGTAAGCTCCTAGGTAGTCCCGGGGGTTTTAGCACGGGGGAACCACAGGTTTAGGTCCCCAAAACCAAACATAAAGTTTATTGCCCCCCTCGGATTTTGAATAACGGAAAAACAAACATGTTCCTTAGTTTAGCACAGCAAAAAAAAAGGGACAGTCCTTGCTTCGGGTTTTACAGCCAAACAACAAAAAAAACCCTCCCCGGGGTTTAAAGCATTTGAAGTGTTGCAACATTTGGGGAGCCCGCTTTGCATTCCTCCTTCAGAGGAGGTTCTCGGGCCAAAATCACACAGCTCCCCCTTTGAGCTTGTCAGCTCCCCTTTATTATTTTGGAAAGGGGCCCCGGGGGGGCGGAGTAGGGGAAAGCGGCCGTCCCACCAAAAACCTTTTGGGGCCCCGCTCCAAAAAAAACCTGACCCAAACTACCACAATAAAAATGGGCCCCGAAAACAAAATTTCCCGCGGGGAAAAACCATGGGGTTTTTTTTAACATCACCGAGGCCACCACCTTGGTGATACTTTAAAATTCCGTCCACCACTTTACCCCCTGGGCCTTTTTTTACAAAACCCCCCCCCCCCTCTCCCCCCAAACCCGGGGGGGCGGCCCCTTTTCTCCCTCCCGGGCAAGGGGACCCCGAATGCATCCGCTTTCCCCCAAGGCAGCTTCCTTGGTCTGTTTTTCCAATAAAAAATTAAAATCTTGGGGGCGGGAAAAACCCCCGTTTTACCCGGGGGCATTGCCCCTTTTCCTTTTCCCCTATCCATTTTAGTGGGAAAGGGATCCAATATTAACCTAAATTTCCTCCCTAAAAGGTAATTTTTTAAAGGGAGCCCAAGAGCCCATTTTAATGGCGGGGGACCCCCCTTTCGACTATGGAAAAAATTCCCTCTCACATGTCGAAGTTTTCCTACTAAAAAAAACATGACCGGGGGTGCTCCTCACCATTTATTTCCGGGGACAAGACACCCCGCCCAGCCCCACACCCTGACGCACTGTTGGACTATAAACTCCTTTTTAAAAAGGGATACCCACTAGAAACCGGTTTGCTTACATAGAGCTTGTTTTAGCTTTTTGGACCCCTTTTCTTCTTTGCCTCGGGGGGACCATTTACCCATGGGGGGACTTTGGGTACCTTTTGAAAGGGGCATTTTTGGGTGCACAAATTCATGGCAAAATAATGAACAAATCTTCCTATAATGACCCACATCCCAGAAAGCCCGAACCTTCTTCTGGAGTAGAGGATCGGCCCGTGGCCAGTTTCTGGTACTGGGCCTCACACTTTATTTATAATTCCAGAGGCTTGATGTCACTTCCCACAAATAGGATATCCTAGAATACCGTCGCATCTGCCATGCCCATGGGCACATTTCTTGGTTCACTAGTGAACAAAGGCCTTTTCTTATTTGGCCTCAAGTACTTGCCGAACCTTAGCCCAGATGGCTCTTACCAATCCTGCTGAAAATCGACTATTGTTCATCTAAGTATGAGTGCTGCATACTCTTTGGGGGAGGGGCCTAAGACTCTGTTCCATAGCCCTCTGGAAGAGTGGGCCAAGCTCCTGTAATCCCAAAGGCATTCTGACATACTGAAGCAGCCATCGTGGTGGAGAATGCTTGTCTTCTTCTCTAGCCGCTTTGAAAGGGGAATCTGTCAGTAGCCCCTTCTTTAAGGTCCAGGGTGGTAATATAATCCGAGGGGCCGGCCTAGCCTTTCAATTAAATTCACGTTATATACCTGGAAGGCTATTCTTTTACCAGGGCTGGTGGAATTTGTAGTTTACTTCACTACTTCTTACTCCACCACATTCATACGGGCCTTAGCACACGTGGCCATGAAGTTGCTCTTCCACAGGTGGAACCAGTATGAGCACGTCGTCCCCCCTGGCTGGAACACTCAAACCCTGGCAGACCGATTGTTATACCCAGCTTGGTCCTCCTGGGCTTTTAGTGAGACAGAATTTCTCTCACAAATGGACAAACACGTTAGAGAGATCCTCTCTTTGAGCACTGAGTCACGTGCTCGATGACCGCTTCTATAGGGAGTAGCCTCATCTCCCCATGCTGCCTTAGCCACATCAAGTAAACCCTCTAGGGTGGCCGGCCGGTACAATAACTCAAAGCGGTGAAAACCCTGATAGAGGCATGAGTGAACTTCCCTGACCGAAAATAGCAAGTACGAGAGTAGGCAGAGATATCCCAGTCTCGTGCCTGTCCTTCTCTCCCACCTTCTTTCAACATTGCCTTATTCTAAATGGTTTTAGTTTTGAATCTTTCAACTAGGCCGTCAGTTCGCTGGGATAGTGTATAACAGAGGTTCTCACAACTGGAGTGATGTTTAGGAGCTGCAGACTTCCCTCATAACCTTATAACATAAACGTTTGTCCCCTGGTCTGATTCAGGAATCTCCTTGCAGCCCAGTTCGTGAAAATATAGGTTGGAAATACCTCTCGGGCTATACCTTTTGGCTGAGGTAATTCCTTAACGGAACTGCCTCAAGGGCTACCAGGGGTATTCATAATTATCCACTACAAACCCAATATATGTTTCGATGACCTCCACGCTGACTATTCGTTATGAGGGCCCCACCAAAATCCACTGCCCTATCACGTTGGAAATGGATTTCTATTATAGTAGGAAGCGTGATCTAATAGGACTCTGTAAATGTAGCAACTGTGCTGCTCACCTCGACAGCAAATTGACAGTAGTCACGTAATCTCTCTAAAGCACCCGTGTCCAGTAAAACCTTTTTAAGACTTCGTTGCTGAGTTTTGTCCGCCCCCAACAAGACCACTACCCAACACATAGGAGTGGGCGGCCACATATTGAACACGGATGGAGACTTCGGTAAGTCGCTGGCGGCACAACCTAATTGCACCACACGTCGTCGTCTCTCAGCTTTGTTCACAATCGATACATGCCAGGTCGTTATTCCCGGCAAAGTGAGGAATCGATTATTCAGTCCCATTCTCTTTGTGGAGCACCCATTTAGTACTGTTACCGTGTAAGGGCCCCTTTAAGGTCTGATCCTCGGAGCAGGGCAGAGTCGCCAAAAATGTCTCTCAGGAGACCTTCCAGAATCAGGACAACCGGCTTCAGGGGTAAACCTCCTCATCCTCATCTCCATGCCAGAACGACACATAGGAAATTCCTTCCCCCTGACCGATGAGTAGAAACCACCACCCAGAAACATCATTGCGCACTTTGGTTGATCTCAGGCCACTCAGCCTTTGGCCCACAACTCCTCAGAACAGAGGGAGTAAGTCCGACCACAATAATATGTCATGCATAAATACGGCACAACTCCACACCTGCCGAACGATACCACAGTCAGTTGTGCAGGGAATCCTTGGCCAGGGGTAAGGCCTGTAGTAACGCCCATGATACATATTACCCCTCTACCAGCCTTCGTGTTTCCCAGGAACCAGCGTCATGTGGCAGTGTAGCAGTCAGCCAGGCGACGAGTCTACCCTGAGTCCAAGAGTCCAGTTAACTTTTGACTCCGTCACGACCACATGGCATCCTGCGTCCATGTCGCATTGAGATGAGGAACAGCACTACTACAAGAGCTGGTAATTGCGAAATAAACAGCGCCGCCGCCTTTGGAGCAGTCCATAGCTCTGTTGTAAGTAGGGCATCGGGCCGTGCTATAGTCCCGGGAACCCCCTGACAACAACCAACCCCCCCCCCCCAAGGGGGGGGGGCCGGGGGGGGGGGGGGGGGGGGGGGGGGAGGTACCCACACACACAAATTGGGGCGGGGGGGGGGGGGGTGGGGGACGGGGGGGGGGGGAGGGGGATCGATGGTCCGGCGCCTTGACTCTTTGTCACCGCACTATGTCCCTCTCTGGTCTTCGGCGCACGCCCCTCATGGGAGGATTTCGGCCACCATCCTATGAGATCCCTAGCTCCTCCTGGGATATTCCAATATGCTGATCTCAGCTCTCCTTCACTGCCCAGAAGAGTTCTCGACAGCCACATATACGCTCATCAGGCTCACCAGGTCGTCAGCATCTGGGAAATCTCCCTTGAGAGCAACCCACACATTTGACAGACTCAGGGAAAGCGAGTGAAACAAAACGTGTCCTTACAACCCGTTCCACCATCTGGGCCGAGACAGGTATCAGCTGCAGCCATTTTCCTGACACTCAGATGAGAGCAGTCAATCATTGGGACCTGGTGAGCTCGTCCCTGCTATACCCCCAACGGTGCCACCCATTGGGCTCGGACCGCCAGCGGTGACCCCCAGACGGGCGCAGTATCTCTGCTTTAACTATTCTATATTCCTTAGCACTTTGTAGAGTCAAGACATAGTAGAGCTTTCTGAGGCTCGTCCCGTTCAGGTATGGCGGGCACAGAACCTCTGCCCACTGTTCTGGGCAGTTTCTCTCTATCCGCCACTCACTCAAACCACGGACAGAAAGCTTTCCACATCGTCATTTGGGGTCATCGTTTCTGAATGCCCTCTCTCTACAGTTCCTCCTTGCCTAGGCACTGTCACTGGCGCTGGGCGGAGGCACAGGCTCCCCTGGTTCTTATGGCTTCAGTCAGGAGGCCATTGCTGAATCAGGAGCTGGTTTGTCTCCTTTGACCCCTGGTTGTTCCTGTTGCGCTTGCTGTCTGCCGTTGTCTGCACCAGGTGCTTAAGATTTCCCCCATTTTTTTCAGGGTGCTAGGGCTTTTCCCCGGGGGAAACAGTCTTTTTCCCGAACCCTCCCCCAATTGGGGGGGGTGTCAGCTCCTGGTAGTCTTGGATTAGAAGACACGGTTTGGTGCAAAACCAAAAAAAAAAAGTTTATTGTCCCTCGGACTTGATAACAAAAAAACCTTAGGGGTTTAAACCACCCCAACATGTTTAGTCATGCGGAAGCATGAGTTGAAATGGAGGAAAAACCTTTGGGCCAAAAAAAGGCCAGACCGACCCCCGGCCCCCCAACCACTGTCACCCTTCGTCTCCCCCTCCCCTCCTCCTCCGCCACCCCCAAAGGTTTCCTCAGCCCCCTGTCTTCAGGTCATGATAGGGATCAGCCTCCGTTTCATCCTCCACCGGCCCGAGTCCCCCCAGCACCTTCAGAGACCCCCCTTACCCCTTCTCCTTCCCCCAGTTTGACGACCTGCCCCCCTTCAGCGGCCAGTCTAGCAGCCACCCTTTTCTGTCTTCCAGGTTTGGGAAAAAAAGAGAAAAAAACATTTTAACCCCAAACCATTTCCCAAAACCCCAAAAACCTGAATGTCGGGCCCTTGCCCGGCTTTTGGCCTTGGAAATGTTGCCCTTTTCCCTTGGTGGAACAGATGGGTTCCACCACGTCATGGGCCCTTTTCTGCCCCCAATACCAGAGCCGAGCAGGCTTTCTTTTTCCCGAAAAACCCTCCCTGCCCTGGCCAGCCAGTGTCATCTAAAATTTCAAGCGCGTTGTCTGCATCTGTGGCGGAAAAGTCCATCTGGGCCCCCCGAACATGGACTAGTTAGCACAGCCCAAGGGCGCATATCTTGACGCTCACTGGGTAAGCTGGTGGATGTCTTGGGGGGGTACGGGGGCTCTGGGGGCCGGCCACGCTCTTCAAAACCCTAGGGAGGGGGGAGGGTTTTTTCCCCCAAAGGGCCCCTTTGGTGGCTCAGGGCCCAGAGAAACCGCCGGTTGAAATTAATTTGTCTTGGAGCCCGTCCACATACGGTGGAGCTGTGGAGGTCCCCGCAAAAAGGACCGAGGCTGGTGGGGGGACAAAACCTTTGTCCCAGGAAGGTGGTGTGCGATAACGGGCGAAAATCTGCTGGCCCCCCTTAAGATCGGTGGCTGGAGCAACCTTCCCCTGGCAATGTCATGCCCTTGTCGTCCAAAAATTTTCTAAAGAGCTCCCCGGGTCTGGACGCTGTGAGGAAAGGCCGAAGTCAATTGCACTTCCGCGTTCGCCCCTGCTTGTCCCCCTGCTGCTTTTGCAGCATCGCTGGGCCCTCCCCGTCAACCATTATTGTTGCATGGCAACACGCTGGAATTCTACCCCCCCACAGCCCCAGGATTGTGGCGCAGCGAAAATTCCATTTCGCAGTACAAAAGTGAACGGCCTGAAAGCAGGGTGGGCCCCTCGGGGTGTTGACCCACGAGAGGGGGGGCGGTGAAAGAGCTCTGCCCTTCCTTGCAGTTTTGAAGAAGCACCAAAATGGTCAGTGGGCGTGCCTTGTCAGCATGCCTTGTGGTGATCTTAATTTTTTTCGATCGTTGGACATCTGAAACAACAGGTCCCCCCAGTGCGGAGGGGGGCGGACACAGTTGCGGACATGGAGCCCTTTCTCTCCGCGACCCACAAAGGCCGACAGTTTCTCAAATTTTTTCGGTCTTCATTTGGCAGTGGTTCGGGGTCCCGGGCTAATGCAAGGCATGCATCAGCTCTCGGATGCATCATCTCAGGCAAGTCAGGGCTGGTTGAAGATGTGCCCGGAGGGAAACGGGGAGGAGGAAGGAGGTTTCTGAACGACGTTAAGAGTCCCTGCTTGGAAAGAGGTTGGCGTTGAAATTGAGGCGGAGGGGAAGGAGGAAGATCAGTTTGCTATGCCCCTGACCCAGAGGTTGGGAAAAACAAGGCCTTTTCTTCCAGAGTGCTTTGGTTTTCCCTTTCCTCCCCAGATTCCCCGCATTAAGGCCATCAAAATGAACAACAGTTACTGGGTGGCCCCTCCTGGAAAACCCCTACAAACAAACTCAGCACTCCTTCCCCCCACCCAAATAGGAGTAAAATGCAGGAAATTTAGCCCTTTCGATTTATCAAAAAGGAAAACTGTTGGGTTTTTCACTTTCCCCAAATGTAGGTGGGAAAAACTCACGACGTGAAGCAGTGAGTGCCCAAAAGGCGTGCGGCAGCGAGGCAAGGTGGCAGAAGCCAAATGGGTGACCTCTGGGAATCTTTTTTACCCCCCTCCCAACGCATGCAATGCAGGGCACAAATCCAACCCAAAAGAGCCGCTTAAGATCATGGGCACGACTTCTGGGCTCAACCCAATGTTTTTGTATGTGTTCCGGACCAATAGATTTCTGGGTATCCAAATGGACGAATGGCCCGAGCTGGGTCGCCCCGCCATGAGGTGTTGTCCTGCCAGAAGCCGCGTTATTCTGGGGCCCTTCAGCCAGCTGGAGGATAATTTCGACAAAACGCATCGGCTTTCCCAGAAAAGTGGGTGTTTGACTTTCTCAAGATGAATAGGCATGGATCTCGATATGTTGTGGCCCCCAAATTTCCCAGGTCACCGATTGTTGCCGCCTCTTCACATTCTCTCAAACAGAAATGGTCCTTTGAAAAATTTTTTTTTTTAAAAAAATCTTTCTTACTGCAATTTTTTTTTTCTTTTTCAACATTTTATTTTGCTGGTTTTGCTTTGAGGGGACTGTAAAAGGGGCAGCAAGGTTTATGACAACACCATTCCTTTATCACTTTATCTTTTGAATTTTCGCATTTTCATGGTTTGAGGATGTTGCTTGGATAAGCTTAAATTTTGGTCCTTTGGAACAGAAAGTGGCTTAAGTGGCTTTCTCCATCACAAATTTTTTTTTAGTGGCTTAGAAGTATATTTAAATTTTTTGGGGTCTGTTGTGTGAGTACGGGAATAATCAGGGGCCTTTGGACAGAAATGTGGCTTTTTTAAATGGTTTTTTCTCCCCCAAATTTTTAATAGTGGTGAGAAAATATTTTAAAATTTTTTTGGGGTTCATGTTGCTTGGTACATTTAATAATCGGGTCTTTGGAACAGAAAGTGTTTCTAAGTGGCATTTCTCCCTCACAATTTTTCCAGTGGTGAAAAGGGTCATTTTTTAATTTTTTGGGTTTTGCTGCTTTAAAAATGCAGCAATACTACTGTCCTATTATAAAAAAATTTTGTTGTGCGAACAGACTTTTGTTCTTCACAAGGTAAAGGGCTCAAGGGTCATGCTTTGAATTTTTGGGGGCATTTTGTTTGAAAGCAGTTACTACGGGTTTCCCCCTTATAAAAAAATATTTTGTTTCTAAAGTTTTGTTTTTCACAATGTCCAAAGGGCTCAAGGGCCCCTGCTTTGAATTTTTGGGGGCTTTTGCTGTGACATGCAGTATACTACAGGTCCATTATAAAAAAAAATGTTGTTTCTAACAGAATTTGTTCTTAAATTGTAAAAAGTGGCTCAGGGGTCATGTTTTTGAATTTTTAGGGGCATTTTGCTGTGAAATGCGCTATATACAGGTCCTTTTTAAAAAAAAAAAAATGTTGTTTCAAACAGAATTTTTGTTCCTCACAATTGTCAAGAGTGGCTAAAGGGGGTGTGGTGCTGTCAGAAACAGGAATGGTAGGCATGTTAATGGACACATATTGCAAAAGCTTGTTTTTGAAAGATTTTACAGAGTCTAATCCCTGTTTGAGACCCCCCATTTGTACAATTAAAAAAAGAAAAAAAAGGGCAGGTGGGTTTCCCTTCCTTTTTTAAAAAATTGTTTTCTGAATTAAAAACTACTTAAAAACTTGTGTAAAAAATAGCTGGTTAAAAATTCCTTAAATTTGTACAAGGGACGTACAGGAAGACTTAACCAGATGTAGGTTATTCAGAGGAGATGGTGTATGGAGCACGGACAGAGAACAAAGAACAGAGACAATTTCCTCCAACACGTTGAGTAAAATGAGAAAAAGAAGCAAGAAAAAGGGCACCTGGGTGGAACAGGAGCGTTAACCACCATACGGAGGGGCAAGCGCTACCCAGGACAGGGACAGTATATGTCCAGTGAAACTAAAATGGTGGTTGAAAGACTCCTTTTTCCGGCACTTTTTAATCTGGGGTCATGCAGGTTTGGGGCTCATGCTGTGGCCCAGGACAGGTATAGTCAATGTCCAGTTCAACTAAAATGGTGGTTGATAGACTCCTTTTTCCGGCACTTTTTAAATGTGGGGGTCATGCAGGTTTGGGGCTCATGCTGTGGCCCAGGACAGGTATAGTCAATGTCCAGTGAAACTAAAATGGTGGTTGAAAGACTCCTTTTTCCGGCATTTTTTCATCTGGGGTCATGCAGGTTTGGTGGTCATACTGCGGTCCAGGACAGGGATAGTCTATGTCCAGTGAAACTAAAATGGTGGTTGAAACACTCCTTTTTCTGGCACTTTTTAAATGTGGGGGTCATGCAGGTTTGGGGCTCATGCTGTGGCCCAGGACAGGGATAGTATATGTCCAGTGAAACTAAAATGGTGGTTGAAAGACTCCTTTTTCCGGCACTTTTTAAATGTGGGGGTCATGCAGGTTTGGGGCTCATGCTGTGGCCCAGGACAGGGATAGTCAATGTCAGTTCAACTAAAATGGTGGTTGAAAGACTCCTTTTTTCCGGCACTTTTTAAATGTGGGGGTCATGCAGGTTTGGGGCTCATGCTGCGTTCCAGGACAGGGATATTCAATGTCCAGTTCAAGTAACATGATGGTTCAAATCATACTGCCTTCTGGCACTTTTTAATTTGTGGGTGATGCAGGTTTAAGGGTCATGCTGTGGTACAAGACAGGGATAGTGAATGGTCTGTGATTTTTTTTATGTGGCTTTTATAACCTAAGTGTGTTGCCTAAGATGTAGCACGTATCCATTTGACTGTTGTGGATTTTAATTCCAACTTCTCCAGCCGTGTTTGGGTGTAAGAATGAAGGTGTTGTTGCTCTCCCATAGACTTTAATGGTTATAGATCATAATCTACCATCGACTATCTTGTCGATGATGGTCGACTATCGACCGATGTCGATGGCCAACGTAATCGCTCAGCACTAATGAAGAATATCATAAAAATCAGAAAAATATGGTAGAGAAATTTGTCAGCAGAGGCTATCCAAGAAAATATATTACCAAAATAGCCAATGAAGTGGGCACGACCCCAAGATCTGAGATAATGAAAAAAGAGAAACCGAAAAACAACAGTGGTGAAAATAATATTGATTTTCTAACCATATATGATGATCATGTAGTGTTAGTCAAAAATGCAATTATGAAGGCATGGAAAATTTTGCAGAGTGATACAAAGTATGGTAAATTATTTCTAGACAACCCGAGATTTGTATATCGCAAAGGGAAAACAATAGATAATATGGTTACCCATTCTGATTTAAAAACTAATAAACCAAGGCAAAGCCACCTACACACCCCGAAAATAGGCACATTCCCCTGTCTCAACTGCCAAAATTGTGCAGGCATTATCAAAGGCGAATCCATCAACCATCCCACAAAAGGCTACAAAATAGCAGGGAGAGGTTTTCATACATGTACCTCAAAGAACGTTATATATATGTTAAAATGCCCTTGTGGTAAAGTGTATGTGGGACAAACTAGTCGACAGGTTAAAATTAGATTAAATGAACATCGGTCACAAATTAGATTGTTTAAAATGAGACAAATAGTAGGGAATGATGGAGAAGATACTTCAAAAAAATTTGGAGAAACATCTGTGGCTAAACATTTTTTAGAGTTTGGCCACAACAATAGTGATCTAAAGTGGCGAGTATTATAAAGTATAGAAGGCAACAATCAAGAAGAAATAAAAAGACGGCTGTTACAGAAGGAGGTCTATTGGATATCGAGGCTAGATGCAATGAGCCCGAGAGGCTTAAACGAGGAATGCAATTGGAAGGTTTTCCTTTGAAGTGTTTGAGAGAAGGCAATGTTTCATATCTAGAAGGGCTAGTTATAGAACAAAAGTTGAATAGCAAGTAAGAAATAAAGGGTTAAGCGATTGAACCACTATTTAAGCCTGTAGTATGCTTACCGTAGCTGAGCTTGAGAAAGGGGACCTCCCCGAAACGTTGCGCAGGCGCAGTGCCACTCACAGAAAACGAGAGGACTAGTCTCACCATAGAGGTATTGCACCCAGTAGATGGAAGGAAGAGACCGTGGTCAGGAGCGTTTACACACAGTTTGGCAAGCTTCCAGCAAGTTAGCGAGGAGTCGTGAGTTCTGTCTGATTGTATCAGTTTTGTTTGTACCAGCGCTAGTGGACACATTGAAACATATGAACTGCTTCGTGTCCCGACTCCATGCGCAGCCACTCGTTGGAATGCCAATATGTATACCTTCACTTTTATAAATTGTTATCTGTATCTTTAATATATCAAGAGTATGCACATGTATATGTTATAATACAGTTTATGTAACAATAAATAGATAAGCTACAGTCGATAAAGCAAAGTGGTAGTCTTAAAGACTTTATTTCCAGTATCATGTTAGTCTACAAGAGGATCTTCCAATATCTTGTAAAAGGGACTGTAGATAGATGATACAAACCAAAATTGTCCATCTACTCTCACCCTCCCATACCCCTATCGCCTCTCCCTTGGCATAGAGACTGCCCTAAATAGGGTGGTCACTTTGCTTAGGAAGAGTCGATAGGGGTATGATAGAGTGAGAGTAAATGGACGGTGTTGGTCTGTGTTTCCTGCCCATCATCTGTATCAACTGTCCACCCTCCTTTTGACAAACACTATACTGGACCCTTATATGGACTATTGGTAAGTTATAATTATTTTTCTATGCTTGTCATGTATTTGTATTTTTAAACGTAGAAATTAAAAGTTATATTGTACTGATGTATACTTGTCCGAGAGAGTCAGAAAAAAAGAAGAGAATAAAGCTCTAAGGATAGCCTTAGTGTAGTTGGGAGCTTTCCTGAATATACATATCAAGCAAAGGTCACTGACATGAAATGAACAGAACCTTATTCACATACTCCTTTTTCTTATGACAGATAAAGATGGATAAAATAAATCTTAATATCACAAATCATGGATCGCTTATTTGTATTTTGTCTATCGGACTCACTAGTTTGTGTCAGCGAATCGAGAGAACAACTTTTAAGACACCAGTTATGGGTTCTCCTCCTGACTAGTAACATGTCATGTACAATGGCCTCAAGGTAAATGTTAGATTGTTGGTTCTGACCCCATGTGATTCTTATTATTCTTTTCTCTACAGGAAGAGCTCGTAGTGTGGAATCATTATTAAAAGATTTTCGTAAGTGTAACTGTGCTCCAAGTCCATGCTCCATATCTCCCTCTCTTGTATATACTGTATACCCCAAAAGGTTCAGAATTACAGACAAATATACATCTACAGTATATATGTATTTGATAACAGCATGATTTGAATCATCAAAGAGAACCTTAATACCAGAATGGGAGGAGATGGGGGAAAGGGTTATATTCTCTAACACATGGAGAACCTCAATTTCCAGAATGGAGAGGAGATGGGGGAGGTTTACATTTCACAACGGAGAACCTCTATTACCGAATGGAGAGAGATGGGAAAAGGTTATATCTCTTACACACAGAGACCTCTATACCAGATTTGGGGAGGAGAAAAGGGAGAGGATATATCCCCTAAACACTGGGAACCTCTAAATTTCCAGATGGAGGAGGAGATGGGAGAGGTTATATTCTCTGACCACATAGGGCCTCTAAAACCAGAAAGGAGAGGATGGGAGGATTTATTCCTGCAAACAATCATTATTAAAGATTTTCGTAAGTGTAACTGTGCTCCAATGTCCATGACCATATCTCCCTCTCGGATATATACTGTATATCACAACAGTCAACATTACAGACAATAATACATCCCAGAACTATTAGAGTCGATATGAAAACGGTTATTTGTCTATCACAAGAGAACCTCTAATACCAGAATGGAGAGCAGATGGGAGAGGTTATATCTCTTATACCACATAGAGAACCTCTAATACCAGAATGGAGAGGAGATGGGAGAGGTTATATCCTCTACACACATGGAGAACCTCTATTACCAGAATGGAGAGGAGATGGGAGAGGATATATCCTCTAAACACATGGAGAACCTCTAATACCAGAATGGAGAGGAGATGGGAGAGGTTATATTCTCTGCACACACATAGTGAACCTCTAATACCAGAATGGAGAGGAGATGGGAGAGGTTATATTCTTTGCACACACATAGAGAACCTCTAATACCAGAATGGAGAGGAGATGGGAGAGGATATATCCTCTAAACACATGGAGAACCTCTAATACCAGAATGGAGAGGAGATGGGAGAGGTTATATTCTCTACACACATAGAGAACCTCTAATACCAGAATGGAGAGGAGATGGGAGAGGTTATATTCTCTGCACACAAAGAGAACCTCTAATACCAGAATGGAGAGGAGATAGGGAGAGGTTATATTCTTGCACACACATAGAGACCTCTAATACCAGAATGGAGAGGAGATGGGAGAGGTTCATTCTCTGCAAACACAAGAGAACATCTATTACCAGATTGGAGAGGAGATGGGAGAGGTTATATTCTATAAACACATCGAGAACCTCTAATACCAGAATGGAGAGGAGATGGGAAAGGTTATATTCTCTACACACATAGAGAACCTCTAATACCAGAATGGAGAGGAGATGGGAGAGGTTATATTCTCTACACACATAGAAAACCTCTAATACCAGAATGGAGAGGAGATGGGAGAGGTTATATTCTCTGCACACACATAGAGAACCTCTAATACCAGAATGGAGAGGAGATAGGAGAGGTTATATTCTCTGCACACACATAGAGAACCTCTAATACCAGAATGGAGAGGAGATAGGAGAGGTTATATTCTCTGCACACACATAGGGAACCTCTAATACCAGAATGGAGAGGAGATGGGAGAGGTTATATTCTCTGCACACACATAGAGAACCTCTAATACCAGAATGGAGAGGGTATGTGAGAGGTTATATTCTCTGCATACACATGAGGAACTCACAGATCTATTGGCTGATTTTACAGAGACAAAAGCCATTAGAAAAAGGATCTTGTCAGTTTACGAAATTTGTAGAATTTTGGAATTTGTGAGATTTTTAATAAAATTCAATGTTAAATTCAGAGATTATAATGGTTTTCTCACCACACTGTTTCAGAGAGCCTGGTCTGCAAAGCCAGCTTCAGGCTCTCAGTTCCTGTTTAGGCTGTGTGCAGTTCTACAGCTTCAGACTCCCACTTCTTGTTGAGGATGTGGGAAGTTCTATTGCTTCAGACTCCTACTTCCGGTTCAGGCTGTCAACAGTTCTACAGCTTCAAGCTTCCATTTCCTGTTCAGGTTGTGGATGGTTCTGCAGCTTCAGGCTCTCTCTTTCTGTGCAGGCTGTGGATGGTTCTGCAACTTCACGCTCCCACTTCTTGTTCAGGTTATGTACGGTTCCACAGATTTTAGCTCCCGCTCTCTGTTCAGGCTGCATGCGGTTTTACAGATTCAGGCTTCTACATGTTGTTCAAGCTATAGGTGGTTCCATAGCTTGAGACTCACACTTCCTGTTCAGGATGTGGACCGTAGTACAGCCGTGACAGACATTTCAACTCTGCTACTTCTAGCTGACCCTTTATGAGGAACACTGGTAATGGAGGTGTTTTAACAGCAGGACAGATAGCTACAGAGATCTAGAAGGTAAAGGTTTGTCAGTAAGAAACATTAACAAGATCCTGTGCTGCTAGAGGAGAGAGAGATGGGTTTTAATGTTGTTGCTATAAACCCACAACTTAGTCTTCATTGTGCCGGATACAAATTTATATCAGCATGTACATATATGCATTATGCAACAGATTGACCTGAAATCAAGGCTGAGTTAGAATCAAAATTCTTTATTTTAGGTAACAGCTACAGGTTTTTATAGAGGTTGATTTGGACCTGTGGCAATATTATAACTGTAAGGGACCAGTCAGGGATACACGAGAAGACATATACAGAGTGAGGCCTTTACACTGGTCCCAACCCCTGTCCCTGGCTTTTGGGGGAACCCGACTCCTTAAAAGGTCAGCCCCAACCAGAAGACTGAAAACTACACTGAATACGTGGAAACACAAGACACAGACAAACAAATACAAAACACAATAAGGGAACGTCAGACAAGCAAGGTTGGCAGCAAGCGGGCAGCGCAGTACCCAAATGGGAGAACAGAGAGAAAAACGTAAGACGAGCCAAGTCGGTAACTGTCGGGCAATGCAGTACAAAATCAGGAAGAGAAGAATAGTCAGGAGCCAAGCAGAGTCAGGTAACCGGAAAATCCAACAAGAGACAGGCAAGCAAAAGGTATAGGAAAGACCCAATATAACAGGCACAGGGGACAGGTAAGGGAATCCTTAAATAGGGAACTGGTGAACACAGAGCAGAGGTGATAGGTGGACAGAACACAAAGCCGGATAGGGAAACAAAGCTGTCAATCAAAGAGGAACACAGTTTAACTAAAAGGGTGCTGGGGGATTCCTGGCCACGGGCATTGGCCAGTAATCAATTAACACACAGGGAAGGAAAGACTCAGTTCACACTGGTAGCTAAGAATACAAAGTATTATGTTAAAAACCACAGTTTCCGTCGCAACGGCCGTGGCCGGCGACCAGAACTCGAAGCTGGGGGTCTCTCGGGCATGATCATGACAGTACCGCTCCCCCCCTTTAGGAGGGGCCACCGGACCCTCCACAGTCCCTCTAGGTTTACCAGGGTGGGCTTGGTGAAGTTTCCCCTTTACCAGCTTGGGAGTATATTTCACTGATGGGACTCGAAGACGGAGTCTTTTTGGTCTGTCGATGTTTTTTATTGATTTGTTTTAGTTGGGCATTCTTTAGAGTCTTATGACTCCTAGCCCAGACTGTGCACAGTCGTTTACCAGTGGATTCAATTTTAGTTTCACAACCTGTAACAGCGGAATACGTGAGGTGGAAACCATCGTCACAGCAAAAGTGCGGCTGCTCGGAAGGAGCAGAACTTGGTGTGTCTGTAGTCGAGGGCACAAGATCTGAATTCACGGTGGCGACAACTACTCCCGGAGAAACAATATTTTTAGGTTCCTCAATATCTCGGTACATAGATTCTCATTCCGGGGCAGAATAGTTGAGCTCTGCCCCCGGAGAGAGGTTTATAACGCAAACATCAGGCTGGTGCAGAGACAGTTTATCCACCACGTCTCCATCAAAGCCGCCATTAAAAATGGAATTACATTCAGAAATACCATGAGTATCAATTACAGCCCACACCAAGGACTGCGCTGCCTTCGAATGAGAACCACACGAGTCCCCCCATCTGGTTAACTCGGTGGTCCTCCAGTCGAACACAGGATTATGGAGGCGGAGCCAGGGTAACCCAAGAATAATATCTGTAGTGAGTTTCTCCATGACGAAAAAGGAAGCTTTTTGGTATGTGAACTCCCAACATCTAAAGTGATCTCTGCAGTACGATATTTTATTCTTCTTCCGGTTAGGGAGGTAGAATCGACACTAGAAACTGAAAAGGGAGAACACAATGGAACTAGTTCCAACCCCAAGGCTTGAGTAACAGTCATGCTGATAAAACTAGCTGCAGCACCTGAGTCAATCATAGCTTGACAAGCAAACCTCTTGGAACTAGAAACCAAGGTTACGGGCAAAACAAACTTGTTATTAGAGTTAGAAGGTACCTGTACATCCAAGTTACCTTCCTGGAAATTGCTCAGGCCTTTGGTGTTTCCTCGGGGTGACTGGGGCCTAGTCAGGCAGTTTCTCAGAAAATGGTCCGGTTTCCCACAATAAAGGCACAAGGCGTTCTCCAACCGGTGTCTCCTCCTGGTGGCAGCAGATATGCAACCCAACACCATGGGATCTTCTTCAGAAGACTGAGAGGGAGATGGAAAAGAAGAACTCTCCAAGAAGTTAGGAGATTTTACAGGAAAGCCTGACTTGAGCTGAAGAACCAAACCCCCTTGCTTTTCCCTGTGTCTCTCTCTTAGTCTTCTGTCAATAGTTACGGCTAAAGTCATGAAGTCATTTAGGGTCTCAGGGGTTGGGTGGCTGACCATGGCATCCTTTACAGCATCAGACAGCCCTTGCCTGAAGAGGGTTTTTAGAGGTTGGTCCGACCACCCGGTCAACGTACACCATTGGCGGAACTCTGAACAGTAGTCTTCGGTCGAGCGACGGCCTTGCTGAATAGATAACAGCTGAGATTCTGCCCATGTCGCACGGTTGGGATTATCATAAACATGGCCTAGAGCTAAAAAAAATCTGTCCACTGATCTCCACTCAGGGGCTTCAGGGGTATAGCTAATGCCCAATCCTGAGGTGGGCCCTGAAGGAGACAATTGCTACTTTTTCAGCCTCCGTGAAAAAATAGTTGAAGCGAAAAAATAGATGACAGGATTCCCGGAATGTTCCCGCCATGCCCTGAAATTGGGTCGTCAACTCGTCTAGACGGTCAGTGACCGACAAGTCGGTGCTCATGTTGAACCGCCGGGGGAGTTGATGGGAATATGGGCCTGTTATAATGTAAGGGACCAGTCAGGGATACACGAGAAGACACAGACAGAGTGAGGCCCTGACGCTGGTCCCAACCCCTGTCCCTGCCTTTTGGGGGTACCCGACTCCTTAAAAGGTCGGCCTTAACCAGAAGACTGAAAACTACACTGAATACGTGGGAACACAAGACACAGACAAATAAATACAAAACACAATAAGAGAACGTCAGGCAAGTTCACACTGGTAACTAAGAATACAAAGTATTATGTTAAAACCATGGTTCCGTCGCAACGGCGTGGCGGCGACAGAGACTCGCTTTTGATTATTAACTGTAATACAATTGGTCAGTTTAATCATAATACAATACAATTGGTTATTTAATCATAATACATTACAATGGGTAATTAATCATAATACATTACAATTGGTTATTTAATCATAATACATTACAATGGGTAATTAATCATAATACATTACAATAAGTTTTTTATATTTTCATCTACATAGCGAGATGAGGGTTTTTGTTTTGCAGATAAAGATTTGCTTTCTAATAATGTCATTCACTGTACCATAGAATAGTGGGGCAAAATGTGAAAAAGACATACTTGCGCCATGTTTGCAGAGGTTTTGTTTTTACGGAGTTCAATCTTCAGTCTAAATGATGTGTTATCTAATCTACAGGTTTATATGAATCATGTAGGGTTTTCATTATGTTTTGGTACTATAAAAAAACAAACATTTTCTGTTTTTAATATTTTGCCATGTTGCCCTTTTCTGCGACCAATAACTTTTTTGTACTTTTTCCTACGGACTTGAGTCAGGGCAAATTTTTTACAGGAGGAAGTGTATAGGCACCTGGTTGGCATACATGCAATTTTTTTGGTCACGTTTGTTCCAATTTTTAGGGGATGTAAATGACCAAAAATCAATTTTTGTGTTTGTTTTTTTTTCTTCTTCTATGATGTTAAGCGTACAGGATAAATGATGCTATGTTTCAATACGGCAGACTTTTATGGATGTGGCGATACAAATTCTGTGTAACTTTTCTATTACTTCATTTGATGTGCTTGCAAAACGGTAAAATGGGGTGATTTGAAATAAATATATATACATTTTAACACATTTTTTTCTTTACTTGAGCTTTAAGTCCCCTTAAGGTGCTTGACCACTAGGATGCTCATTTGTTAATACAGCCTATTGCATTGTAACACAATGCAATAGCATGTACAAATATGGCAGCTTTACCACTTCCTGTCTGGGACACTGGGGCGGGGAGTAGTAATGCTGGAAACACAGTGTCGATGGAAGTCTCCGGAAGGCTTCCAACTGCCATGTAAGCCAGTCAGGACCTTGTGACCTCACCACAGGGATCATGGTCAAAGTAGGAAACAGTATACAGCGTCTAAGGGGTTAAAGAGCATCAAATGGAGCCATCATATAAGGGATTATAGAGCACGGAATGGAGCCAACATATAAGGGGTTATACAACATGGAATGGAGTCAGCATATAAAGGGTTAGATAGCATGCAATGGAGTTGGTGGCAGCTACAATTGGCAGCCGGCACCTGCCGTCTATATAGTGGGATTGGGCTACATAGGGGGTATTATATTTACATGCTAAATAAACTGAATATTGGCTATGAGATAAGTAATCATACATTATGGAATGGTACAGTAAGGGTATGTTCACACGGCTTATTGCGGCGTGTATAGTCCAAAGCATGGGGGGATGAGGGGGTGGTAGCCGCCCGGTCTCACTGACTTGAAATGTTCACGTCTATCCTGAAAAAAATTCAAACCCGAAAGTCATCTGATTTCCTGGGCTGGAGACAAAGCTGTTTCATTTGTGTGGAGATAAGGAACTACTGAGCTTCCTACCATCAAACTCTGATGTAGAGCTTCAGGAAGCTACAGAAAATGAAATGAGAGTGCATTACACTAGTGCTCAAGAGATTGACCAGAAAATATATTTTTTTTTGCACTGGACAACCCTTTTAAAATGTCCTGTGCATAAAGGTTGAGATATTTGAAGGAACGTCAAATAGCATATATGAATTACATGGCCACCACATTATTTTCCTAAGGATTTAGTAGGACACAATAACACTACTTTTCCGCTGTTGTGGAGCACTGTATGGGACTTTTGTTTTTAATCAATCAAATATATCAAATAATCAAATTTAATCAAATCAAATATAGGGGAAAAAATTAAAAAGAGATAATCCTATGCAACAATTTTCCCAATTATAATTACCTACTATGCAGGGAACTGTAGTAATAACATAGTCTAAATTGTGATGGCAACACAATGGTGCTGAGTGCTAAAAGTGTGTGAATCCTTCCGAAATTTCTACATTTCTGCATAAATGTAAACTTGAACTACCACAGATTTTTAAAAGAAAATCAATACCACATATCTGTGACTGGAAAAAGTATGTGCACCTTTGCTTTCAGTTTCTGGTGTGACCTACTCGTGCACCAGTGACTTCATCTAAAAATTTCCGGTAACTATTGATTAGTCGGCTTGGAGAAATATCAGTCCATTCCTCCAAAGATAATACTTTCACCTCTTTTAGGTTAATGGTTTCCTCCCATGATTGCGCGCTTCAGGTTCGTCCACAATATTTCTTTTTTTTTCCAGCAAAGAATTAATTTTATTGAAAACACTGACAAAGAGTAATACCATTATCCAAGCATGTCAATACAGCATACAGTGAACTGAAACAAGCCGTGCTTACACAGGAAGACATAGATACACAATGTCAATAAGAACTAAGGATCAAGAATAAACCGAACATTAACATAAGCCAAGTTATGATCGCAGAAGATGATTTAGTACAGGCAGATATTGACACCTAAAAGAGGTAGCTGCGTTCTATGTATATTACCAAATTACTGTCCATGCAAAGGGTTTTAAAATTCGGGGGTTTTGTAGGCCCAATTTTTTAAATTTTTTTTATTTGTTTATCTATGTATTTATTTTATTTTTTTTCCCCTTTTTTCCCCTCCCCTTATCCTAACCAATTCTTTGGGCCAGTGGGCTTGGAGTAATGGTCATTCTTGTGTAAGGGGGGCGCCCCAAGGGAGCCCAAATTTTTCCTAATTTTCCTTGAGGGGGGTATAGACTAGTTTTGCATAAAAAGGGGGTGTTTATTTTGATGGGTTTTTCTAAAAAGGGGGGGGGTGGGGTGCAGAAGTTTTCCCATAAAGCCGCTAGAAAAGCGAGAGCAATTCAAATGGTACGTTGTGGACAATCATATGGAATTGTATTAAAAATTAGAGCCCTTTTCAGGGAGAGGGGTAAATTCCCCCCCAAAAATGTCTCTAATTGCTTTTTATCTGTTCCAAAAGGGTTGGCCCACCGGAAAAATCCAACTTTGGTGTAAGTGAGCCAATTTGTCCGCTGACCAACGGGAATTAGAGTATCCTGGATCAAATGTAAATTCGTTTTTGGGGAGTTAGATACCACTTAGTACTATCTTTCTTTTTAAATTCAGGGGGTTGGCACGCTGGAGTTTTTTGTACGTATTAAGGGTTTGAGACCAGCACTCTTGGGAAAAGGTCTGACCCGGGGACCTCTCCAGCGGGGGCCTCATGTCTGGCTTAATAGATGCTTCCTTTTCAAGGGGTTCGGTAGGCGGCCGATAGAGCCCTTGGTTAGACATGGCCCTAGTCCTAGGGAAAAGGGAAAGGGGGCTCCCCTTTACTGGCCATTTCATTGTTTGCACTACTGAAAATTGAAGGAAGAGATAAAATTGACTACGGGGTATTGGTATCGACTGCACAACTTTTAAAAAGGGCAAAAGTGGTGATCCCGTATCAGTTCTCCACACTAGGTTTTCCAAAATTATCTAGCTGTGTGGGTAATCGGGGGCTGGGCAGTATTTTTATGGAAAGGGGACTCTTTTTAGTGCGCTAACTCCCCCTTTGAAAAAAATTTTTTTTTCCCAAAGCATTTACGCGTGAGACATGGTGAGTGGCTTAGTGTAGGTGGTTTCCACCAAAAAACATAGCTAAAAGGAAACCCCCTGAAAGTACCCCGGGAAAATAGGGGAAAATTCTCAAACGACACCCAAGTTGGGTCACTGACGAACCCATATGGGGGAGAGCGGTTCCCATACAGGGTATTTGTACTGGTGAAGGTTCGGAACGAAGGCCCCTGTGATTTCCTTAAAAATGGTGTTGTCTTTTACCTGGTTTCTTCTGTCAAATAAAATGAAGGATTGGTTCTGCAATTTTGGTAATCAGTTTTTGGGGGAATATAAGGGTAAGATTGGGATTAGAGAAAATTTGGGTAATAATAACTTTTTGTCACGTTAATGTGTGTAGCCATAAAGATTTGAAATTTTTTTAAATCGGGAAATTTTCTGTAATATTCTACTATTTTGTTAGGTTTGTTTCAATTGGGGTTTCTATATCGGGAGATTTTAATACCTAAATAGGTGATGTGGATGAGGCACAAATAAAATCGAACGGGGGAAAGTTGTTTTTTGGGGTCGGGGGGCAGTTGGTGGGGGAATAGGATTTGGAAATATTTAATTTATAAAGGTATTCAAGATACCGTTAGCAGAGAAAAGAGGCAGGAAAGAGATCTCGGGGTTTGCGCTATGATGAGGTATCACTGCTACATATTTTACTTTGTAAACCCTGCCACAGATAAAAAATTTTCCCTCTATGTCTTTTGCTTTCCTAATTGTTCTGAGGGGTTCTGCACAAAGGTCAAAATTTTAAACGGTGAAAGGGGGAAACCTTGTTTGTGCCATTTGTATGTCAAACTTACAATAGGAAGCCAGGGCAAACCCCTGGCAGAAGGGAAGTAACAGAGAGGTATGGCCGAGAAAATTCTCCCCTGGAACCAAATGCCCGCAGGACCTTTTTCTGAAAGCCCAATTTATTCTGTCGAACGCTTTCTCTCCATCCAAAAAAGAGGGGAAAAAGGCTTTCGTGTGCGGGTGTTTTCAAAATGTTCCATCGTCGAACCTCCCTGGTTTGTCTACCCTTAATAAAACCATTTGGTCGATTAATAAACAGGGAAGAAATTTTTGGGTCTTTTTCCCAAAATTTTTGGAGTATATTTTAATGTCTGTATTCATAGCGAGGGGCCTGTAGTTTTGGAAGATTTCGGCTTCCGGATTTGTGTATAGTTGGATGTGGGCACAAAGTTTTTCTGCGGGGGGGGGGCCCCCCTTTATCTGCTTGACATTGAATAGACAGGTGGGGGGAGAGGAGAGGGGAAAGTTTTGTTTGTTTATTCAGGGGAAAGCCTCGGCCCGGGGGTTTGTTACATTGTAATTTGGGGATTGTTTGTTGCCTTCCCGTAATGGTAGGGTTTTTAAAAAATTTAATTGGTCTTGTGTTAGGGACAGGGAAAAGACTTCCTTTAAGAATTTGTCCCTGGGTGCGTCTGAAACTGGGGGGTGTTTGTTAAATTTTAATTGTATATGCTGTAGTAATCTGCAACCATTAAGGGTCTGGGGTAAGGATTCCCGGCCCAATGTGGGGAGGTAATGTAGGGGGTCCGGTTTTACCCGCTGAATTTTACTCTTCGTCCAGGATTTTTACCCGGCCCTTCACCCTGAAAGGAGAAAATTTCCCGCGGAGTTTGTTAAATTTAAATTTAAATTGTTGCAAAAGTAAGGTGTGTAATTTTTTTTCTAAGTGCCCGGGGTTTTTTTTTAGGGTTTGTGGGGTCAGTTTGAATTGGGGTTCTAAATTTTTAATCTCATCTAAAGTAGGTGAAGCGGGTTCCCCCGTTGGCTTTCCCTCCGCAATTTTATCACATCCTCTAAAATACGCCCTTTTGAGGCACCAAAAGTTTCCTCAAAAGGGAGCCCTAGGGGGTTTAATTTAAAGTGTCTGAAATAGCTTTTGTTATCTCTTTGGGGATTCTTTCGGATTTGAGCAGAAAATTGTTCAGTCGCCGGGGGAGTGGAAAAACAGGGTTTGACTTATTTAAAATTTGATAGATGGGGGAGTCCGACCCAAATTTTGTTCCCATTTGAGAGTTTGTGCTAGAAGTAAAGCTCCTATTCAGTAGGAAAAAATCTATTTAGAATGTAATCTTTAGCCGCAGAATGAAGGTGAAGTCCTTTTCCGGGGGGTGAGCATATTCCCCGGGGTCGTGAAAGGGTTTCTTCCGCAATGAAAACCGCTCAATTTGGGGAACTTTTTGACCCCCTACCCATCTATTACAGACCTATCCATGACTGCATTAAAGTCCCGCATATTATTAGATTGCCTTTGGTCTCTCCTAACCCTAGTTAGCTCTTTCTAAGATAGGAATCTGGTGTTGGTTAGGAGCATAGTTCCAACTGTGAACGGGGGAAACTTAAAGGGGGCTCGTAGAATTATAAAAAAGACCCTGTTCATTACTATAGGGCAACAAGGGGAAAGAACCGAGTTTTTAATGAAAAAGGATACCCCCCTTTTTTTTGTTTAGTGTAGGTGATATGCCCCAGAAATTTTTTTATTCTGCAGTCTAAAGGAATCTTTTTTCAGGATGTGTCTCCTGAAACCTCCAACCCCTGCATGCGATCTAGATACCTCTTTTCCAAACAAAGATCTTTTAAAAAGGGGATTTAACCTTTAGCATTTATGGGGATGATTTTTACCCCCTTGAAGCACTGCAAGGGTTTTGTGTAGGGGTGGAACAATGTTCCCACCCCCCATCGGGTGCTTAAAGGGGGGGGGGGGGAAACACATTAAATCAGCTTGGCTTGATACTTAAAAAATATTATTAAACGTTGTGAAAAAGAACCAAAAACATTTGAAGGTTTTCAAAGGAAAAAGGGGTTTCCCCCGGTCGGGGGAAACATAAATGGGGGGAAGTCATTGCCTACAATTTGAGAACAAGGGCACACCAAAATGGTAAGGGGGAATTGATCCCGTGGGCAGAGAGGGCCCTCCGCTGGCTTAGGGATGAAGACCCCTCACTCTGGGGGGTCTAGCCTGGATTAGTGCGAGCCTTTTGTCTGACCATGGTGTGATCAGCTTGGGCTGAACTGCTTTTTGATCGGGCTGTTTGATGGGAAAGTAATTCCAATTTCGAAAAAGTTAGCGGCCTCATTTGGAGTGTTGCAGGAACTGATTCCCCTTTTTTTTTGTTTGATAGTTTCACAGGCAATCCCCAGCGGGACTGAATTTCCCTTTTTTCCCAAGGACTTGGTGTATGTTTTAAAATTTACGAGTCTGCATCGTTGTTCTGATAGGTCGGGAAAATAGAAGCACTTGGGAAAACGATCCGGGGGCACGTCTGATTGGAAGGCACGGGAAACTCTTCTTTTGGGGTTATAAAATTTGGTTCTTTGATGGGGATTTAGGGGGCCCGTGGAGGTAATTCTTCGGTTTCGGAAGTCTGTGGGCCCTATCAATGGTAAGGTTTGTGGAGGGATTTGGTAAAAGAAACCTCAGGGCAGTAAGGAAAGCGTTTTGTTGATCCGGGGGTTACATTTTAGGATTCCCCCCTTTTCTTATATTGTTGCGCCTAGTTGTTTCCAGGTCTAGGTTTTAGATGCAGGCGATGCACCTCTCCCCAAGATTGCTGTTTTGCGTTATAGACTATTATGGGGTTAGCAAATCAGACATTTTGTTTTCTATGTGGTCTGTACGCAAGGGTAATGAAGAAAGTCTTGCTTCAAACGTCCATCATTGTTTTATTCGTTGGAGAGGGTCTGAAAAAGGGGAATTGGGGCTGAAGGGAGGCCCCCTGTAAGAGGGTTAGACTCCGGGGGATTGGGTTCTAGGTCCACTGATTCCGCTCTAGAAGTGGAGCGGGGGGCGAGGGAGGGGGATATCTAAATTTCCCTTTGGTTTGTGAAAAGGGGAAAATATTTGGGCTTTGTGGTTGTTTTCCCGGTTTTTTTTTGGAGGTGCCCCCCCTGTTTCCAGCAAGCAGAAAAGTTACTGTGGGGGGAAACTCAAGAGGGTTTAAATGATCTCAGGGTTTCCCAAACAGTGATTGCTAAAGAGTCTCACGTGCAGAAAGGGGGCTGCCGCGTCCGTTAATTAGAAAAACTGCAGCAGGGATGTCCGTGTGAGATAGCAGGGTGTATGGATGGGATAACAATGTCACACCCTTAATGGCGTTTTATAGGCAGGGGCTGTCTGTCTTAAAACCTGGTACTGTATGGGAACCCGGTGGTGAGTGAGTTTTTCTGAGGTTTCCGCCGGGTGTGATCCACTTAAAACAGGGGGGCAGGTAGGCGCTTGAGATGGCGCTCAAGGCTGTTATCCTCAGGTGGAGGCGCAAAGCAGTAACAGATCAGTGTACTAGGTTTAGGCAGGTACAGTATTTGTCTCTGCAGGCTGAGTCTGCAGTACTCCAAGGCAGACTAGGGCAGGGGCACAGGATAGTGGGTCACACTATGTATGCTGTTAGAGGAGGTTTCACTATGTGATAGTGCCCAGGGCTAGTTGTATTAAAGCAGGGGCGATGGGCTGAAGAATCTTTTTGTGTTGTAATTAAGGCAGCTTCAGCTTTAGGGCCGGAGATTCTATGCGATGTTGTCTGAAGCTTGTATGCTCGGGGTTACTGCGGGGTGATCTTCTGGGACGGACCGCTAGGCGTGAGGCAAGTGACCCACAAAATGGCGCCTGAGGCAGAAGGGCCCAAAATGGAGGTTGAATGTGGCTATAGCCTCTGGTGCAGGAAGTCAGTCGGCTGCCACTCCTAGCCCTGTTATTGGGGAAGTCGTCCCTTGTCTCCCGCTATCGGGTTGCTGCCAGGGAGTCGCTTTGGGCCCTGTGGCCACACAGTACCGGGCGGGGTATGCCACAAAATGGCGCCTTGTGCCGGTACCTGCAGGCTGGTCTCCTCTGCTGCGCCAACGATCCCGCTAAAGCAGTACCTCGGGTCCCGGGGCCGGAGACGGAGATGTGATAGTGTGCAGAGGTTTCTTCAAGTGCCGGCGATGTGCAGTCAGGTAAGTACTCTCACCGCTTCCTCCTCTGCGCTGTGACCAGCGGGAAAGCACCACTGTCTAGATTGTCTCGCCGCCCGTACAGGCCTCAACTCCCGCTCCGCAGCTGTGGTGCACGGATTCGCTCGTGGAGGGTCTCAAAATGTGCCTTGCAGCTAGTAGGTGCTGGGTCAGGAGGTCAGTGAGCGATCTGGGGTCTTCTATGGCTTGTTTGTGCCGCTTCTTTGGAGGTCTGATCAGGAGCTCTCACCAAGGACGTCAACTCACATTCCTGGTTAGGCCACACCCCCCGTCCACAACATTTCTATTGGATTAAGGTCAGGATTGTGATTTGGCCATTCCAAAACTTTTATTTTCAGCAATTCTTTGGTAGAAGGACTTGTGAGTTTAGGGTCGTTGCCTCTCGGTATGATCCATATTTTCTTGAAACTCAGCTTAATGATAGATGCTTTGATATTTTCCAATTGAATTTTCTGGTGTAATTCAAAATTTATTGCTCCATTAATAATGACAAGCCGCCCTGAATGTAGCAAATCAAACCCAAACCATGATTTTACCACCACTGGGTGTCACATATAGGATGAGGCTTTAATCGGGGATGAAGAGTTTTTCATTCTCCAAACATAACTCTCCTTATTTAAACTAAAAGCTCCATTTTGGTCTAATCCATCCACAAAACATTGTTCCAATGCCCTTCTGGCTTGTCTAGGTAATCTTTAGCAAACTGCTGATAGACAGTAATGTTCTTTTTGGAGAGCAGCAGCTTTCTCCTTGCAATCCTGCCATGCTCACCATTGTTGGTTATTGTCCTCGTGATGGTGGACTCTAGAGATGAACGATCACTGAAAAAATCTAGATCAAGCTGATTGTCGATTTTAAAGAAAATTGTGTCGATTTTCAATCTCGATCAATCGCCGATTCCCATTAAAGTCGAAGGGAGAAGATGATTTTGGCTCATTTTTATACTAGCACAGGTGAGGAGAAGCTGAAATTACCATCCATAACAGTAAACTGGATATGGGCTACAGGTGAATCAATTTTTAATCTAAGGCCGTGTTCACAACGGCTTATTCCCCAGGATTTGTGAGCCCGGGTTGCGCTCACAAAATCCGCCGTGGAATAAGGGGCGGGGCCGGGCGCGGCGGGGGCGCGCTCCCCGGGCCCCATAGACAATGCATTGTTTACGGCGCGTCCGCGCCTGTAAAAATAATGTGCATGTCACTTCTCCCCCCGCGGCGGATTCGCGAGCGAGGAGGGGCGACGGAATCCACTGTTTCTATGAGAGCAGTGGATTTACCGTAATTACTCTGCGGATTGGCGCCGTACTGCAGCGCAAATCCGGCGCGCAGTTTTGGCGCCATCGGGGCCCAAAAAAAAGCTGGTGTGGACGAGGCCTAAGAGTCAGAAAAAAAAATACACAGACTAAATAAATTATTCTTTCATGGTTAAATGAAAGATGAGGACGCGAAGTCAAAGCAGGTACGCGGTAGCAGCAGTTTGGGGCCCTTTTTTCACATAAGAAGAACCCGGGATTGGCACAAGGTAACTGTCAGGAGACCCCTATCACCAGGGCCCAAGAACATGTCATATATGTGGTGGCAGCAAGAACATCCCAACAGGGACCATCAACAGTGTTCTTGAATATCTATACTTTGCAACTGGCAGCTAGGATTAGAAACTGAATTTTTTTTCTATAGAATATCTATTAAGTGTCATCTTATGGAAGAACTTTCAACTTATTATAGGCTTGCACACTGGTTGCGGTTTTAGCGGCGGCATAGGCAGGTCCCCACCTGCTAAATGCCCATATATCGTTTCACAATTATGCCGTCTGCTCACAGGATATCTTTATCCAATAATATTTATTTAATATCTATTTACGCAGTAACACTTGGAGTGTAATATTGCAACTTTCCTTCAAAGTACAGTCGCAGGGCGCCGGCAGGCCCGTGTCGGTCGCCCTTCGTCCCCCTAAGGCCAGACCCTTTGGTCGCCCCGCACCTCGTCGGTTCCCGTTCTCCGGTTCGCTCCGCGAGGCTGTCCGTGGTGTGACCACGTGTGAAGGACGTGGACGAATCAGCAGCCAGCTGTTGGCAGGTCAGCTCTGCGCAGGTCAGCTCCGTATAGCATTGAGAGACACTGAGGTACCGAGAGCACGAGATACCGGCGTCCGGCGTTTGTATGATTTCGTCTGGACTCGGGATCCGACACTCTGGACTATATCGTGGATTGCAGGTTTTTGAAACATGTGTCATTTAGACCTTTGTCTTTGAAGGAAAGTTGCAATATTACACTCCAAGTGTTACTGCGTAAATAGATATTATATAAATATTATTGGATAAAGATATCCTGTGAGCAGACGGCATAATTGTGAAACGATCTTATGGAAGAACCCTGACACAAAATCAACAGTGTTCTTGAATCCTTATTACTTTGCAACAGGCAACTAGGATTAGAAACAGAATTTTACTATGAAATATCTGTGAAATGGGGTCTTATGGAAGAAAGGTGCCTTGTACACCAGCTGTCCCCCCAAAACTGCAGCAAGGAAATTTTGGGCATGGAATGAAATTTCCTACAAGAAACCAGTGTATCACAGCTATTTCTTTGGAGAGATTTCCTAATAGTGTCTTGTGCACAAGCTTCCCCCCTCCTCCCCCCAAACTGCAGCAGGGACTTGTGGGCAATGCCAGGGGCGTCGCTAGGCAGATTCATTCGGGGCACGAGCCCCGAATGAATCCGCCTGTGCCCCGAGTCTCGTCGTCTCCAGGCCGCTGCCTTGGGCCTGGAGCGCTCCTGTGTGCGGGCGGGCGCCCGCCGATGTCTTGACTGCGCGGCCGTTTCCAGCAGCCCGCGGGAGTCAGAGTCGGGGAGGAGGCAGGGATCGTTCCCGTCCCTGTCTCCTCCCCTGTATGTACGGTGCTCACCGAGTGCCGTACATACATCTGAGCGTCGCAAGGGGCGTGACGCGCCGCTTTCATCACCCCCTGCGACGCTGGGATCCTCTAAGCCGGCAGATATGCCGGCCGAGGAGATCCCGGGCCCCGCGAGACGGCGTAAGCAAGATGATGGGCATCACGCTGCTTATACCGCTCTCAAAACTGCAGGACCAGGACGCGCGGGGCCGGGCCTCATTAGGTAAGTAGGTTTTTTATATTTTATTTTTTTTTAGGTAAGGTGGCAAGACACTGGTACAAGGGGGGCAGGGCAAGACACTGGCTACAAGGGGGGCAGGGCAAGACACTGGCTACAAGGGGGGCAGGGCAAAACACTGGCTACAAGGGGGCAGGGCACGGCACTGGCGACAAGGGGGGGAGGGCAAGGGCACTGGTACAAGGGAGGCCAGGGGAAGACACTGGCTACAAGGGGGGCGGGCCCAAAACACTGGCCAAGGGGGGGAGGGCAAGACACTGGCTACAAGGGG